>CM053788.1:500587376-500832376 GCA_028749045.1 Cupressus sempervirens
TTTGTGAGTCTAATTATGATAGCAGACTTATTATATAAGCATGAGTAATATTAAATTTTAACTATCAAATGAATACTCGTAGACTCTGGTATTAGAATTTTTGGATCAATTATAACCCTACAATATAAAGAAAGCAAAGTCATGATGAGGTCATCAACCTAATATGAAGTAAATGTTCATGTATCAAAGTTAAGTAATAAGAGGATTATAAGCCATGAGGTAGGATAAGAACATATATGATGACCTATACCATCAGCAAGGAGATAGTTGTAAGAATGAATAAGTAAACATTGACAACATCCTAATAATGGTTTTATACCAACCTAGTTGTAAATCTATAACCTAAGAATGAATTCATAAGTCATTTATGACAGAAATTTGGAATTATTGATAAGAATAGTAGCATTAAATGCATTCCTGGATGATAATTAGAACTTGTGTAAACAATCCAATATAGAGGATACTGATATGTGTGTGTGTGTGTACAAGATTATACAAATTTGGTAAAATTGATAACACAACTTTATTCAACCTATATTGTGGTGAATTTGACCTAAGAAATATTATGGGTAGGTGTCCTAATATGTAATTATAGTGAATTGAGGATAATAGATTTGGTGTTGTAATTACAACTCAAAGTACAACTCTACTAACACTCAAGTTCCCACATGTTTAGATTCTTTGAAAAAACCCAACATAACAACAAGAGGATGGAAGGGGACTCATTTTAGCATCCTCGTATTTACACTTTTGATTGAGTTCTAATCAAGGAAAACCCCCTTAGTTCAACAAACCCTAAATGTAGAGCAATGTCAATGAAGATAGGTATGTAGTTACTAGGTGTGATCAATTACAATTTGACCAACATGGCCTTTAGACCACCATCCTATTTAAAATCAAGATCCTTGCAATCTATTTGGAAAACATAAGATTCCTCATTTCGGTCAGAGACCCTACTATGATCACATTATGTAAGTAATTAGATTTGTTTCCTTATTTGTCTAATTTTAGATGTTGGTATTTCAATTTTCTTTCCTTTTTGCTAGCAATGCATGATGTTGAGCTATTTAGCCAAATTTATTATTGATGATTCTACTTTGCCTCTAGGTCATATCTTTATTTCTTTGATTAAAATTTTGTGGCCACTCTTTATTTCTTTTGTTTAAGACTTTTGCATTAAATGTTTCATCCTTGATGTTGAATTTAAATTTTGAGGTACTTTCTTGTGAATTTTGTTGGCAAAGTGACATATGATGGGCCTACCAAATGGATACCTAACAATCAAGTGGATGCACAACTTTAGGGTATGGGGCTATCAGTGAGAGTATTCGTGCCCCACCCTCTCCCAAGACTTCAAGAATAAAACTAGTGAATAATTGTTGACTATTATGAGTAATGAAATTGTACCCAAGCATATAATTAGATAAGGTTATGAGTTAACCTAATGGTTTTTTAGATGAAAAAGGTGTAGGTGTAGTGATGGACTTGATTTGTGGCCTATTACAGAATCAATATGTCATGGAAACTCTAAAGGAAGAGTGTTTGACCTTAATAAAGATTGAAGTTAGTTAATATGAAACCACATTTCAGGGAGTCTCATATAGCTATCACCCCGATGAGTGGGTATGTGGAATTTGGAATATCTTATGATATTATTATTATTAGAGACTCTATAAATATTTTATGCTACATTAGAATGTCATTTATATGTGACAAATATGTTTTAAGAAGTGTTTGACCCTAGAAAATGTAACCATGTCAAACTTATGGATTGAACTTTTCTTTTAGCAAGAATAGTTAGGCAAATATGTTACCATGCTTGAGTATGTATGTGAATTATTAATCATTCTTTAAATGGGAGTAAATTTTGGTATAAATTTTAGACAATGTCTATCTTGGAATGATTATGGTAACATGATGGTTAGGCTATACACAATCAAATAGTTTAGTATTCCTTATTGGTGATGTTTATGATGTGTAGGTATATGCATGCCTAACGATGATTATTCTAGTATTTTAATATGAATTAATGAATAAAATATGTTATATTGACTATACAATTACTGATGATTAAATGTGAGCAAAAATGAGATAAATAATAATTTATATGAAAGATTGATGTTTTGAATGTGTGTATCATTCTATAATGTAATACAAATTGAATGTGTGTATCATTTTATTTGTAACATAAATTGAATGTGTGTACCATTCTATGATCATTAAGTGTTAATGTTTTGTAATAGTGATTTTATAGTGTTGCTTAACACTTGTCATTCATATATGCATTTCAGTATGATAATGACTGTTATACTAGTAACCTAAAAATTTGAGTTGGACTAGGTCAGTTATCTAATACTAATTAGTTAGTAATCAAGATTAATTACCCTAATTAGAGTTTAGTGATAAATTTGCATTCTTAGGGTTTTTAGAAATTCTAAATATTTCAAGCATTTTAATAGGTCCCTAAATAGTCCTAGATGCCAAAAATTGTGAAAACTAAGTACTTAGGGGGTATATGTATGGGTTGGGGAAATTTTCCACCCCTATAGCCCCTTTCGTTGAGTTTTGTGACCACCCAAATATCCCATTTTTCTTTAGTCCAAAAATTGGAGTTTAACTATGAGTTTGACAAGTAATACTCCACTATGATGTTTTCCTTAATGATAGGATTGAATTAGAAGATTCTAGAAGTTTTTAGTCAAGTGGGGGAGTTGTTGCATTTTGTAGGTGGTTGAGTTGGGAGTCTATTTAGTGGCAAATTTGAGAGTGGAAGGTTGTTCACCCAACTTCTAGATTTAGAGGACACAATCAAGATTAAAGGAGAAGGAAGGAAAGCTCTTCTCAAATTTTAGTTTTCCATAACCTTATTGTAAAGGTAATAATCCTTCAAGCTTGTGTTTTCATGTTGTGTTTCATTTCTTAAAGTAGGTTTTGTATATGTGTGTTTGTGTGTATGATGAACATGTTAGGGATGAGATTATAATGGATTTTCTTTAAAAAAAATCTTTCATATTTTACATTTGAATTTTAAGTGAAAATGGTAAGGGTGGTGTTGGCATTACTCACCCTCAAATAAGGTAGAAGTAGCCATGTATAGGAGGAGGGCTTTAGTTGGACTCTGGCAATGTAGAGTCTCTCCTCATGATGAGGAGAGGGAGAGTATAGGGTGTTATGAACCTCTACTCATCAGTACAAACCATGTTTGTTTTTTTGGATATTGAGAAGTGAAAGAACAAAATTTCTTGTGATATTAACCTTGAAAGGGCATCTGTGAAAGAATGAAAGTTTCTATGATACTAGCCTCAGAAGGGCATCTGTTATGGTGTTGTGACCGACTTCTTCTATCTAGAAAAATCCACCTTCTCCTTAGTATGGTTCAATGATGAACCTATTATGCAAACCTAAGATGGAAATAATTTGGTTGATTGTATCTTTGCATTAAATCTATTTTTCTCCTAGTCAATTTCATTTTCTCCATGGTTACCTAGTTATGGAGCTAGGCAAGAACTCATAGTTGTTGTTTTCAATTCAAATGTGTCGGGAGATTTCTCCCTAGGATAATGATCCCATTGTAAAAAGTTATTATTAAACGTATTTTCTAAAAATGATTACAATCTTAAGTTTTCTTCTCTAGTTCTTTCCTTAGGGAGTCCTTGAATCAAATGATTGAACGAAGTGAATTATAAGTGACTAGTCAATTAATATTGAAAAAAATTGAGTATTATGCTTGCATATGATATTTATTATAATTCAGTTTATATGTATAAGTTTATCAGAAAATGGATGCAATGATGTTTTACCTTTCCTATGACATTCTTATAGTTTAAATTTTTAATTCATATGATTAATGATAATTAGACAAAATGATGTGATATATAGATATATGCAATTTGTTTCCAAACTATGTTAAGAAAAATTGATTTTATGAATGGTATTTCATATTGTATTTTCATAATTGTTGAGAAGAGAAATATTCCTTCATTAATCTATCAACATAACATCAAACTCTATACTATAATTCAGCTTAGGGAAAATATATCCTCTTACCATGTAAACTAAATAAATTTGTAAATCAAACACTTAGAAAGAAAAAAGACTTGAATTTTTTCTAATCTTTAAGAGGAAAAATGCATTGTACCCTTTGTATGGAAAATTTCAATTCCCTTTATAACAGAGCATATTCTAAAATATATTCCTTTTAATATCTTTGACATCTTTTTAAATATTAGTTATGAAATTATTAAATTAAATAAAATTAAAATAAAATATCTTCCTTTCAAATTTTAAATAGAAATCTAATAATAACATTTAAAAGAAAAACACTAAAGTCTTTGTGGTTGTGGCATTGATTTCCCTATTACTTATCCCTTGTCATCCATCATCACTTTTACAAGAGGATGGAAAGACTTAAAGAAAAATAGATTTTACACACACACACACATATATATATGTATGTGTGTGTGTGTGTGTGTGTGTGTGTGTGTGTGTGTGTGTCGATGTATGTATGTATATGTGTATATACATATATATCTATGTATGTATGTATATGTGAATATACATATATATGTGTGTGTGTGTGTGTGTGTCTATGTATGTATGTATATGTGTATATACATATATATCTATGTATGTATGTATATGTGAATATACATATGTGTGTGTGTGTGTGTGTGTGTGTGTGTGTGTGTGTGTGTGTGTGTGTGTGTGTGTGTGTATACATATATATATGTGTGTGTGTACACACACACACACACACACACATGTGTGTGTGTGTGTATACACATATACACATATATATGTATATACACATATATATGTGTATATACATATACATATACATATGTATATGTATATGTATATGTATATATCTATATACATATGTCTATATACATGTATATACACATATATACACATATATATGTGTATATCCATATATATATATACATATACATATGTGTATACACATATGTATATGTTTATACACATATACATATGTCTATATACATATGTATATACACATATATATGTATGTATGTGTATATACATGTGTGTGTGTGTGTGTGTGTGTGTGTGTGGGACAACACGTGACGCCCACCTCACATCCTCTATTCAAAATGGACGGATGCTTTTGTTTGTTAAAAGAGTGCAGATTTTTTTTTTAGTCAACCAAATTTAATGTTTACAAACTTCTCCCACCATTTTAGGCATCCCATCATCCATGTGTGAGGAAATGTAGGTGGATATTGGGAAGTGGGGAAAGTAGGTGGGACAACCTCCTTGTCCCCTTTGCGAAGTGTAGATAGTTAGTAGGTGTTTAGGGGTAGTATAGTAGAATTTAGTAGACTTGGTTAGTGTATGGTAAGTTTAGTTAGAAATGTATGTTGGTTTAGATTTAGTTAGATTTGGATTTTAGATTAATAATAAATCCAAATATAACTAAGTCCAATATAATTTTAGAATTTATATCTTAATTATGCTAACTCAACCAATTTAATTTAATTGTGATAGTATTTAGTATTTTTTCTAATTAAAATTATATTGGTTGAGTTAGCATAATTAAGATATAATTATATCATGTGAAAATTAGATAGAATTAGTATATGTGTATTAGATTTGTTTAAGTATTAGAATAGGTTGGTAGGCTTAATTATTATTATTTTGGTTTAGTTAATTATTTAAAATAATTGATTAAAAAATTAGAATGTTAGATTGGCAATTAAAGTTGAATAAGTTTGTTCTTAAAATTAGCAATTGATACATTGTCATTTATTTTTGAAAGAGGAATACAGGGAATTGTATAATTCTAAAAGGGGATAAAAATATTTTTAAATGTTTGAGTGTGAGTTTTGAATATGTAAATATGTCTAATAACCTAGTAAATTTAATCTACAAAGTTGTAGTTTTGATGAAATTTAATATAACCAGGGTCAACTGTGAATTGGTTAAGGCTCAGTCGGATGAACTTTTTAACATTATATGGACCTAGGAAAATGAACCTCTCAAATAATTTGGATAATCAATATTTCCATGATCATAACCTATTTTAAAATTTTAACTAGTCTTAAGGTGTTTGAGTGACGCAGGCAAAGGATGAATAACCAGGGCCAAAGGCTCACCCAGCTATCCAAACCACCCTGCAAGAGTAAACACAATGAAAGCAAACACAAGTGGACAACAACCAAAGGAGGAGAAGAGGGAAATACTTCTATTGATTCATCAAAATATCTTCATACATGCCCAGCTGTGAGGCCTTCTGGGTTACGGCCAATTATAATACATTCACATTCAGAGATCCAACAGAAAATTTGCACTTTTAGTTCTGCTCCCTCAAAACTTTCCTTCTTCCAAAAACATACTTAGCTCTAAGCCTAAACTCTCTATTTGTACTTGCCAAAATGGATTACAGAACATTCTAGAACATTACATAAGAGGAGGGCCGACCCAACAACGGTCTAGACTCATCCCAAGAAAAGATCTTAAATTAAATATTGCAAATGAAATAATTCCCGCAAGTCAGCTTGCAGAAATCATGTCCAAATATTGGCACTCGGCATACACTAGGTAACTCAGCATCTGAAGGAATGTTATAGTAACTCGGCATCTTAAGAGTGCTATAGTAACTCGGCACCTAAAGAGTGCGATAGGAACTCAGCACCTGAAGAGTGCGATAGGAACTCGACACCTGAAGAGTGTGATAGGAGCTCGACACCTGAAGAGTGCTATAGTAACTCGGCACCTGAAGAGTGCGACAGGAGCTTGGCACCTAAAGAGTGCTACAGTAACTTGGCACCAACTGCAAAAGAAGAAAAAAAAGAGCAGGATAACAAGGCAACACAGGATGCTCCTGCATCAAAAAACTAGGGTTGGAAGAAATGATTCTCCTAAATCATTGAGATGTCCCAACCTGAACTGAATCCAACTCAAATTGAGAGATCCATGAAGCTTCTTCAATAGGTCTATTCTTCCGCTTCACCAATTATTCATAGTACTCTTTTCCTCTTGTACTCTTGCCAACTCTCTGATCTAATATCTGTTCAACTTCCTCAATCTGTTTCTTAGGATAATCATCTAGTGTAACAACTTCATCCTCTAACTCATGATACTTATACAAATCAGCAATGTTAAATATAGGAGATATATCCATGTCATCAGGTAACTCAACTTCATAAGCATTACCATTGTCAAACTTCTTCAAGATCTTACAAGGTCCAAATTTCTTCATCTTCAACTTGCTATATGTTCCAACAGGGAATCTTCCTTTCTTTAGATGAACCATCACCTTATCACCAACCTGAAAATCATGGTGTCTTCTAGACTGATCAGCATTCTCCTTATACTTATGATTACTTTGTTCCAACCTCAACTTCACTTCTTTATGCAAGGACTCCATAAAGTCAGAAAATTCTTCTCCTATAGCACTTTTCTTTTCTTCACCAACAACATCTCTCAAATCTGATATACCTCTAGGATGCATTCCAATAACAATCTCAAAAGGTGTCTTTCCTGTACTCCTATTCACAGAATTGTTATATGCAAATTCAGCTTGTGCCAATACCATCTCCCAATTGCTCAATTTATTCCCAACTAAACATCTCAACAAATTACCCAAGCTTCTATTCACAACCTCTGTCTTTCCATCTGTCTATGGATGGAATGTAGAACTAAACTTCAATTCAGTACCCATCTTCTTCCACAAAGTCTTCCAAAAATAACCAATGAAACTACTGTCTCTATCTGAAATAATGCTTCTTGGTAATCCATGCAATCTCACAATCTCTTTAAAGAAAAGTTCAGCAACATGCTCTGCATCTGATGTCTTCTTACATGGTATGAAATGAGCCATCTTAGAAAATCTATCCACTACAACAAATATGGAATCTACCCCTTCACCATTTTAGGCAATCCAAGAACAAAATCCATACTGATATCAGTCCAAGGTTTCTCAAGAATAGTAATAGGTGTATACAAACCAGTATTTTGACTCACTCCCTTTGCAACTTGACAAACTCTACAGCTCTTTACAAATTTTTGAACATCCTTATACATTTGTGGCCAATTATATTTCTCTTTTAGCAAACTCAATGTTTTATCAATTCCAAAATGTCCAGCTAATCCACCACTATGCTTTTCCTTAATCAAATTTAACCTCATAGGACTTCTAGGAATACACAACTAAATGTGTTTGAACAACATACCTTCTTGAATGAAATACTCATCATACTTACTTATGTGATCTATTAGATTTGGTGCTCTACACCCTCTCCATGCCTTAGAAAAATCAGGATCAACATCATATAACTCTTTCATCTCATCAAAACTAAAAACTTCGACCTTCATTTCAGTCAACAAAGAACGTCTTCCACTCGGCAACTTTGTTAGTAACTCCACTCTTCTGCTTGATCACAAATGTAAAACTCTGCAAATACTCAACCCACTTCATATGTCTTTGATTCAATTTATGTTGACTTCCCAAGTATTGTAAAGCTTTATGATTAGTGTACAACACAAACTCCTTAGGCATCAAATAATGTCTCCATTTCTTCAATACTTGAACAATGGCATAGAATTCTTGATCATACATAGAATATTTCCTTTTAGCACCATTCAACTTTTCACTAAAGAAAGCAACAGGCTTACCTTCTTGACTTAACACAGCTCCTATTGCATTACCACTTGCATCACATTCAACTTGAAATACTTTATTGAAATCAGGTAAAGCCAATATAGGTAATTCAGCAACCTTTTGTTTCAAAGTCTCAAAACTCTTATCAGCTCCATGCGTCCACTTGAATTCCTTTTTATCTCCCCTCATTGTTTCAGTCATAGCACTGAAATTCTTTATAAACTTTCTGTAAAAACTAGCCAAACCATGAAATGATCTTACCTCACTTACATTCTCAGGTGTAGGCCATTCCAAAATTGCTTTAACCTTTTCAGGATCCATCTTCAAACCATCAACTGAAATCACAAATCCCAAATACACAATCTCTTCTTGAATAAAAGAACACTTTTTCAGATTAATCATCAACTTTTCCTCTTTAAACCTCTGCAAGACTTGCCTAATATGCTCAAGATGTTCTTCCTTAGTCTTACTGAATATCAGAATATGATCCAAATAAATGATCACAAACTTACCCAAGAATCTTTTCAGAACTTCATTCATCAACTTCATGAAAGTACTAGGTGCATTAGTCAAACCAAAAGGCATAACCAACCATTCATACAAACCATCTTTTGTCTTGAAATCAGTCTTCCATTCATCACCTTCTCTGATTCTAATCTGATGATAGCCACTCTTCAAATCAATCTTGGTAAAATACTTTGCTCCACTCAAACAATCCATTATGTCATCCATTCTTTGCATAGGAAACCTATATTTCACTGTTATCTTGTTAATGGCTCTGGAATCAGTACACATTCTCCATTCTCCATTCTTTTTAGGTGCTAATATAGAAGGTACAACACATGGACTCAAGCTTTCTCTGATCAAACCTTTCTGCAATAGTTCATGCACTTATCTATTAAGTTCTTCATTCTTTGTAGGTGTCAATCTATATGGTGCTTTGTTTGGAAAACTAGCTCCAAAGATCAAGTCCATACAATGACTTATACTTCTTACTGGAGGTAAACCATCAGGAATATCTTTAGCAATAATGCCTTTATACTCATTTAGCAACTCTACAATTTATCCTGGCACTTGGTCAATACTACCATCTGTCACTCGGTCACCACTGACTGGCACTTGGTTAACATTGTTTTCTGGCACTTGGTCTCCATTGACAAAACTCAATTTTCTTGGAATTATAGCAAAACAAACTTGATTCTTTTTTAATTCTTTTTCAAATTGTTTCTGATTAACCATGCAAATCTTTATAGCAGTACAATTAACCTCATCTGGAACTTCAATCAAAGGCAACAATGTTTGTTTCTTCTCATTTACCCAAAGAGTATATTGATTCAATCTTCCATCATGTACAACATATCTATCGTATTGCCAAGGTCTACCCAACAAAATATGACAACAATCCATGGGCATAATATCACACAAAACTTCATCAAAGTAATGTCCAATTTTGAACCTCACAAGGCATTGCTCACTTACCAATATCTTATGCTCATCTTTGATCCATGAAACATGATAAGGTTTGGGATGTTTTAGCCTCTACAACTGCAACTTTTTAACCAGCTCTTTCGATGCCAGATTTGTAGAACTTCCACTGTCAATGATCACTTTACAGCATTTTCCAACCATCTTACATCTTGTCTTGAAAAGACTTCTCCTTAAAAAAGGTTCCTCATTACCTCCCTTATTACATAAGGTTCTTATCACCATCAAATTTTCTCAGCCTCAGGTCCACTTGGTGAACCCTCATCATCTTCTTGTATCACAACATTTCTATTACCTAGTCTACTTTCAGAGGATCTACATTCAAAAGATCTATGTCCCTCTTTACCACATCTAAAACAATTACTATGAAATCCACCTCTAGAATAAGAATTACCTCTTCCTTGGTAAGAATTAGTGCCTCCTTGGTAAGAATTACCACTTTTCCATTCATTCTTTCCTTTGTCATCATTCTTCCATTCAGATTTGTCTTTATCCTGTATAGAACTGTCAGATCTGTCACTTTCTCCATACGATCTACCCCTGCCTCTCTGGAATCTACCACATCTACCTCTCTGTCTTTGTTCATGCTTCTTTGTCAAGATCTCCTTAGCCTTCAAGGCATACTGGTATGCTTCTTCTACACTTTCCAACTTCACAAAACTTATTTCATCTTGTATTCCAGATCTCAATCCATTAATGTACCTTGCAATTTTCTCAACATCATCATCCACATGTCCAGATTTGATGTCTAGCCTATAGAATTCCTTAGTATACTCTTTCACAGTCATGTCTTTTTGTTTCAAATTTTGCATCTTTCTCAACAAGCTAACTTGGTAATCAGCAAGAATGAATTTGATCTTTACCTTGTTCACAATCTTTGGCCAAGTTCTGATCTTCTCCTTTCCTCTCCTTTGTCTATCAGTTTGCAAGTGTTCCCACCATAATGATGCATGACCGTTCAACCTAGTGACTGCAATCTTCACCTTTCTATTATCATGAGTGTTTTCATACTCAAAGAACTTCTCCATATCAGAGATCTAATCCAGTACAACATTGGTGTCCAATTTTCCATCATAAGGAACAACTTCTACAGCAAGCTTTGAATTTTCTCTAGACAGTACTCTCAACAATCTTGCTTCATCTTGGTCTTCTTTAGGCTCTAGATTATGGTTTGGTGCTACTTCTTCATCATCACTTACATCATCAAGGTGTGCTCCTCTCCTCTGGGTTGTCTCCACAGCATCTAATCTGGCTGCAATTTGTCTCAACTGATACAATATAGCATTATCAACATTATTTCCTCTACCACGAACCATCTTTACAAATCAAGTTTCTGCAAGATTGTAACCCTCTGCAAGTTATAGGTCAAATCCACATATTTTCCACCCTACAACCAAATCCAAATTAGGGTTCTACATGATCCAATCTCTACAAGGATGCACCTCAGGCTCTGATATCAACTGACGTGGGCAAAGGATGAATAACCAGGGCCAAAGGCTCACCCAGCTATCCAAACCACCCTGCAAGAGCAAACACAAGTGGACAGCAACCAAAGGAGGAGAAGAGGGAAATACTTCTATTGATTCATCAAAATATCTTCATACATGCCCAGTTGTGAGGCCTTTTGGGTTATGGCCAATTACAATACATTTACATTCAAAAGATCCAACAGAAAATTCGCACTTTTAGTTCTGCTCCCTCAAAACTTTCCTTCTTCCAAAAACTTACTTAGCTCTAAGCCTAAACTCTCTATTTATACTTTCCAAAATGGCTTACAGAACATTCTATAACATTACATAAGAGGAGGGCCAACCCAACAATGGTCTGGACTCATCCCAAGAAAAGATCTTAAATTAAATGTCGCAAATGAAATAATTCTCGCAAGTCGGCTCGCAGAAATCACGTCCAAATACTGGCACTCGGCATACACTAGGTAACTCGGCATCTGAAGGAATGCTACAGTAACTCGGCATCTAAAGAGTGCTACAGTAACTCAGCACCTGAAGAGTGCGACAGGAACTCAGGACCTGAAGAGTGCGATAGGAACTCGGCACCTGAAGAGTGCTACAGTAACTCGGCACCTGAAGAGTGTGATAGGAGCTCAGCACCTGAAGAGTGCTACAGTAACTCGGCACCTAAAGAGTGTGACAGGAGCTTGGCACCTGAAGAGTGCTACAGTAACTCGACACCAACTGGAAAAGAAGCAAAAAAAGAGCACGATAACAAGGCAACCCAGGATGCTCCTACATCATTGAGGAACATTCTCAAAAGACGTAACCTATTCAAACTAGCAATAACTTAGTAGATTAATTAACTTTGAAAAAACAATGTATTTTTGCCCCATTATTTTGGGCATGACATCTCCTTGCACTGACTTGCTTAGATTCTACTATTTTCTCAGTCAGGCTTGGTAGACACATTTATTTTTTTAAGCTTTTTCTAGTCTTTTCTCAAGTATCATTTCATTATATCCTTAAGTAGATAAAGAATACACTATATCATCAATGTCTTTCTTGGTCTTAGTGATCCTTTTAGACACCATATAACTCAACCTTTCTCTAGGTTCTCTTATTATCCTTTATTTCCAAATCCTCTTCATCTATCTATCAAATAATAGCATTCTTACCAAAGAAGTAATTCTCTCACCAACAAGTAGCAGGTTTGACATCAGTGACAAAATAATGATTTTTCCTTGATAAGTTTCATCAATCTTCTTCATTTCAACAATCTTCTTTTAATAATTATAGTTTTATTTGCAATGCTATCACTAAGACTATGAGAGGAGATAGAAAGGATTTCAAGTGGACACATTGAGCATAAAAGAGTTTTGAAACATCGAAATAGAATATTAGAAAATTGATAACACTTTATTTTCCTCATTTTAGTAAAGTTTTTTTAGTTGAATGTGATGCTAGTAAAATTTCTATTAGAGATTTTTTGAGTCATGATGGAAGAATTGTATCTTTCTTTAGTGATGAATTGAATTATTCTAACAGAAAATATTTAGTTTATTATAGAGAATTCTATGCTATTGTTCACGCTTTGACAAAATGGAGACATTATTTGATGCCTAAAGATTGTGTGTTGTATACTAACCATAAAACTTTGTAGTACATAGGAATTTTAAATAAGTGAATCAACAACATATGAAGTAAGCTAAGTTTTTACAGAACTTTTCTTTTTTCTTGAGAAATAAGAGTGGTCAACCAATCAAGGTTGTTGATGCTTTGAGCTGAAGAAGGAATTTACTGACATAAATGAGAATTGAGGTACTTGGTTTTATTATTTAAATAAGTTTTATTAAACTAATTTTGATTTTTGAGAACCTTGAAAATATTTTAAGGACTAGATGATTAGGGTAATTGGACTGATTATTTCATTTAGGAAGACATGTTATTTAAGGGAATTCAGTTGTGCATACCTAGAACATCTATGAGAGAAAACATCATAAAAGAGAAGCATAGTGTTGGACTTGTTAGACATTTTAGGATTGATAATATAGTGAAGTTGATTTTAGATAGTCACTTTTGGTCACAAATACATAAGGATGTATAGAAGATGGTAAGAAGTTATAGAATTTATCAAGTAGAAAAAGAAACCAGTCAGAATTTGGGCTTATATTCATCATTGCCTATACCTAATAATCCTTGGGAAGATATCAATATGAATTTTGTTCTTGGTTTTCCTAGAACTTAGATGGGTAATGATTCTTTTTTGGTGGTAGTTGAAAATTTTTCAAAGATGGATCATTTCATACCATGTAAGAAGACATTTATTTAAAATTTATTTTTGACAGGTAATCAACCAAATCCTAGATTATTTATTACTATTGTTAAGATTAATTATTTTTATGTCTTAATCTCAAATATATTTGAACCCAAGACCTCTTCATAAGAGGCTCATAATTTACCAATACGTTGTAGGCTCTTGCCTCTTGTAAGAAGACATTTTTGTTTGTACATGTAGTTGAATTGTTCTTTAAAGAAGTGGTGAGATTGCATTGATTTTCTAAAACTTTTGTTTTAGATGAGATACTAAATTCATTGGCTATTTCAAGATGACACTTTGGAAGAAGTTAAATACAAAGTTGAAGTTTAGTTCTACTTTTCATCTACAAATAGATGGAAAAACTATACTAGCAATTTTTTTTTGTGTGTAACTTGTTGAGATGTTTGGTTGGAGATAAGCCTACTAATTGGGACTTGATTTTGGTATAAGAAGAGCTTGCATACAATAATTTTGTGAATTGGAGAACTAAGAAGAAATCTTTGTAGATTGTTACTAGAATCAATCCTAAAGGAACTACAAAATTGAGAGACCTAAACCTTGAGGTAAAATGAAGTGGTGAAGATAAAGAATTTAAAAAATTTATGAAGGATTTACATGAGGAAGTTAATATGAATATGAAAAATAGTATTATGGAATAGAAAAAAAGAGTAGATAAAACAAGGAGACATAAATATTTTGAAGTTGGTGATGAGATAGTGATTCTCTGAAATAAAAATAGCTTTGTTGTTGGTACTTATAGTAAGTTGAAGATGAAGAAGTTTGGTTGTTGTAAGATTCTAAGGAAATTTGATAGTTGAAATTTTTTTAAAAGTTGAATTACTAGAAGACATGAACATTGTGAGGCCTCGCCCCGACCCATCCTAGCAACGATGATACATTATTATTTTGATGCTTGTGACTCGATATGTCAGAACATTATTTGATGCACTGAACATTATTATGTTGTATTACGATGTGTGATGCTTTACTTCAGTTATTTGATTTCATCATTTAATGCTTTATGAACATGTATAATGATGAAATAAATGAATGCAAAACTAACATTTTCATTATGCAATTTTAATAGTCGAAAATATGAGTAGAAGTAGATAAATAATTGATTATTAGAAAAAATGGATGTTTTAATTTATATGATTTTTCTAATATGTAAATTTCATAATGCATGTGATTTCTTGAACCTACTAATGTGTGCAATGAGTGTGTAGGATATGTAGTCGGGAAACCTAATGGAAAGACGGAACTAAAACCCCTTGTTAATTCGTGCTATCTTTGCATTGTCTTCTTTGAAGGTTGTTAATTGGTCTCAAAATTTTCCTAGCTTTTTTTTGGTTCATATTAAGTCTTTAAGGCTTAAAAACATTAAATTTAAGTTCCCTAGGGGTAAGGGTATGGGTGGGGAGTACTTTTCACCCCATTAGCCTCTTTGTTTGACTTTTAGGGTCACTCAAAAACCCTATTTTTGGTTGATTGCGAAAATTGATTGTCTTCTCCATGTGTTGGTGACTCAATCTCCATCTTGAGTTTGCTTGAAGTCTAGTTGAGTTAAGGATCATACTTAGAGGATTTTGGAGGAGTTTTGGGGTTGTTACCCAATCTCTAGATTTGGAGAAAGTTGGAAGATTGAAGGAAGAAAAGGAAAAGCCCTTCTCAACCCACCATTCTTGCCATAACTCTTTTGGTGAAGGTAGGAGTTCTTCACTCCTTTAAATTGTATCTTCATGTGTTCATGCTTGAATCTTGCTTGAATCATGCATAGGCATTGTGTTGTTTCTGTATTGCTTTCTTGTGTGTTGGGGGTTGATTGGGAGGGATTTTAACTTGTTTTTCTTTTGATGTTATTCTTATGCTTGCTTTGATGTTTTGCATTTTGAGAGGATTTCATGGGTGTTTTTTTGGCATCACTCACCCTTGGATAGGGAAGAAGTGGCCATGTACAGGGGAAGGGCCTTAGTTGGACCTCAATGGTGTAGAGTCTCCTCTCATGGTGAGAGGAGGGAAAGAGGGTAGGGTGTATGGGCCCCTACTTGTCATCACATGCCTTGTTTGATATTGTGAATTCTTGAATATGGAAAAGAATGAAAATCCTTATGGTATTAGCCTTGAAAGGGCCTTGTAGAAGAATGGAAGTTCTTGAAGTTTTAGCCTCGAAAGGGCTATGTTATGGCATGGTGATTGATGTCTCCCATTGAGAAAATCAACCTCCCCCCTAGTTAGGTTCTATGTTTGGACCTATTGTGCAAAACTGGGTTAGGGTGCATGCTTGAATTGTTCTTGATGTTGTGATGATTCACCCAAGTTAGCTCTTGTCTTTTCCTTGTGTTTCCTTGAAGTTTTGAAGGTATTGGAAGAAAGTAGTTGTGAAGGATTTTGAAGATATTTCTTTCGAATTGTAATATTATGTAAAATGTATTTGAATTTTGATGTATTGGCAAAGACATCGAGTTTTCTTACTGGTTCTTTCCCAATGGAGCCTTGAACCAGGATGAATAATAGAGAAAGAAAAAAGATTATGAAAATCTCCTTGTATTGCTCTTATTTAATTTCAGATTTTGCATATGTATGTGAGAAAATAGCTCATTGGATAATGCCTTGAATTATGAATTTTCAAGTTTTCAATTATGTTAATAAAACAACAAATTGATATAATGAATTTTCAAATTTGATGTTTAAGTATTAGAGGAAATAAAAACCCTACATTGTGATCACAAAGTTATCTCTCTCCTTGTTAAGTTTCATAGTTGACAAAATCAAATTTGATTAAGAATTATGCATCTCCTTGGATTCTAACTAAAACCTTGTTTTATGATGATTAATAAACCATAACCTTATTTACATCCTTGTTTAAGTATGTTTGTTCAAAGGAAATCTATGTAGCTCTTAGGTAGAATTCACTCTTAAGATTAAAAATAGATATATATGCATATGGCAAAAAAAAAGAAAGTGTCATCACTTAGAAATTGTCTTCAAAATAAAAATGTACATCTCCAGGCGTGAAAGACCTCTCTGGAAAATGTATGGAGAAAATTTTAATTCCCCCTTGGTCATAGAGAATATTCTCTAAATTATTCCTTTGGATTTCAACTAAACAGCATTATTAAGTCCTTTAAAAAAAAAAGAATATAAAACAATACATTTGAAATTAAAATATTTAATAGAAAATCTTGTTGACATTTTTTTCACCTATAAAACTTTAACTCATTAATCCCCATCACCTTTGGCATAGGTTTATTGACCAATAACAATAATATGTTGCATTAAATAGGATGGGACTAATCCTCTACGTGCCCATGTACTAGCCTGATACAGTAATGGCATTGTGGGTGGCAGTAAGTGGGGTTACAAATGTGCTTCATGTCAACAAGAAAATTTAAGTTTACTTACCCTTGTTACCCCCCTACCACATAGTGTTCACATTGGGATGCGCAGTAAGGAGAATCACACTCCCCAACTGCCTCTGTACATGCAGTACAGGGTGGGTCCAATCAAGGGAAGATTGAGGCCTTTCATTGGTAACTCCCCCATCCACCTCAGTGCTCTTGATGCGCTTGGGGTTTTTTGTAAGCTCCCACTGCACGCAATGGGAAGTGGGCAAACCTGTGTTGATAGGCTTATGTCAGCATGCAGGCCACTTCGATAGTGCACTGTCCTTTGGGGCAAAGGCCCACTTGACATAGGCTATGGGGAGGGAGGGTAGGTCTTAGGATAGGAGGGTTAGTGTTAAGTATGGTTTGTGGTTGAGTCAATTATAAATAAGTTAGATTAGTTAGTATGTGTTATTAGTTGGGATTAGATTTGTTTGAAGTTTTAAGTTAGAATGTTAGAGTGGCCAAGTTAATAATGGGGTTAGGATAGTTTAATTATAGTGAAGCTCATGTATTAGTAATGCATAGTTATGTGGTTTGAATATTAGTCATTTAGGATTCTTATGAATAAAAAATTTATGGGTTAATTAGATTTTAGTTTTCATATATTGTTAAAGTCTTAGAGTTAATTAGATTTTGATTATATGTTCAATGTTCTAAATATAGTAGTAATTGTAGATAGTGGATGTTAAAGAAAGATGTTAGTTGATAGGTTAGTATGTTTTCATATAAAAAGTTTTAAAATTAATTTAGATTTTTTATTATGTTTAGACGTATTAGTTAAAATATTATTAATATAATTTAATTTAAGTTAGTTAGCATTTATTATGTTTTTTCTACTAGTAGTAACCTTAATTAATATCTCATTTAGTAATATTTTGCAAAAAGCAGGGTAAAAATTTATTAAGACATAAAGGAATACAACAAGGAGAGCTCAACAAGGAGCTCGATCCTGAGCAACAAGATCATCAAATTCTTGCATCATCTCAAAGGACAGTTGCCCCCTATCCCTAATATTCCAACCCGGATCATGACTAGAAGCCCATTTGGCTAAAAAATCAGCAGTTCTATTCCATTCACGAGGAATATACATGAACCTAATGAATTGAAAAGAGAAAGAGAAGAAAAGAATCTGCTTAACAACAGTGGCCAACTGCCAACTAACATCCTCAAGCTCTTGCGAAGAAAGCATGTTCACCACCACCTGGGAATCAGACTCACAAATAATCTTACTCCATCCCCGCAAGCAACACTGTTCCACAACATATAAAATAGCCTGAACTTCCATGAGATTGTTAGTATAATCACCCTTATGAACTGAGAAGAAAAATTTAACATCCCCAGAACTACAACGAGCCACTCCGCCAATACCAGCCAGACCAGGATTCCCACAGGAAGAACCATCAGTGTTAATTTTCAGAACTCCACAGGGAGGAGGAGTCTAGTGCCCATCCCGATTAACCCGACCCTTCCTCTGATGTTGAAGCTGCCTGGACATAGAAGGAAACCTATGAGCTGCAACCCCATCCTGCAGATGAAAATTGAGGCGATTACAGATAGCAAGATCAACCGGATCCATACCCCCATCAAGCTCACACTTCACAAGAATAGTTTCCTGAAGAGAATCTGATATTTTCCACCAAAGATGCAAAACACCAAGCCGAACATCTTGGAATATGCGACGATTCCTCTCCAACCTGTTGCCCCACTTTTACACCTTGTCCCAATTTTACAAAGTGGAGTAGATCATAGTCTTGTGTGGTCTGGTCAAGTCAATAGGTCTTTGCCCTCTTAGGTGAGGAGCTTCTTCATCGGGTTTTCACCTGTAGCCTTCCTCCGTATCACATATGAGCCGGGTGGGTTGTTCCTTGACTATTATAAGTCGGAGGGGTAGTTTAGATCCTTACTCGATGAAGATTCTCGGATTGTACTGCATCATGTGACTTGCCTTCAATATAGCCCACTTTGAGTTAAGAAAATCAAGTCGGCGGGAAATTGGGTTCTAGCTTCTCCTCGGCGGATTTCGCACCCCGAAGGCCTTTTTCCGCAGATCTCAGTATATACAGTAAAGGAATTCAACTGGAGCGAAATAGTTCATGTTTCTAAGAAATCTTTCGTATGTTGTCGCGATCCTACCACCGGAATCGATTATAACTTAATGGAATGATCAAAAGGTAGATGTGCGGAAAATGAAGAAAGGGCTTCTCCTCGGCGGGTTTCGAAATCCTAAGTGAGATTTCCGCAAAAGCACTATTAGAAGGGAAAGTTGACATATGGGTCCCACCTTCTGGCGAAGCTACTTGGCGATTTTCCGAAAAGGAGCTTTCCGAAGAGATAATATAAGACGGTGGGCCCTACCTTTTGGCGAAGCTGCTTGGAGATTTTCCGAAAAGGGTTGAAACGAAGTGACTTAAATAAAGAGAAGGCAGTGGCGGAAAAATAGAAATCGACTTCTCCATTGCGGGTTTTCTACCCTCAGAGGCGATTTTCCGCATCAGATGAGAAGACGCAACTGTAAGCATGGTAAGTATTCAGATTGATTGCAGATGGTTTTCAGAGGGGAATTGAGAGCAGATCATCCAAATTCACCAGTTATTTCAGAGAGAATTGACATATGCGGATTTTTCCCGAAGGAGTACTCCGTTTTCATTTTTTCGCGGGTTGCTAAACGAGAGGTAAGGCTGTAATTAATGAAAGTTACCATTGAAATTAACGGGAATAGTGAAAAGACAAGGTTAAATCCGTTAGAAATTCTTACCTTCACTAACCCAACGGATTCAATCATAAATTCGCTCGTGTGGCGCGATTTATGAAATTAAACGGGCAAATCTGAAGTTTTCTATAAAGGGGAATGTAACAGATTTTCAAACTCCCGCTTTACTGTCGAATTGTTAAAATTGCTTAGTATATGCAATAATTCCCGAGTTTGCTGAGTTTGTTTTCTGTTGCATCACTATTATTCATCCGCATATCCATTATTATCCTTCAAGCAATATGGCAGCAAGATTTGCAGGTTTCGATAGCATGGGTGGCATCAAGTCCGCATGGTCGACCATAACGGACACTTCACTCCGTTTCTACGACATGCAGGACTTTCAGAGGAGATTGAAAATGGAACCTATCCACCCTATCACGGAGAGACTCAGAGGAAGCGGATTGGTGGAAGCATCTGGCTTCCCAGTAGCAGTTCAAGCCCCGGAGTTGATTCTCGAATGCATCAACAACTACAACCCAGACACCAAGCAAATCCTCTTGCCTGATCAATCAGTTTTGATTTCAATCGACAGGCAAGCAATGGTGAACTGTCTGAGAATTCCGGAGAGAGAAGAATTCTCTGACCTAACCATGGGTGGAGCTATGTCGGAGTTCTCCTTGAAGAAGATGATCTGGAGGAAAGAAATAATGAGCTCTTGGTTTCAGAAGCCAAGAGGAGCCAAGAGTAAGGTCCCTAAAACCCTCTTCGGTACTGACCTCAAACCAGAGATTGTGGACATCCTGGTCCTGTTGCATCGGCTCAAAGGTGAGGTAGAAGCTTTTAATTTTATGGAGCAATGTTTCTTTCTAGTGCAAGTTATCTGCTCAGATACTCAGTATATAGATTGGGCGCATGAGGTGAGTGAGCATCTTGCTAGAGCTCTCGCAACAGCTAAGTTTTATAATTCTTTCTATATGTCGTCCTTTTTGATATACATGTTGGCTTCTCTTCAGTTATGGCCAGGACTTCCCAGAATTGAGGAATTTCCTGAAGATGTTAAAAGTTATGAGTTTTATCCATGCTTACAGTTGCAAAACAGTTATGCAGATTATGTCAGAGTGAATGACGCCTTTACTATGAGAATTTGCAGGGAACTTCAAGGATGTCCGGAGCGGAGATTCAGTCCTGAAGCGATGGCGGCAATCAGTCAATTTGGCTGTTATTTCATCCAGTTCTTATCCTTTTCTTATTTGCGTCTTGCAGCATTTGATGGTTTCCCAATGAAGCTGCCCAGATACCCAGACGACATGATAGTGCTCGTAGAGATCGTGAGACAAGTCGTCCAGGTGAACGTGCTGAGCGCCAGTATGTGGAAGAAAGGGTATGAATTCCCCATAAGAGTCGGAGCTTATAGCTGCGAGGCCAGACCAGATGCAAAGAACATCCTCAAGGCGTTTGAAAGAAAATACAAGCTGGAAGAGTATGAGGTAGTCAGGCCCATGTTCGATCCCAATGGTTATGCCCGAGATGTGCTCCAAATTGGGAGCGTGATCAAACATGTGACTACCATGGAAGACTACTGGGCGGACTGTAAAGACGAGCTGGAGAGCCGTGATCGGGCATTTGCAAGATTCACTGTGGAGCAGGTAAAAATGTATGGCGTCAATCTAGATGTGGAAGGAATCAAAGATGACGGCCAAAATATGTATAGTCATACATATTTGACCAAGTTGCGGAACACGCCTGTCAGTTCCGAACCATACTTCAATGTCAAGGAAGATTTTGATGTTATGATGGCAAAAATCATCAAGCGGACTGGAAAATGGGTAGAATGGACAGCTAAGAAAGGTCGGAGAAGAAGTAAAGCCACTCAAGCTTCACCAGCCACAGCTACCCCTGCTTCATCACAGAGCGCTACTCCCAGTACCACAACTTCAGCTGCACAAGGACCAGCTCAGTCCGCCAGAGGAGGAGATCAACCCCCAGAGAAGAACATTCCGATAGTACCAACATGCCAAGGCGGATCGTTGCCAGTCATCGGAACTCAGGCTGCAGCAGAGGAAAATGAGGCCGAAGAGCCAAAGGATGGATCCACTTCTCCAATCCCTTTTTCTCTTTCCACTCCACCCCCATCTCCTCAGCTCGCCCCAAGTTCACCATCTCATCATAGCCCTACTCCAGCCATAAGTGCCCCGTCCTTGAAGCCTACTGGCTCCTCTATTCAAATTGTAAAGATCAAGGATGATCAAAGTAGTAGCACTAAACCTGAAGAAGAAAAGGAGATCCCTAGTTCCTCTCGACTTCTCTCTCGAGACCAGAGGAACCCATTCTCTGCGACTACTGCTGCAGTGACTCAAGTAAAGAGGAAGATGTTCACCATTGAGTCTCTGGGAACGGCCTCTAAGATAATTAGCACAGAGTCTTGGCTTGAAGACACCCTGGAGAAGAAGAGGAAGAGGAAAGATGACAGCACTCCTGCGAAAGATATAGTGCCTCAAGCAGTTCATTCGGGATCGATGATGGTGAAGGCCAAGAAGCAGAGAACCCTATCCATACTAGGGCATGATACAGAAACAGGGCACCTAACCATGGAGGTGGCGAAACCAAACAGAGTGGGAAAAATTGAAGATTTGACTCCAGCAGACTTCACTCTGCATTCCATCGATCTCGGAGAAGCCAGGCATGACACTAAAGTGGGCCTATGGAAATCAAGTAATGAAGTAATAGAGGAGCAGCTGGAGAACCTCAAGGTATCAAAGATTAAGATGAAAGCTGAGATCGAAGAACTAAGAAAATTCATCCGACAGTTAGTTGTCCCATTGGCAACTATTACCGGTTTACCCGCTACAGAGGATCCTTCGGCAGAAGAAGTGCAGGCCTTCATATCACAGCTGCAGAAAGATAGGCACTTCGGTCAGATCGGGAAAGAGTGGATCGAAAGGCTTAATACTGATGGAATCGCCCTCATTGGTCAAATCGGCAATGTGCTCATCCGATTAGAAGCAGAAAAGGGCAATATTACTGCCAATAGTAATATTCTGGCGGGAGAAGAGGCGAAATGCACAGAATCCATTTCTCTTCTGAATATGATCATCCAGATGAAAGCCAAGGATGCAATTGAAGCAAAGATTCTGAAGAAAGGAGATGAACCATTGAATGAATGGATCAGAAGCATGCAATTCAAGCGGGAAATGATCCAGGAAGCCGAGAAAGGGCTTAGAGAAACAAGGGATAAAGTAAAGAAGGCCCAAGAGAAAGCTTTTGAGCTCATGCGAGGATTGCACACTAAATCACAAACCAGTGGGCAAGGGAAGTCCTTCATCGACATTGATATGATGAAAAACAACTTCTCCACGCATTTGAGCAATCTGTCTGGGATAGCTTCAAGCAGCCAAAACAGAGTGTCAGAACTACAAACACTTAGCGGATGCGTGCACGTGGTAGCTGAGGAAGCAGTGAATCAGCAGAATCAAGCCAAAGAATTTACTCAAGAACATGCAAGGTGGCTATTGAGATTCACAAATGTACACGTACCAAGCTATGATGAATTAACCCCAATCATAGCGGCTGCTAAAGCATATAAGGCGAAAACTGAAAAGGGGAAGAAGCCCAAATGATTCAAAATTCCCCCTTTTGTTTTCTATTCCATTAATCTTAGGATTTTGTAAATGTGTAGATATGATAAGTTGGCATCTCGCCATTTGTCATCTTGAGAAGATGAGCCGATTTAAATTCCATTGTAACGGTCATCTCTCTCACCCTATATGTAAGATTTTGAATGATTAATAAAGGGTCGGCAAATTTTTGGTGTGAATCCGGTTGCAGAGACAATTGAATTTGTGCCATTTCTTTACTGTCCTTTTCTTTTCATTTGTGTATGAGATACTTCTTCGATATTGGATGGAAATGGTTTAGTGAACAGAGTTTCATTTCGTTGTTTCTATTTAATTGAACTAGTGAACCGATCAGAGTATTGGAGCTAGTAGTGGGAAATATCTCGGTTAGTGTTTTGTTCTCCATATGCATTCCCTTATATTTCAGTCATCTGCATTAGATCTTATATTACATTGTTGCGTGTCGAAAATCATGAGATCGTGAAGATCCGAACGCAATAGCACTAACTAATCATCTCATATTGCATTCGCGGTCCATATCTTGCATTTCATTCTGTTGTGTTGCGGGAGCCATAAGATTGTGGGTGCCATATACATAACATCCTAACATTTAGATTCCTGCCTGAGTTTCACTTGTCTGGGTGAGACTTGGTTTCCTCTCCTGCTCTCGGGTTAAGAGCATACCCCGCATTAGTTTTAGGAATCAAACATAATTCATCGAATATCATTCATAATAGGGAGCTATACCTACAAATTTAGAGATAAGCCAGTTAACAAGAAAACGGCTTTTCAACTGTTGCAAACAGATTTTGTTTATTGTTCGGGCATCAAGAGTCATATTGACAGAAGAAATTAAAAAGAACGAATCTGTTTACCAACACAACCAGATATGCCAAAGCATGAAAGATGGGTCAGCAATCCAAGCAGCATGGAGAGAAGAAGACTTGGAGGGAGCACTACCCAAGCGGGCCCAGAACTCAAGCAAAGAGGAAGCATGCCGACAAGAGCAACCCCAAGTGCTCCACCAAAGGTGCCATATCTGATTAGAATAGGAGCAATGGAAGAACAGATGGGAGACAAACTCCTCTCCATTACCACACAAAACACAATAAGAGGGGCCCTGAAATCCACGTTTACAAAGATTATCCCAGGTAAGACAATGGTTGTGAGCCACTAGCCACATGAAAAAAATGCACTTGGACCAAGAAAATTTATTCCAAACTTGCTTCCACCAAGGGACCTCAGCATCCCCAAATAATTGTCTAGTTATCTCCTGATACCCAACAGAGACATGATATTTACCAGACAAGGTACCGCCCCAAGCCAAAACATCTGGACCAAGCAAAGAAGAACACTCTCTAGAGGCCAAAATTTGAGAAAGCTCCTGAAGATCCATGTCTGTACCTCCAGGAGGCCAATCAGAGGAATGCTTCCATCTGTAACCAACAACAGGTCCCAATTGATAAGGAGTCTTGTAATGAGCCACTTTATCCCATCCAGCGGCAAGAAAAGAGTCACAAAGAGGCTGAAGATGAGGGTATATGGATAAAATGGAAGGGAATCCATCCCAAGCATCAGACCAAAACAAAGCCTGAGAACCTCCTTTACATATCCAGAACAGACCCCTCTTCACCAACATCGCACCTGTCTTCAAAGTATGCCAAACCATTGAGCCACCTTCAAGAGGAAGTGCAGAAACAGAGCAAGGATTAGCACCATGAAAATATTTATGAGTGATAATACGAGCCCAAAGTTGATGTTGTCCAGAGCACCATCGCCAATAAAGTTTAGCAGCCAAAGCTTGACTACTCAATAGAGCAGATCGAAGACCAAGACCACCCTCCTTTTTAGGCCTACAAATAGTTGCCCAATTAACCAAGCTCCATTTAGTACTACGCAAATTACCACTCCAAAGGAATTGTCGAGAAAGAGCATCAAACTCCTTGAGAAAGTAAATAGGTGCAGCATGAACCATGCTTCTATAAGTAGGAAGAGCTTGGATAACAGCTTGAAGAAGAGTAACCCGAGCAACAGTAGAAAGCCATCTATGAGTCCAATGATTTACCTTATCCTGAAGCTTGGTAATCAAATTTTGCCAGAAGAGACGTGGCTGCCTGGAAATAGCAATAGGAATGCCAAGATAAGTCAAAGGAAGTGAACCTATCTAAAATCGTAGGATACCAACAATCCTGTGCTGAATAGAATCAGGAGTGTTAAAAAAGTAAATGAAAGAGTTGTGCTCATTAACTTTCTGGCTTGAAGCTGCCAAATAAATGTCCAAAGCAATTCGAAAGGCTTCAGCTTCCTTGATCCTAGCAAGATCGGCAAGAGCAGAATCATCAACAAATTGAAGATGGGAAAGAGAAGGTAAGCCATTACCCCACCGCCAGCCTTGAATAGAATTCTGGGACACCTGATGCTTAATGAATCTGCCCAAGCCTTCAGCCATGATGATGAATAGATATGGGGAGAGAGGGTCACCCTGGCGGAGGCCTCTAGAAGCACCAATTAGTTGTGAAGGTTGACCATTAATAAGAACAGAAAAAGAGGCAGAAGTAACACAACTCATAATCCAACTCACCCAGTCAAAGCTAAATCCAAAAGAAAGAAGAATACTCCTTAGGAAGCTCCATTTAACTCTATCATAGGCCTTAGCCATATCCAGCTTAACAAACATGGCTCTCTCCCTTGAAGTAGCCATAGAGTGAATAGCCTCAGTAGCAATAACCACCCCATCCAAAATTTGTCTGCCAGCAACAAAACCACCTTGTTCTTCTGAGATAATAATGGGAAGCCACCGCTTCAGTCTCTCAGCAATCAGCTTAGTAATAACTTTGTAAACCACATTACATAAGGCAATTGGTCTAAAAAACTCCAATTGATTAGCACCCTCTCTCTTAGGAATAAGAGTCAAGAATGTAGAGTTCAAAGCTCGAAGCATCTGCTAGCATAGGATTCTTTAACCACCTCCAACAAATCATGATTAATGATGTCCCAAAATTCCTGAAAGAATTCAACTGGAAAGCCATCAGGACTAGGAGCCTTCCCCTTAGGCATGCCAAAGACCACCTCCTCCAGCTCTTCCAAAGAGATAGGACGCATGAGATAATCATTCATTTCCTGAGTGATAAGGGAAGGAATACAGGACAAAATAATATTTTCTTCATTATCAGCAGGAGGAGAGTCCTCAGAGAAGAGGGTAGAGAAGTACGAAATAGCCTCCTGGAACAAAGCTGGCAAGGAATTCAGTTGGATACCTTGAGAATTAACCAAAGAAGAGATAGTGTTCTGATTCCGGTGAGATTGCACTATTTTATGGAAAAAGGAAGTGTTTCGATCACCTTCCTGGAGCCAATCAACTCGAGCCTTTTGCTTCCAAAAAATTTCCTCTCGAAGTTCCCATTCTTCTAGAGCTCTAGAAGCAAGGGATTCAGCCTGGCCAAGATCCTCTGAGAAACCTCGATCTCTAATCTCCCTTGTGATGACATCAAGATTTTCTTGAGCAAGCCTCTTCATAAAGTGAAGGTTCCCAAAGCATTCCCTATTCCATATCTTGAGCTACCTTTTAACATATTGAAGCCTTTTAGAAAATGAGAACATTGCAGTACCATATGCAGGAGCACCATCTTTCCACCAACAAAAAACAAAATCATGAAGAGAGGAGTCACGAAGCCACATCAACTAGAACTTAAAAGGAGGATGCTTCAGAACATAAGCCCCTATAGCAGAAAATTTGATTGGCCAATGATCTGAACCCCTCCAATCAAGGATTTCTGAAGAGATAGTAAGGGTGCCACTAAGCCAGAAACAAGAAACAAGAAATCTATCCAGACGTTCTGAGATAGCAGCAACACCAGTCCTGCGATTATTCCAGGTATAGAGGCCATTAGAAGGCTTAACATCAAAGAGATGCAAAAGAGATATGTGTTGCCGAAGAAGAGAAGAAGAAGGCCCCAATCTAGCCAAACCACCATGCTTCTCTTCCAGACTTAAAACTGAATTGAAGTCCCCTGCTAACACCCAAGGATGATAAGGATGACAATTTCTAACATATTGAATATGTTCCCAAAGTTCCTCCTTTCCAACAAGATCAACAGGTGCATACACATTAGTAACCATGATTACCTCTCCTAAGTCTAGAGCAGAAGCTACCATAGAGAGAGCTGAGCGAGAAGACATCCAGCCAAGAGGAGAAATTTTTTGAGGATGATATTAATATGTATTTAGTGTTAGTATTTTAATAAGCTTCTAGTATTATAGGTTAGATTAATGTAGATTAAATTGTTTATTTATTTATTTATTTTACTGTATTGGGTATGTTAGATATGTGAAGTGAACATTAGGAATTAGTAAGTAAATGTTAGAGTTACTATAGTTATGTTAGTGATTATTGTTAGTAGTTTAATTTGTTCATTTTTAGTTAATGTAATTGTAATCAACATTTCAAAATTAATAGATTCGTTGACTAGAGTTTAGTAGTAGTTAGATTAGTTGTAAGTTAGTTTAGTTAATTTAATGTTGGGAGTTGTTATTTCATACTTAGTTGGTTTTCAAGTTAATTTTAGTAAGTAATATGCATTTTTCAATAAATTGTTAGTAACTCAATCTATGTGCTAGTTGTTTAGTTAGTTTTAGATTTGTTATTTTAAAATAAGAGTCTATAATTAGATTAGTAATTGGTTGATACTATTAGGAAGAAATATAATGGTTTTGTGTTAGTGAAAATGTTAGAAATAGTCTTAGAAAGTGGTTAGTGTTATTTCAAGATAGTTATAAATTAGTTAGTTTTACTTTAGTTTTTTTTTATATAGATGAATTCCATTACAGTTAATCATCTGAACCTTCGTTGACCTTATTATCTCAATTAATTTTTTTAAAAATAATAAAAAAATTGTGTGTGTGTTTTGCCCTAGATTTTTGGGCATGACAAATATTTTTCCTATATTCAACATCTGAGATCTATCTTTGAGTAGTTTGAATCAAATGATAAGATTAACGTTAACTTGGATTATCTTAAGAATAAAAAATATAGTATTCTAAAAGTCTTGAGTAGTCAAATAAGTAAAAGCACCAGAGGAAATGACTACATGTAGTACCTAGTCTAGTGGAAGTACAAACTAGATGAAGATAATTTATGAATTATGCAAGATGAGTTGGATCGCTATGATTCAAGTCATAATATCAGTCATGCTTGATATGGGTGTAGTTCTTTATTAACTCCAGGTGTCTAATGAAAAAAATCTTGGGTATTTGAGCAATCTTGCATCAACCAAAAGTATTTCCTATTTTATGTACCAATATGTTGTTCACAAAAAAGCCATTGCTACTTTTTTTCATGTTGTGCACAATTGTCATCATGTTGAGGAGCTATCCTATATCCTTTTCTAAAGGATGTGAATTATCATATTCTATATTTCTCAAGTTTTGCTTCATTCTTTGCAATCCTATTTTCATGACATTTTCATCTTGCCTAGCATGTTTTTCTAATTTACACACTTTATGTTGATTATGTGGCATCTTGTATAGTTAGGAGATGACTCCTAACACATGTGTGTATTGACCTTCAAGTACACATTATCTCGTATTGTCACTTACATAGATTTTTGGTTTACTCTTCCAAGTGGGGACATATATTTAAATTCATGCTTGACTAGCCTACTTGTAACTTAGCTAGCTATAAAAGAATCATGGTTAGATGTAGGAAAGGAGCATTCAAAGAGAAGACAAGAGAAGATAGAATATGAAAATTTGGATTATGAGATTGTATATTATCACTTTTAATAAGAACAAAAATTGGAAGGCCTCATAGCTAGGCATATTATGGTTTCTTTATATGTGAAGTAAAACAATTACAGTTACAAAATATGTCAAATCTGGCATTTTTTTTATGTGGTTTCATTAATCTATGTGTAGAATCTATGTGCATCTCTAAGAGGGGATGGTTGGATGGTTGAAGTTGAGTTTATTCTGCATGTTCCTCAATTCCCCTACCTCCCTATGTTATCTCTACACTTTCTAGCATTCACTGCAAATTTCTCTAAATCACACAATAAAGAGAACAAAAAAGATATTGCATAAAATTAGAGAAACTGGTTCAAAAGGGGAAAATGGTAAGATTAACTCACTTTGTAGAGACCCTATAGACTAATGTATTTCATGAAATAGTCTCAAAAATCATACCATGGGTTTGGAAGTCTATTCTTATTAAAACATCTTCTCATTCAAATTGGTTCTTCATCCACCTTGAGGAAGTGGTTCATGGTTGTCTTATCTACAACTTTAGTCAACCTTTTCCATTTCTTTCCTTTGAAAAGAGACTAGTAGCTTTAGTACTAACTTCCTCATTAATATAAAAATTAATACCAATTAGGTTCACCATTCATTCCTTCGAAGAGTTAAGCAACTACATAGATGTCATCTCATCATAGTCTTCCATAGCATTCATGAATGATAAAAAACTACCCTCAGTAATATACATCTACAAACATTTTTAAAAAAAAATTCATTTTCAATTTATTAGGGTTCAACGATGTCTCTTTTCTCTCCCATGTTAACAAGAAACACATGCCACTCTATTTTTTGTGGTATGATTCATACCTTATGGAGGTCACAAAGCTTAGTTTTCAATTTGTAGTAATAAAACTTGTTAAATGTTTATGTCTAGTGAATAGATTAAAATGATAATCATTCCAAAGAGTTTTGTTACCATAATTATTACTCTTAGTACCTTGATAAAAAAGAGTTACAATGGCCTCATTATTATTCCTAGTGTCTTGATCGGAAATATGTTGTTACTAGTTCCTTAGTATTGGTGAAAGTTTATTAAAAAAAGAACCTTCCTTAAAGTTGAAATTTATGGAATCTCCAACATAATAAAAATAAGGTCATCTAATGTTCTATTCCTAGCCATACTCGATAACACGAGCCGTTACACTAGATACCAAAGGTGTCATTAAGCCAACTATAAAACATTTCCACCTTTTTCAACATGAAATTAACGATACGTACCTTCACTCTCAAAGTGATTTTAAATTTCACGTAGGAGGGACGCTAGTTATTGCCTATACTATAGTCTAGTCACCTCAAATAACAAACTCACGTGTGTGTTAGCCACCTTGCCGCATTCTCAAAATGTGTGTTATACTTTAGTCTAGTAAATTTTTTTTAGGATTAGCTAGAAATCAAGTAAAATTCTTACCAACCCACATCGAGTCTTCGATCAATGATTGATAGCACCAATAATCACCTAACAATCTCCTTCAACCATAATCTTATACTTTCCCAGATAGAGCTTGAATTTAATACCCCGTAGTAGTGCCAAAGATTCTACGACATTTGAAGAATTATTTCAAAATTACTAGTGTAGTCTAATATGAATCACTCTCCCCCATCTCTACAGATTTCACCACTGGCAAAATGACTACTTTTCACAACCCCATCAAATTTGAGCTTCACCCAATCATATGAGGGGCTTCCCAATGAGCGTTGGCCTAGGCCACCCTCTTTGAGAAATAAAAGGCATTAACATTTCAATGAATAAAATGTACAGTAGATACCATACAATCTCATGAGGAGGGAGGGCTTTTAATGTAGTTGTATATTCTATAAAACATTATATGTCAATTTTTGATCTGTTATTTTGATCAAGTCCTACATGGGCTTGTTCATTACATTTATTTTATTTTATGCGTAATTTTGACCAAATCCAATTCATAATAAAAAAAGAAAAATGTCTTTGTCATTTTTTATTTGGTAAAGTGTGTTTGGCGACCTAGTCTGCAGTGCAAGAGTCATTTTAGGTAGTTCACCGTGGGCCTCATCTGTTGTATCTTGACGTATGAAAGATAATTTGTGGCCCCATTTGCTTTCCTCTTTAGAGGTTTGAATTTTCCATTTGATAATTGTATGTGCTCAATTATAGCGCTGGAACCATTTTCATGCAAGCTACTTCAAGGTTGAATATATTTTACCAAAATGTTTTTCAACTTTTTCATTTTCTCACCAAGATTATTGTATGCTTATATTTAAATTTTACATTTTGTCTAAATTTTCTTCTTTTTAACTTTTCCATCATTAGAAGGATTATTGTATGCTTAGGTCTTTTCTTACTAGCTAGGCAGTGCTTACTAAATTATTACATACATTTAAGGAGATGACATCAGATCTCGGATTTTCATCAATGTTAGCTCAATAGCATGAAGAGTAGCAAGTTATCAATAAAAGTGTTTTTGAAAATAGCGAGTTGCATTTGAAGATTAAACCAAGGCTACCATACTTGTTGAAATGCTCAGTTGAATATGAATCTCAGACTAGCCCTACCATAACTTATTGCTAGCATGTAGTTGAACCTAATTATCAAACAATAATATAAACTCCTATACTTAATGATAAAGGGAAGATTTTTCTCCCTCATTCCACAACTTCTATTTTTGACCTATAGAAGTATTTTAAGCATTTGAAGAAATTTATCTTGCAATGTACGAGAAGCTCAAAGTTCAAAAATATTTTATCTATGTTTAGCGGCAGATAGATTTGAAGAAATATAATTTTCTTGTGCTCTTTAAAAATGTCCATATAATTGTGGGATTATAATTTGTGTTCAACGTCGAATGAGATTTATCTCTTCTTTTTGTAGATTGTTGCTTGTGGAGTAGCAGTGAGGACATTCAATTTTGGCACAGTGAACTTTAAAGATGTTGAGTCTCAAGGATTTTTTGAAGAGACACCCAAAACACTTGAAACTCTATAAGAGATATGCAACTCAAAATTTAAAGAATAGAAAGTGATTTTACTCTTTGCATTTGTGATTATAGATTGCTAGAGAGTGGGCATTAAGATTACTTTGATTTACTTATCAATGATAAGATCTTTGCAAAAATGAAGTCACTTGAGTGTCATGAACAAGGATCTGAACTTCATTCATGTGTGGATTATATTATAATCATTTACCATAGATTCAATCAATAGGAATATTATAATCATACATGGAAGACTCTTTAAATTAATTAGTTAATGAAATGAAAAACAAAAATCTATTTATTGAAAACAAATAATTAACAAGATTTGAATAAATATGAAAATATGATTTAACTAAATGAATAACTATATAAATTAATAAGTAATGATATAAATATGATTAAACAATAACTCATTCCTTTGTAGATAAATGAATAAAACAATGATAACACAACAAAAATCAAACTTTAGTGACTAGAAGAATAACACTAGGATCTGCTAAAATAACCCTTAAATAGCTAAGATGATTGCAAAGAAATCTCAATTGTTTAAATAAATATATTAGAGTTGGTTCCCTATTCACTTGTTCTAGATGAGAAACACCAAAAGAGGCACAATTTTTAGAATGCCCTCAAGGAATATAATGTTTTGTCTCATGATCATTTTCTTAATTTAAGGATAAAAGAGTGTTATGATTTGAGCTCACAAGTTTTGGATCCATGGGGAGATGGAGTCTACCATATCATTAGGAGGAGTAATGAATGTATAAGGTTCTTTTCTGACCCAACTAGTGTGAGGGTCTCATGAAGCTTGATTGCATTTTGTTTGTTTGTTTTGATTTTAGATATTTCAAGGATGAATAATCTTTTAGAAACCACAATCTTCAATTGAAATATTTTCTTTCATAATCAACGTATTGATACTAATTTATCTTTCCCACTTTAAAACATATATCAAATGGGAAATTATTAGAGAGGTCTATTTGCAAAGAAATTTGTGCACAATTAGATCTTGCATACTTGATTGTATTCTTTAAGGTACAATAATATCTTCTCATGCCACTACTAATAGCTTAAAAAAAATAGTTTCTATAATTGAAAAGGAGATAGGGTAAATGAAGCCAAAGGAGAGAAGAAGTAAAGATATATTTGTTATGGTTAAAGGATGGGTACTAGGATTTCATGTGAAGATGATCCATGTAGAAAAATTAAGGACTATTTTTAATACATTTTCTTTATCTTCCACACATTCAGACTCAAGTATGAAAAAACTTAGATTACATGGGGTAAAAGGGAAACCTCTTCCTCTAATTCAACTTTCTAGTTAGATGTGAACTAATTGCAAAAAATGTTTCTAGATTTGGGTACAATAAGACAAGTTTTCATATGAGAGTGTGATATTTCAAAGACTTCATCTTGCCATGGAAAGAATCCTCAATTTGAGTCTCAAGGATATGCATAAAATTTTTGAGTGAGAGGGGACACTACCCAAAGTCACCCTATTCTACCTTGCATAGAGAAGGTAGAATAAGAAAGGGAATCCAAGATGGGAAGTCATATCACTATTGAATTCAATCATGAAGTGGAACAATCTTGTGTTGGGTTTACAAATTGGGAAGATGACTAGAAGAATTACTAGGTCATTGTTTAGAGTTTCCCAAGAGAACATGAAGTGCAACAGAAATGTTATGAGTTGCGCCACTAGTCCATGAATCTCTAAAATTGATAGTATGCAATGAGGAGTTCCTAAAATCCCAAAGAAATAACTTGTTGCATGAGAGTCAAAATAGGCATTGATAAACAAGAATTATTGGTCATACATATCCATGTTGGTAATTTCTCTCACAAAAAAATCTAGTTGTTTTTGACAATTGGCTAGAAACACTTGAATCATATTCTATTATGTCAATGCATATCTTTTACAATGATCCTTCAACAAAAACATCTCACTTTGTATATAATTAAATTGTCAACTATAATAATCCATTAATTTTTGAATCTCGACAAGTCATCATGATGACCTTTTAACAGTTACCAAAATAAGATCTAGTTGTTACATAATTAGTAGTAACTAAGTCCAACCATTACCTATAATCATTTGAGTCATCTAAGTTACACAATTATTCCTCATGACCTCTACAACTTAAGCTATGTGTTGTAACAAAATATCAAAAAGGAAATATGGAAGAGGAAAGTAATATGAAGAAAATAAGGAAGTGACTTTCTGAAAAGGCATCAATAATATTGAAAGGATGTGAACCTTCAAAAGGATCATAATTGTGAATAGTTATATCTCTTCAAAAATGTTGTGATTATAAAGTATTGGGACTTTTCCAAACAATTTTATTTATGAAGTGTTGTGACTTTTAAAAAAAATTATAACTAGGAAGTATTGTGACTTTTCAAAGTATTTGTATTATTAAAGATTATGACTCTTGGAAAAGAATAAACTTAATTAACTATATTTTGTCATTTCCTTATAACTACAAAAGGAAGAATTTTAGAAACTAAATATGGCATTGGTATAATTCTTGAAGGGATAATTCACTGAAGGGCCAACTAAGGATAGAGTCACATGGACCAAGAAAGGAAGAAGGTGAGAAATGTATGCTTATGGATTCTACTTGTTTAATTATATTTATGAACATTTTTATATAAATGGATCATACCTATAGATAATATTGTGTTAACCTATGTGGTTAGCACTATGGATATTAATGAGAATTGAGGAATGGAGCATGTGAGATATTCAGATCTCCATACTCCACCATGGTCAAGAATCAATCTGTGCTTGAAGCATGAAGCATGTGATATATTAAGATCTACATTGTCTTCCATGGCCAAGAATCAATGTGTGAGAATATTTTGATGTTGTCAACATATGTATATGTGATTGGCCTTGTATAGAGAGTACTCATGCGAGATGAATCTTAAGAAGTGTGCTCTAGGGAAGATGGTGAGATAGCTATGGGCGAGGAATCCTAATTTTGAGACATCTTTAAGGTTCGAGTAAAATTAAAGGTTAAAGTAATATAGTGATTCTTTTTATTATTATGATTCTAAATATTATTTTGTAGGTATTACTTGTCCCAAACTAACCCTAATAGTGGGGACATTATAGTGGTATCAAAGCATGATCTTGCAATCTTGTATGGTTAAAGGGGACCTAGAAAAATAATTTATATTAGAGACTATATATATATATATATATATATATATATATATATATATATATATATATATATATATATATATATGCGCGCCACACACACACACACATATATGTATGTATGTATGTGTATGTGTGTGTGTGTGTGTGTGTGTGTGTGTGTGTGTGTGTGTTTGCAAAGACATGAAGTGTAAATATGTATAGTTTAAAGATGCTATCTTTTTTTGAATTCATGGATAAAAATGTTATAATGAAGTAGTTATACATGCTGACAAAAGTTTCCCCATCGATGTTATGTTTTGGGTAGTTTTCCTCCTATACCCATAGGATTTGCAAGAGTTAATTGGAACTTTACACCTTTTCTCTAATATTGATGATGAGAATATATATATCTATATATACATATATATAAATATACATGTGTATGGATGTGTGTGTGTGTGGGAGTTTGTGTACGCATTGACTATTTTGTAGGTGTTTGCTGTAGGTATTCAAGGATCAACATTTCAATGCTAGAGTAGTCAAAGACAAACATGGATTGCTAGACTTTTGTAAGCAGGGAAAATTGTATATTGCTTTCTATTGTTGTAGTGCATAAATATAGCTTCCACAACTTGCTCTATTCTTAGAGGATTTATTCGTGGTTAATGTTGTTTATGTTTTAAACTTTATGGGTCTATAATTGATCTTAATTAATGGAGTTATCCTAGATTTAGGAAGTAGATATATTTTCCCTTAAAATAATGAATGACATAACTTTGAGAGTAGTGGTAGAAGAAGAAGGAGTTGAATTTCATAGCATCACTATTGTGATACTATTTTTCAATCAAGTGTAATCTTTCTCCATGAATGAATAGAATGAATTGTTCAAGTTTATATAACCTATATTGATTTTATTTCCTATTCACTCATCCAAGGGGGTCACTTGGTGAGTTAACTATTTTGTTAGAATAGATTTCATTTCCTTGTTTATATCTAAGTAAGGTAGAACTATGTTTCTCTTGTAGCCACTAATAACAAGACCAGTGAATTGTTCCTACAAGATAGGTGATTAACTTGTAGCCTAAGATAGGTGATTAAAGTAGCCTCTTTTGTGACTACCTACTTTGTTAGAGTAATTTCATTTACTAGTTCTTGCCTAGCTTTCGTGAAGCTCAAGGATTTGAGTTTTTTAGGTTAGTCTTAGATTTAGAGATTTTAAAGCATATACTATGTGAATCCCATTCCAAGTTTACTACATCCTTGGTCGATAATTTAATGACACTAAATAATTCATTTGGAAAGAAATTAGGGTGTCCAATCATAAATAGGTAGTCCATTGCTATAGTTTTATGATAATATTATTTGGCCAAGCAGTTATCATGTACACCAAACCTTTACGGGCCTCATAGGGTTTTCATACATCCAAATAGTAGAGTTGGTTTGTACAATCAATGATACGAGATTTGGTGGAATTTTTAAAGTATTGATATGGTTTGGAAACTATTTAATAAACCCCCTTAAAAAGGTATGATCTCATGATATGTGTAATTACAGAGAGAGTACATAAAGTTGACTTGTTGAAGGAGTATTATGCACATCTAGTGTAAATCTAAAATGCTACAACCTTTTCATAGATTCTCCATGCATTTTCATTTTGATTCTCAAATTCTAGAGGAATCAATGGTATTCATATAATTTAAATGTGCCCAAGTTCTAATGTTATAGGAAAATTTGTTAGCCTTACTTCCCAGCTACTAACACTTAAGGGTCTCATAGCAACAACTGAACACACTCACCCTTACAAGAATTTAATTGTTTGAACTTGAGATAGATTTTTTCCAAATATTTTGAGGATAAAATGAAAGGTAATATTTGATCAAATAATGTATGTGTGTGTGTGTGTGTGTGTGTGTGTGTGTGTGTGTGTGTGAGAGAGAGAGAGAGAGAGAGAGAGATGTGATACAAAGAAGTTTATTAGAAACATATTTATCATTATAAAAAAATCTGTCATGCCCAAAATTCACTAGATAAAAACACAACCTTTTTTTTTAAAATTTGAACTAGAGGTATTATGTATTGATCTCTACATGTTTGAAAATCCTATCTAACTATAGGTATGACATAGAGGCTAGTTTGCATCAGTATGGTTAAATTAGCCGAGGATGTTTAACAACATGGTATCTTGAATTCTATATTATTTATTCACTAACAAATCTTGAAATATATTTCTAACTCTTATTATGTTTCGTCTAAAAGTCATACCATTGTGTCTTATAATAGATAAGGTGTTCATAGAGTTTCCAATGAGAATTACACTTCTACAATCAACTATGACCAATTACTCTTTTCTAGGATTCAAAGTTTATACCTCCAAATAATAGGGTAAAACATTATCTATTCACCGATTCCTATATATAAGCTAGTTATCTAATTATTACCAAATTAATCCTATAATCCCATGTTGGTTCATCTAAAGAAATCAATCTAAACTTGGTCACTTAATACATGAATTAAATATGTCTTAGTAATCCCAATTAATGAAACATTTAATTAATTATTGCCCCCTTGATAATATACGCCACTAGTTTATTAACTCCTAAACATAACCTTTCATTTGATTAGATTCAACACCAACATTTCCTTCAACTCATACTATTAATGGCATAAATTTATTTCCTTTCTTTTTATTTTATTCTAACCACTGACACATGTCACAAAATGACTAACTCTCAACATTCAAAATGACTAACTCTCAACATTTAATTTATAGACTCATTTAATATAATAATTTGTTTATTTTATGTTAATGAGCCTCAACACATAATTTAAACTTATTCAATTCAAAGTTATCCAATTTTTCAATACCCTTAACACTTACCTTAATTCCAACTACACGTTCCTTCTTTCTACTTATTTAATTGTTTTATTTTCTTTACTTTAACCCTGCTTTCCCCAAATTCGAGCTTCTAATGTATGGGGTCACGTGCTCATGCATTTCACCTTTTTTGAAGATGGTTGACTTGATTATCTTTGCTATTTATTGACAGGGTCTGACACAATAATTTGTAAGTTTTAATTCTCCTCTTCCAAGCGCCTGGCCCTCTTACCAAGGTGAGATGGGATTGGGAGAAATGTTTTTACAAAATTTTGCATCTTACTTTCTTGCTAGGCGTGAGGGTATTTGTTAAAAGGGTCTCAATCATGTCAGTGTAATAATTACCTTGTCCCCTCTCCCATGTGGGTAGGGAACTCGCCAAGTGGTGTCCTTGCCCCTTTGTTTTTATTTAAATTGCTTGTTTTCACTTCATGGCTGCCAGGAGTATATGTAAAAATTTTAATAGCTCTTTTTTTTTGGTATATCCTTTTTTTTAAATAGAAAGTGAATAGGGTATGGGGACTTTCATAGGGTGTATACTAGTATAGTGCCAAGTGTCTAGCTATTGTTCGAGTTTTTTTTGCGTGTAAGTATATTTTATGCAGATTTGGGTCATGGGATTCTATGTTCCATTTTTTTTAACAAGAAAACTAGGGTGAAGGAAAAGATTATTACTTGGTACTTATATTTAGGTAATTCATTATTTTAATACTCCTCCAACTCAATATCTTAGGTATATCCTCCTCTCATTAAAATATTCCTTTGTATTCTAGGGAAGAATTTTTTTTTCATCCACATACATTTTCCAATGAGGAGAATGTAGTCGTACAGCAAGGTTGAAGTATGCATTTCCTCTACTCATATAAAACTTCATTTCATTTCCTCATAAGTTGATTTTTTTATTAAAAGTGAACATACTTATTGGTTGTATGGTTTTGTCTTCTTAGCAATTTATTAGAACTTGAGAGCCAAATGCATAAATGTTTATACATGAATAATAAATTATCCAACTTAATAATTTTGTTCTGAGTTATGAAATCCACAACATATATCTTTTCAATGCAACTTATATATTTTGAATCTTATTGACTCTATTCATAGCATTCTTCTACATGTCATTTATGAAGTACATATCTACAAATACATCAAGGGAGAAGGATCACATACAATCTTTCTTCATAACACATGAAATTTAACATAGAAGATTTCATTACAAGTAAATATATAAGCATACAACCTTTCAAACCTTCCTTCCACAATTTCAAATGGTAACAATGATACCAATATAATTTACAACTCATACTAATCCTTTCATAACACATAAAACTTCAAATTATCATTTCTTCACAAGTAAACATATATGTACAACTTCTTGAATTCTTCCCTTTACATATTCAGATGGTAACAATGGCACAATCTTCTTACATCACATTGAGGCAACACAAGAGACTCTAAAAATCATATCCACTTAGGAAGACATGAACATTGAGTTTTCTTTACACACTTGGAACTTCTCCACTTAAACAAGGGTGAAACCCTAATACTTCATGGCATGCATCTTCATAAGACCTGCACATAACAGACAAATTAGGAACCATGGAGGCTCACCTCACAACCAAGGCTTCTATAAAGCCACAAAAACAAGAACCAAACATGTTACACACATACTCCACTTGCCATTGCACGAACATTACACAAAACACAATCAACTCCCACCCATGGCTTGTGTAATGATTCACCATTGGAATCATCTCACTTTGGGTGAAGGTGGGCTCTTCGAAGAGGAGATGCCATAACCAAATATAAACAACATATTGCCATTGCATTTTGCCTCTCAAGGCCATCATAAATATGTCCTCCTTATTCACACAAAACCCCTTGTATCTCCCAAAAAACAAAGGTATATGGCTTTAATGGAGCCCATTCTCCATGAAATAAAATAAATCCTCACAATGAGGTAACTCTCTCAACTACAATGATGAGACCAACTATGTCCTTCACCCAAGGCTTCTCTTCCCTCCCAAGGGTGAGTGAAGCCTTTAAACCCATGAGCACATTCAACACTCACATCTAACAAGAAAACAAAAAAAAATCAAGTAGAGAACAAAACCAAAGCAAAATCTCCAAGGACACATGACAAATTCACACCTCCACAACACAATGCCAAAATCTAGAACACAATATTTACAATGCAATGCATACTCCATTGACAATCCTTCACACCTGCATATCTAGTTCTCTATGCTAAAAGAAAGAAATGAAAAAGAAGCATGTTTTGAGACACCAACCTTGGTCCAAGCTAGGGTAAAGATAGTTGTAGTAGAGCTCCCTTAATCTCCCTCTAGACCTAACTATCTCTAAAATTAGAGAGTGGGTGAACAACCCACTAGTTTGTCACCCCTCCATTAAAAAGACTCTCTAATAACCCTTTTTAGTAGGAATGTCAAGCCTCCCCTTTCTTACATTATTGTTCCTCCAAAATAAGAAAGTTGACCAAGTGGGATTGTGAAGAAACTCTCATGGGAAATCTCAAAATTTTGAATTGGTTCAAGATGGCTTTGTTTAAGGGGTTCCCTAAAATAGGAAATAACTAAAATAGGAAATCATTAAAATAGTTGAATTTAGGCCCCTAACATGTTATACTACCATTTGGGTGGCTTTTTATCAATAAAATAACTCGTTAGGATCCCATTTAGGCCCCCTAAAATTCCTAACAAGTTTGAATTCGAAAAGCAACATGATGGTGACCAATCCTAACACTCTCCCCCAAGTGGGTGTACTTAAACATTAATTGGGAAAAAAGGAAAGGGCCAAGATTAAGTGACCTTGTGACCAACACTCTAGGTGACATGTCATCAACACATAGACAAATATAAGTGTCAAGTGACACATAAAAATACATTACACTTCACCTTGACATGTCCTTAGTGCATCTAAATTATGATTAAACATATTCACAAGCAAGAAACCATATAATTATGAAGAAAAATACTTTCACAATGAGGCTTTTGAATCTTCCAAAGATTCACCTCAGTTAAACTATGTTCACAAGGTTTGGAACTTGTTTCACCCAAGAATTTCCATGGTTTCTCCTCTTGCACATTAAACTTGAGCATTAGTAGTCCAAGGGGGTCAAAAAAATATATACAACATAAATGCATATAATAATAATATCCATATTAACATAATTTGAATTAGATTTCGTTTCCTAGTCTTTTTAATCATTCCATTTGAAATGTTAAGATATCAAAATTTGCATGTCATAAGTCATCATTATCAAATTAACATCTATCTACATATCATAACCATTCATTTGCATGTCATAAAGCATCATAATCAAATTAACTTTTATCTATAAATCAGAAATCATCGAAATCAAATTAACATTTCGCATTTCATCATAATATGATAATATTATGTTATAAAGTTGCATCCATATGTGTTCAAACATTTCTTACACAATAACTAGTTCTTAGTGCATATAACAATGTAAAACACTACTGAAGTATCAAAATGAATAGATAAAAAAATCCACTATCCATCTAAATCTTGAATAACTATCAAAGTATCAAGGTATTGCATATCAAAATGCAAATAAATATCCATGCTATGAGGGGTCGAGGTGATGCCTCACAAAATCATGTAAAGGGGAAACATCGCTCCAATTGAAATCTATTATAACATATAGGATATCGCATGATAAGAATATAACATGAGTAAGGGGGAAGCTTACTATAGAAAAGAGTTCACATATGGGTGTTGGATACAATTGATTAATTATGAATTATAATTGATGTTATGGGTATGTGCAGGATCATGGTGTGCCAAAAAGTGGCGATGTGAAAGAAAAAGAGTTTGAAGACGCCTAAAAGCGCTTCAAAATCCACTCTGACTTTTCTTTACCTATCCAGGAACCAAACCTGGAAGGTTAAGCCGAGCCTTATCGGATATCCGATATCATATCCAATATTCGACTAATAATTAAAATCATATAATAGTATGATATATTATTTAATATTATTATTATTGATATAAAATAATAATAATAATATTAAATAATATATCATACTATTATATTATAATAATTATTATACTATAATATAATAATAATAATAATAATATTATTATACTATAATATAATAATAATATTATTATTATATTATAATCGTATAATATTATACTATAATAATAATATTATAATAACATATTATATTATAATAATATAATATAATAATAAAAAGTAATATCTTATAATATAATATATAATAAAAAAGTATAATATATTATAAATTATAATAATATAGTATAATAATAATATTTTATATTATAATATATAATAAATATAAAATATAATATAAAAATATATAAAATGTAATATATATGTTATATTATATATATTGTCATATCGGATATCCGATATAATATCGAATATTTGATACCTGTTGCATGGATTAAACACAAAATCACAGACCCGCGACCCTTATTTTCATGCGAATTTGGGCCAGTCGGATCGGATATCAGATAGCAAATCAGATATCAGATATCAGGTATGTTCCCCCACCCGACTCGTTTTTAACCTAAATTTAATAGATTTTAACATGATTTTGTTTGTTTTAGTTGAATCTAGGGTTTTTTTGACAAAAATGGTTAAAATTTAGATTTTTTTTTACATATATATTACATTTTGCAATTCAATAGGAATGGCTGATCAAAATGATGACACTGAGGTAGGGAATAATATTCCTCGCAATCCACCACCAAACGATCCAGTATCCCCACAAAATCATCCACCAAATGATCCTCTACCTCCTCAAAACCCTCCTCGAATCGAGGATTTGATAAATGAAAATCTCACTGAGTTGAGAGGTTTGTATAGAACATACAATAATGTACCTGCACTGGCTCCTATGTTATCCACGTTAAACACCATAGTGGATAACATTGAAACCCTTACAAACCAACAAAATGCCGCTCTTCGTTGGCGTGATGAAATGCACCAGATGTTTGATGATGGTTTGGATTATGATGAGGTCACGACCCTCAACATAACCAAAGACGATTTGGCAAGCCTTTTTGCTAACCCAAAAATGGGTATACCAGTTGACCCAAATAAAACCAAACTATCGATTAAATGGTGCACAAATGACGCCATACGTGCAAATTTTTGGGACCGTTGGTGGATGGTCTTTGATATCCCTCCACATGGCAATTTAGACATACCATTTTATTTCCTTAGAAAATTATATGCAGAATTTGTGTTGAAACTTAAAGTGAACTATTGGAGCATAAAGCCCAACATGGGCTTAGGACTAGGAGCTCCTCAGGATAGACCCTCTTCCCAGAGGAATAAACTTGGCACTTTTGACCCCCCCCTGATATCTCCCCCCCTCCTCGAGTGCAGCATCCAGATATTATGGCAGAGGCTAGCTCTCAGACCATCAGAGCCATTCATAGACTGAGTAGCCTAATGATATCTCAGGCTAGGTCAGTCCTGCCTCCTTGTGTTGATGATGTTGGTGGCCAGTTCATCATCGGCTAGCTCATCACACGTTTGTGTGCCTCACACTTGCATTACATGCAAGAATATTTTTTTGGGTCCCGTAGGTGATCTTCCTAAGTATCATTTTGTATTAGACGAGGATACACCAGATGCATGTGCAGAGGCTACAAACCCTGATGCGAGAGAGGAGGGGAATGCAGAGGCATGGACTCCTTCGGTGTTGGTACGTCTATACATTTTTTTGTTATGACATATGTCATTTAAAGTTAATTTTTATAATAGAGTAATTTTAATTTTTAAGCCATACTGACTTTTACATGTATGTGATCTTCATTCATGTTTAGTTGATGACCAAGGAGGAGCTCAGATAGATAGATGATGCTACACTCTCAGCCATTTCATTTGACCTTGAGACATCTACGGTACATTATGTTGTGTTCGCATTTCTTTTTTCTATTTGATATTGTAGCATATATGGTTGCTAATCTTTCTTTTATCTTGTAGATACCACCTGCCCCAGGGGGACAAAGTGCGGGGGGTGAGCCAGCATGCATTGACAAAGGAAAGATAATTAGATGTTTTCTAATTGATTAAATATTGATGCATTCTTGTAAAAATTTTGTGGTAATCTCATTTAATTACATTATTTATTGTATATAGGGTGTGGCTACTGGCGATGAGCCTGTACAGATTTGGCGTCCTAGATCATCAGGGATTTTCATTCGCACAGAGAGCCCCATTGTATGTATAAGTATCATTTATTTTTTATTTTTTTAATTGATGCAGAGGAATGTATGATTGTTTTTCTATACAATTTCTATGATTTTTTCCGTACCAATAATGATTCATGTCTTGCATATGTTCATTATAACTTAAATAGGCTTATATGCACCTGTCCAACCGACCAAGTTGGTTACAAAGGTTTATTTAATCAAACAAATACCAAATTACTACTTTCCCTCCAAAACTAATATGACCATTTGAATTTGAAATTCAAATTTCAAACTATAGTTTTTATGCATTCCCTAACTTTCTAAACCATTCCATTGAGTCAAAATTGGTCATATGGATTTATTAAATGCAACTAAGTAAATTTCCAGAAAATTGAAGTTTTTATTGTTTTTTCTCCAAACCACCGTACACTCTGATCTCCCCCTTTCAACTGAGATCACATATGACATATATAAAGGTCTACATGACCGTTGGAACAACCATATAGGCGTTCCCAACCATAAAACAAACAAAAAACCACTTTTTGCTAATACTGTTTAGACTCTAAATACCATATTCTAAGGCCTTTTGGTCCCATGGAGTCACTTGGTTTATAACCACACCAAAATGCTTGTGGGCCTTACATGTGCCTTTATTACAAAACATAGACCAACTTGTAAAATATGGACCAAACCTTTATTCCAACTTCCTAATCTACTTGAATCCTCGCTTTCATGGAGTGGCAAGGTGTCTAGCAACAGAGATACTTGTTCCCCCCTGCCACATAGGTTAGGTGCCCTGCACCACCTTTCCTCTCTCTCATTCTGAACACTAGTCCACCAAGTGAGTGATGTCCCCCTTAGTCTTGTTGTTGCTACTTTTACCTTCTTATCTGCCTCTATGTCTTCAAGATCAAAGTAGTTCTCAAGGGCCTCTATCCACCCTAGCACTTCTTCACTATCCATTTTACCCTGGTATATTGGAAAATCAATATGGTTCTTCCCACCATTACCTTGTACTGCCTTAATGATTCTCATAAATCTCCTTTCTTCAGGATCATCTATTGTCTCGTGCTCTTGCCTTGCATTACCAACCTCTTCTTCTTCATGGTTCTCTCCATGATTTATTCCTCTAAACTCTTCTCCTCTAGGTTCTTGCCTTTCCTTTTCTAAGGATTCTATCCTTGCAATAAGCTTCAGCCTCTCTCTTCTCATCTATCTTTCTTCCCTCACTCTAGATGCTTCAAGTTCTCTCCTCTCTCTTTTCTCTTTTGCCAACTCTTCTCTCAATTCTTCAAGTTCTCTAGCCATTTGATTTTTAGGAGGCATTTTGACAACAAGTTTTCTTCCTTCCCAAGGGCCAACTCATTGATTCTCTTTCTTTCCTCACCAAGAAATCTCTGGACACCACTTATGTACCTTTCAACTCTGGGACACACAAGGAGGAATTAGACACACCAAGGCTTCAACAAAGGGACCAACACACTAAGGATTTTCAAGATTATAGGTCTTGGTCACACTCCTAAACAGCCAAACTTCAAAACCCTCCTTAAAATGGCTTAAAAACCAGGGCCTGCTTGTTCAAACCCCAAAACTCAATTCTAGAACGTTTTAACTTGTCTAATGACAAGATATGATCATGACAACCTACATGAACCTATCAAATGACTCATCTACCATATGAAATCCTAAAATCCTATCTCATGCCCAATTACAACTTTCTTCCACATATGAGTCCAACATTATAACTTTGTATGCTTCCATGAGCCATAATTGGTGCAAGGATTGCCCAATTGACTTCAAGAGATGTTCCATGACCTCTGTAATGCCTTGGATCTTCAATGTTCCCCTGATGAGCATGGGATGCTCTTGCATCACTTATCTTCATAAATAAATTCAAAACTAATTTTCGTGATATTAACAACTACTATTTTGTATCTCATAGGAGACTCCTAGTGCACATGAGGTTCAACGGGACAGTTATGTAGATTTGATGACGAGGCCACTCACTCCTAAGGAGGAGCCTACAATAGTAAGTTGTAGTTTGAATTCATGATTAAATATGTTATAAATTTAGCATGCTATGAATTATAATGTTATAGTTTAAATTGTAGATTCATCTGACAAAGGTATTTGAACATATACAACCCACAATCACAGAGGTACCAGCATTGCCGAGGGCATAAGAGAGGACTCTTGACCAGTGCAGGAGGTCGACGAGAGAGGTATTTATTATGAAATTTTGATAGTATTAATCTCCAATACGGAAAAGATCATTATGCATTTGAGTAATTCAATGTTAGATACATAGAATCATATAAATTTAGTAGTCTAACTTTGGGTTTTCCTTTTTTGTTTATGTAGGAGGCATCTGATCCACCTAGTGCAACGAAGAGGCTGCATTTTGATCATCCACCAGCACCCTAGGATAGTATAGTTTTCGTAGGATGCATCATGAGACATTTTGAGATGGCATATGCCACATTGTATATAGAAACATTGATATTATAGACATTCTGATGGCAGGATCAGCCACATTTTGTATATGGATCTATGTATTTTGATATATATATTTGAGTACTTTGTCCATGGATACATGATCTTTGATATATATTTGTTTAAAATTTTTTCTATGGATACATGTATTTTGATATATATATTTTTGTCATTTACGTGCACAATGATATACATATTAATTTAGTATCTAGTATTGTTCAATTTATCATGGATCATGTGTCATGCCCTAAATTTTACTAGTAAAAACACAACAATTTTATATTTTTTTTGTAGCTTATGAAGTCGCATAAGAAATTACATATTGTAAAACAAGGTTATCATTGAATAGGAGTTCAAGACTCATGTGAATAGTGTGAAGGTGTTAACATTTTAGTCACAGGTGGTTTTCAAATAGATTGGATGACAGTCTAGTTCAAGTTAGCGTCACGAGTCAAACAAGCAAGTTCAAAATACAACACTCATAAATTAGTGAGGTAATTCATATCCTAACAAGCCTCTGATACTAATATTCTATTAGGGTATGTCAGTTGTATCATATGGACTAGGTTGTGATTCTAGCATGTAAGGGAAGGGGATCATAATTACTTATTATCCTCATTACCAATGTACACACATTCATTAATCATTACAATATATATTAATGTGACAATTACTATATTACTATATCCTCATTATCTATCAACATTGCTTCCTCACCAAACTAGCACTCACTACAGTTTTCTAAACACAAAAATTACTATTTCAATACATAAATTAAACTCACTCTAACAAAAGGCAATTACTAACTATCTAGCTCATCAACTACTAACTAATCTAGCTACATTGCCATGCTTTTACATTTACTATTTTAATTACTATAATTACTATACTATTACATTTACTTTTTACATTAAATTACATCTAGCTATTCACCATAAGCTCACTTTCTCACTATCAATATTATTATTATCAAAGCATGTTAAGATTCAAAGTAGTTTCATAGTACGAATTAGTAAGCACATAAAATGAGGAACTCTTAGTAAGTCTAAGGGCCAATTCAAAGTACTTAACTCAATAATAATTCACGATCTGTATTTAAACACATCCTACTACACCATCGTATTGAGTGTGTCAATTTAAATTTGTTAGATGAATTGTTTATGCAAGGATTAGGTGCAAGCGTATAAATAAGGTTTGTATATAACATACCTTGTCGTTTTGACATATATGTATCAATGTATCAATGTGCTTTATTGACTAGATAAAACTAGATTTGAGTTATTATTTTAATCCACCATCCATCCTTATCCTTGATTCTCCAATCCCATCATCCCGACAACTTACTTCATATTAAAACCCTATTATATGTACATCCAATCAATCTTGGCTTTTATTTTATTTTTGAGTTAAATATTTAAATTTTTCATATTCTCTAATATGCACACTAATATGCCTTTATTTATTTAATTACTAATTTATTATTTGAGTGTTGGATGTGACTTAGAGGTCACAAGATTGTAATGTGTACCATTTTGTCACTTAAAAAATATATTAGTCTAGGACACTCATTAGTCTCTATATGCTATTATTATTTTTATTTTTATTGGATAGCAGTCTAGAATCTGGGAATATTCTTTAATATTTTATTGCTCTGTATTAAGGAAGGGATTTATTTGCCTTTACCATACATTTTCTAGAGAGGAAAATGCATGCCTACAACAATGTATCTCATAGATTTTATTATGTCTTCTGTTACAACAAACTTCATTTTGTTACATCATAAAATTAATTTGATGATTTTCTTGCTTAGAATTGCATTAAGCTTGGTAATTAAAATCAATGTTATCCATGCATGCGATATGAACATAAAAATTTCCTTCCAAATTATTGAGTGCACAACAAGATTGTAAGCAATCTACTAAGTTTTAAATTTATACAATCAATGGTATCACATAACATCTATGGATTGTTATTATCAACTAGTCATTTACAATACCACAAGGAGAAAACTTTCTTTCACATTTTCAAATGATAACAATGATGTCAAAGAAAATCTGTGACTCGTACCAATGCTTTCATAACAATATAAAATCCAAATGAAACATGCATATACAACCTTATCAATTATTTCTTCTACACATACATTAGGTAACAATGATACAATCTCCTTCCATCACAATGGGGCAACATAATGGACTTTTCAAAATCATAAGGAACATGGACATTGAAAGATATGGACAATGAGTAGCATGAACATTGTCCAACATGATCGTTGAGAACATGAACAAGCTAGTGAATCCTCCTTCACAAATGAGGGCACAATGTCAAGTTTTCTCATCCAACATCAATCTGCAAGATGATCATTCCAAGCCATTTCCATTGTTCCCTTGGACACAAATCTGCATATGCAACACAACAAAATAACAAGGACCATGGGTGCTTTCCACCCAACCATAGGCCTCAAAGAGACCACCCTCGCACTAGGGAACAAGGCTCAAACTGGGATACACATACAATCTTTCAATGCATAAACATTACATTTCAAACTTGAACAATTCCCCCCCAAGACTATTTCACAATGGCTTCACAGATGGAACCATAAACATAGGGTGAAGGTGTGTTCTAAAATGGAGACTTGCCATTCCAAACCATATTTGCAATAAACAATTTTCATGCCCTCTCGGGGCTATCATAATTCACCAAATTTCATGCCCTTTCGGGGCTATCATAAATGAACCATTTAATGCCCTCTCGAGGCCTCCACATTTCCTCCTCCAAACCCACTACCATCAGCTGTAACTCCTCAAACTTCCTTTCTACACCATACTTTCCTTATCACCCCCAGTAAGATATGAAATGTTATGGCATACAATGGAGCCCATACTCAAAGGTTCTCAATACATTTTTTGAACCCAACTTAAGCCCTTCACCCTGGACTTCTCTTCCCTTCCCACAAGGGTGAGTGTAAGTCCCATGCCCATAACAATACTCAAGCACAAAACAAGAAAACAAAACCAAGTAGAAATAAAACAAAAAATTTTCAAAAGCACATCACATTTTCACAACACAATATCAACACCCATAATACAACAAGGAAATAGATGAAATCCAAACCTCATACTCACAATACTCCACACAATACAACAAGATGCACAATGGTGTCACACTAATCTACATGGAATGAACACCATTGAAGCACTCACATGAATGCTACTCCACAATGCAATGCAATGCATACTCCATTGATAAACTCCACACTTGCATATTTTCTTAACCATGCTAAAAGAAAGAAATGGAAAAGAAGCAAGTTTGAGATACCAACCTTGGTCCAAGCTAGGGTAAGGATAGTTGTAGTAGAGCTCCCCTAATCTCCCTCCAAAACCTACGTGTCTCTAAAATTAGAGAGTGGGCAAACACCCCACTAGTTTGGCCAAGACCCTCTAATAAAGCCTTCCCATTAACTTATTTTAGCAAAAACACTAAGCCACTCCATCCTTACGAACTTGTCTCCTCTAACGGTTCATCGATAGCCCTCACGAGCTCTGAGTTATGACCCTCGAAGGATCGACCTCAAAATGCACTTAGAGCACCTTGAAGACTCCTCGGTACAGGGTGGCCACAAATGATGGATGGTCTTTGTGGCCAGAAAAAGGGTGTTACTAGGGTTCACCCGCCCATCCGGAGCTAATGGAACTAATGATTTGATGCCAAGATCAGCGGTTTCAAAGTTACGCTGTGGTGCACCTATGAACTGAGGCACACTACGAGTTTTGGCATCAAGCGAGATCGCTGTGCTGAATCCAAACGGAGTGTGATCTCTCGAAAATGAGATGGGTTACTTTAGGCCTCAAGATCACCATCCTATAGTATTTGACAGTTCATCAATAGCCCTCACGAGCTCTAAGTTATGACCCTCGAAAGATCGAACTCCAAATGCACTTAGAGCACCTTGGAGACTCCTCGGTACGGGGTGGCCGCAAATGATGGATGGTCTTTGTGGCCAGAACAAGGGTGTGACTAGGGTTCACCCGCCCATTCGGAGCTAATGGTACTGATGATTCGATGCCAAGATCAGCGGTTTCAAAGTTACGCTGTGGTGCACCTATGAACTGAGGCACACTGCGAGTTTTGGCATCGAGTGAGATCACTGTGCTGAATCCAAACGGACTGTGATCTCTTGAAAATGAGATAGGTTATTTTAGGTCTCAGGATCACTGTCCTGTAGCATTTGACAGTTCATCGATAGCCCTCATGAGCTTTGAGTTATGACCCTCGAAAGATCAACCTCCAAATGCACTTAGAGCACCTTGGAGACTCCTCGATACGGGGTGGCCGCAAATGATGGATGGTCTTCGTGGCTAGAAAAGGGTGTGACTAGGGTTCACTCGCCCATCTAGAGCTAATGGCACTGACAATTCGATGCCAAGATCATCGGTTTCAAAGTTACGTTGTTGTGCACCTATGAATTGAGGCACATTGCAAGTTTTGGCATCGAGCAAGATCGCTATGCTGAATCCAAACGGAATGTGATCTCTCAAAAATGAGATAGGTTATTTTAGGCATTAGGATCATCGTCCTATAGCATTTGATAGTTCATCGATAGCCCTCACGAGCTCTAAGTTATGACCCTCGAAAGGTCGACCTCCAATTGCACTTAGAGCACCTTGGAGACTCCTCGGTATGGGGTGGCCATAAATGATGAATGATTGTTTGAAGACTACTCCATGTGTCACTATCTTTCTTGGAAAAAAAATTGCTTTTGAACATCAAGCTTGCAATATTATCAATTATTGTCAAACTTTTTCAACCAAGTCAAAACGTCAAATGCAAATATTTGTTTGCATTTTTTGTTAAGGGGAGTTTCATAAATTGACTTTGATTTTCTATGTCTCTAGTGCTTGAACATGCTTAAAATGGCTCTTTGGTCTTAGAGATATTGGTATTTTCTAACTTCATGGTCTATGATATGCATACTAAGAATTTCTTTCACTAAATGGTTTCCTTGATCTATTGACTACACTTAAATTTGTTCACTTGTCATCTCTCTTTCTATATGTTCAATACAAAGAGCTAGAAGAGACAAATAATCTTTCTCACCTTCATCTCTCTAAGCACATGATAGAAATCAATTCTAAACTTGAGAAAAGGTTAGAGGAGAATATTGCATTCTTAAATTAATCTCCCTTAAGACCTTTACATACACATGGAGCATTCTTAAATTAATCTCCATGGAAGAAAATTTCATAAAACTAAAGATTCCATAGTGTTGAAACATAAAATCCAAGATCTCATTTATGATGGGATTGTTGATACCTCTAATGACTCACCCACTCATAGCCTTCATATCCAACTTCATATCATGTCATTATGCATGTGCTATCTTGCTTATTGGCTTTAATTGCTTATCCTACATGCTATCTTCTTTCATGGATTTCATGGCTTATCCCATATGTGCTTCATACAACTTTTTAGTATGAAAGTCTTTCAAAAAATTATACAATATTATGACTTTTTATGCTTTCAAATGCTATGATTGGTTGCAAAATGGAAGAAATCAAGTATTCTAATTGTTCATCTGTACTTTTTAGATTTTTCTTATTTGATTAGTTTGATAAAAATAGTTTTAATAATCATAATGTCAGCTTTATGTCAAATAAGGAAAAAACCAAATTTGTAATAAGATATCCACATGCAATTATCTTTCATATAGTTATAAATGCTCTTAAAATTGTCGTTATAGCCTTGTATCACATGCAAATATGATTTGGAAGAACTTGTTCAATATCTTCCTCTTATAATTATTTACAAAGAACCTACCAAAATACAAAAACATATACAAAAAACTACACATTTTACATCATAATACATCATAAATTTTAGAAATTCTCCCCAATACCACCCCCCTCCAACTCTTCATGATGTACCTACGTTCCAATATCATACAAAAATTATTAAATTATTGTATTAAACAAGATAATCATCAATTCGTTAAATCATTATGAAGAAAATAACATAAGAAGTATATATACCTAGTCGAGTATTCCAATAGGGTCCTCTCTCTGTTTTAGGGTCTCCAACAAGGCTTCATGATCAGCATTAGCAATAGTAAAAAGGTCTTTTACTTTTGGTCTTCCTTGATGCTTCAATAAATTTACATTTTTTGCTATAATAAGATGCGAATATATGAGAATTACTTTGTGATTCTGATAGTCTTCGAATGCAGGAATTCCGTTCCTTCTAAACATGTATGTCCGCAGCCATGTTCCAGCAACAACCACTGAACCAGTAGGATACGTGAATCCATCATCATCTGTGATCGGTTGTGCAAGTTTTTTTTTGCCTCTGCTAACCAATAATCGAATTTCTCATCATTCCCCTGTGGTGCAACCAATGCAAAGACATGTCCTGGCTGAAGTAGATCTGATAGATGGTTATGCTCAAGTGAACTTTCCAAGTCATAATTTTTGATAGAGGGTATGATAGACAATGGAGTAAGATAATGTGGAGCCCATGTGTCCACCCACTCACTTGACTCACAATGATCCCAATCATACTGAAAACAAGTACGACAAAAACAAGCTAGTTGTCATGTCCAAATGGTCCATGTACTAGAATTAGAGCTCCGAAATGAATGTATTTTTTATGAGTCTCTCATTGTAGAACAATCTGATCTATCACCTATGGAACCTTCCTCAACCAACCAAAATAACCTACATACCATTGAATTAAGAGTCCCCCCCTGTGATAATGCTAAACTACACCAATCAACAATGCTACGAGCATCAAGAAGCTCTGTTGTTGAAATCTTCGTTTGCTCCTTAACTAGAGCTCTCTTCACACATGCCCCTGCTCCATCATGTTCCCCTTTTCCATGGCCGGACTCAAAAAAACTCCAAATATGAGGCACCCCTCTCTCTATGTGCATCCTACACAACTAATAAAACATGCGAGCATTCTTGAATTGACCTATACAATTATCTGACCAAATGATATGTCTATCCATAGCAATTGCATGCTCGTGTAAGAAATCAAAAAAATTCTTGAAACAATGTTGCACATACTCGTGAGAGTGAGATTTATCATCACTCATATAAAAATGATACTCTCTAATAATCTTTCGATTATCTTCCGCACTATCAGGGGCATGTCTATATGTTATGTGAACAAAAATTGCAATCTGAATAGAGTTGTAATACTGAGATTGTGTCTCATTTTGAGGTTGCAATGTGTAGTTCTCAGCAAAATCAACAACTGATATAATAGTGCCAATGGGAAAAGTCTCCTTACACATTCTAAATTGTTGATCCAACCACTGAGACCTGTGACTATGTCTTGCATACTTGTAAAAAAGATTTGCCTTGAAATTTGAAATAAAATTAGCCACATTGATATCTTTTCCAACCAATTCACATCTAGAGCTCTCACTCCCACTCTTCAATGTGTATTTCACCATTTCATAGACCCTTTTTTTCACTATTGTCTTTCCAAGATCTTGTTCACACCCCTCATGGAAACATGTGTCAAACTTGGATAAGCCACCACATTCTGAACACTTCTCATTTAAGCAAGCATTTTTATAAAAGGAACAACCATCAACTCTACGACATAAGAGTTGATCTAACAAGTCTCTTGATGATTTTAGAAGCCCACTAGCCCCACAATCCTCCAACATTTCTTTACTGTGCAAAGTAGAACGGATGGAGCATAATAGTTCATGGTGCATAGGAAACTCAACATGATATTTGCAACAACATGTATTTCAAATTTTGAGCGGCACACAATAAAATGGCTTCAAAGATTCAAAAGCCCTTTGTGATATATGAACACTTGGATGACTCTCTCTAAATTGTTTGAACAACATAGTTTGACTTACCTCCAAATAATGTTTAGGATGTGGCGTGCGGTCTCTGATACCAATTATCAACTTTAAGACATCTTTAGCATTGGGTGATACTCGTGATTTAGAGTGCCAAAATTGTATAATTTCTTCCTTCACATCGTCAGATAGCTTCTTATCAAAACGTGGAAGTCTCCCACCAAATGCCCTTGTTTCATTTTGAAGAGGATCATCAATTTTCTCTCGTCGACTAAGTGCTCTTCTCAAAGTAGTACGATTTAGATTCAAATCAATACAAGTTTGTCTCATATATCTACCCTTTCTCAAATGATGACTTACTAAAGAGGTTGTAATAACCCTTCGAGCAGCTCTATTATCCTTCTCTCTGCTATTTTTCCCAATGCTATTGAGAGCACTGAAAAGATTCTTCACAATAATGGCATTTCTTTCCAACTTTTTATTGACACGAATTTTCAATTTGGAAAGCATAGGTCTCATCTTTTGCATCTTTAATAAGTGCATGAAAAGCTGACATTGCTCTACCACTGTCTTGTTGCCAAAAAATATCTGATATAGTCTTGAAGCCCATAACCAAATGGTTCTTTCTGATTTTTTTCCTTCCAAACTATTCATAATCATTTCATCAATTTCAATTATCCATTTTGGTGTTTTAGAACCTTCATGTCGATTATAATTAGGAGATATGTAAGGTTCTTGTGCATTAGGTTCCTGTGCATTGTCATCTTCGACATGGTCAATTATGCAATTTGGATTATGACTTGGTGGCATTTCTTCTTCAAAATTTTCAATCTCTACATTTTTAATTTTCTCATTATCATTTTCAATAGGTACATTTTCATTCCCCAACTGTACATTTTCATTATCTGACTCTATGATTTCACCTTCTATTAATTCATCGTCAACTTGATTGATATTTAGCATACCTTGTCTTTTTTTTCGGTGTTTCATTTTGTCCTTTTCCCTATATGCTGCAATGTCTTCATTGGATATCTTCCTTTTACGTTTATTCTTTCAATGACTGCTGCTCCCCATTTAGATGAAAAATTCGAACACCTAAGGTTATATTTTTGAATTGTTTTTGATTGGTTGGGCCCCAAAACGCGACTTTTTACAAATCTCGTGAAAAAAGAGGTTAAAAAGTAATGTTGCCGGGTCTGTAGGGACAGTCAAATATTTGAAATTGATGCCAGTAAAATCGGATATCCGATATGAAATCAGATATCCGATCCAGGAACGGATATCTGATATAAAATCCGATATCTGATATAGCAAAATGACTTTTGGGGGGAAAACTTGCTAAGGTTTCCCTCCTTTGCCACAATAATATTAATATTATGAAAATATTTGCAGGCAAACAACTTTAATTTATAACTAGGTTAATAGTATATTAGTATTAGTATAAAATATCAATAATATTAATATATAATAGTATTAATATTATTAATATAGATATAATAGTGTAAATATATAGTGTTTATTTATATTAAGCTACAATATATAGTATTAATATATATGATTATTATAGCTATAATAGTATTATTATTATTACTATATATATAATAATATTAATATTTAGTGTTTATTTATATTATAATTATTATCCTAAAATAGTACAAATAGTATATCTTAAAATGTTACGTTATATATACTAAAATATTACGTTCTTATATAGATATATTAATAACATACATATTAATATAATAATATTTATAATATATATTATATTTAATAAAAATATTATGGTGTTATATATATTATATTATTATACATATTAATATAATAATATATAATACAAAGAGGGTCATCATTTTATATTATTACTCTATGACCCCCTTTGACCCATATTACCCATTTGAATATGTCCCTAGGGGTCTTAGGACCCCTAGGGACATATGTCGTCATTTAATAGGTCAAAAAGGGTCATAGGTCACCCTATGACCCCCTTTGACCCATATTACCCATTCTAATATGTCCCTAAGGGTCCTAGCACCCCTGGAGACATATATCGTCATTTGATGGGTCAGAGAGGGTCATAGGTCACCCTATGACCCCCTTTGACTCATATTACCCATTCGAATATGTCCCTAGGGGTCCTAGGACCCCTAGCGACATATATCATTGTTTAATGGATAAAAGAGGGTCATAGGTCACCCTATGATCCCCTTTGACCCATATGAACGATTCAAATATGTCCCTAGGGGTCCGAGGACCCCTAAAGAAATATGTCGTCGTTTAATGGGTCAAAGAAGGTCATAGGTCACCCTATGACCCCCTTTGACCCATATTACCCATTCGAATATGTCCCTAGGGGTCTGAGGACCCCTAGGGACATCTGTCATTCTTTAATGGGTCAAAGAGGGTCATAGGTCACCTTATGACACCCTTTGACCCATATTACCCATTCGAATATGTCCCTAGGGGTCCTAGGACCCCTAGAGACATATATCGTTGTTTAAAGGGTCAGAGAGAGTCATAGGTCACTCTATGACCCCCTTTGACCCATATTACCCATTTGAATATGTCCCTAGGGGTCCGAGGACCCCTAGGGACATATGTCATCATTTAATGGGTCAAAGGGGGTCATAGGTCACACTATGACCCCCTTTGACCCATATGAATGATTCGACTATGTCCTCGTTTAATGGGTCAAAAGGGGTCATAGGTCACCCTATGACCTCCTTTGACCCATATGAACGATTCAACTATGTCCCTAGGGGTCCTAGGACCCCTAGGGACATATGTCATCGTTTAATGGGTCAGAGAGGGTCATAGGGCATAGGTCACCCTATGCCCCCTTTGACCCATATTACCCATTTGAATATGTCCCTAGGGGTCCTAAGACCCCTACAGACATATATAGTCATTCAATGAGTCAAAAAGGGTCATAGGTCACCCTATGACCACCTTTGACCCATATGAACGATTCGAATATATCCCTAGGGGTCCTAGGACCCCTAGGGACATATGGCATCGTTTAATGGGTCAAAGGGGGTCATAGGTCACCCTATGACCTTCTTTGACCCATATGAACAATTCAACTATGTTCCTAGGAATCCTAGGACCCCTAGGGACATATGTCATCGTTTAATGGGTCAAAAAGGGTCATAGGTCACCCTATGACCTCCTTTGACTCATATGAATGATTCAAATATGTCCCTAGGGGTCTTAGGACCCCTAGGGACATATGTCATCATTTAATGGGTCAAAGGGGGTCATAGGTCACCCTATGAGCCCCTTTGACTCAATTGAATGATTCAAATATGTCCATATGGGTCCTAGGACCCCTAAGGACATATGTCATCATTTAACGGGTCAAAGAGGGTCATAGGTCACCCTATGACCCCCTTTGACCCATATGAATGATTCGAATATGTCCCTAGGGGTCCAAGGATCCTTAGGGACATATGTCGTTGTTTAATGGGTCAAAGAGGGTCATAGGTCACCCTGTGACCCCCTTTGACCCATATTACCCATTCAAATATGTTCCTAGGGGTTCGAGGACCCCTAGGGACATATCTAGTCGTTTAATGGGTCAAAGAGGGTCATAGGGTGACCTATGACCCCCTTTGACCCATATTACCCATTCGAATATGTCCCTAGGGGTCCTAAGAACCCTAGAGACATATATCATCGTTAAATGGGTCAGAGAGGGTCATAGGTCAACCTATAACCCCCTTTGACCCATATTACCAATTCAAATATGTCCCTAGGGGTCCTAAGACCCCTAGAGACATATATCATCATTTAATGGGTCAAAGAGGGTCATAGGTCACACTATGACCCCTTTTGACCCATACAAACGATTCGACTATGTCCCTAGGGGTCGTAGGACCCATAGGGACATATGTCATCATTTAATAGGTCAAAGAGGGTCATAGGTCACCCTACGACACCCTTTGACTCATATTACCCATTCGAATATGTCCTTAGGGGTCCTAGGACATCTAAAGACATATATCGTTGTTTAATGGGTCAGAGAGGGTCATAGGGTGACCTATGACCCCCTTTGACCCATATTACCCATTCGAATATGTCCCTAGGGGTCCTAGGACCCCTAGAGACATATATCATCGTTTAATGGGTCAAAGAGGGTCATAGGTCACCCTATGACCCCCTTTGACCCATATGAACGATTTGAATATGTCCATAGGGGTCTGAGGACCCCTAGGGACATATGTCATCGTTTAATGGGTCAAAGAGGGTCATAGGTCACCCTATGACTCCCTTTGACCCATATTACTCATTCGAATATGTCCCTAAAGGTCCTACGACCCTTAGAGACATATATCATCATTTAATGGGTCCCCCCTTGACCCATATGAATGATTCAGATATGTCCCTAGGGGTCCGAGGACCCCTAGGGACATATGTCATCGTTTAATGGATCAAAGAGGGTCATAGGTCACCCTATGACCCCCTTTGACCCATATTACCCATTCGAATATGTCCCTAGGGATCCGACGACCCCTAGGGACATATGTCATCGTTTAATGTGTCAAAGACAGTCATAGGTCACCCTATGACCCCCTTTGACCCATATTACCCATTCGAATATGTCCTTAGGGGTCTTAGGAACCTTGGAGACATATATCATCATTTAATGGGTCAGAGAGGGTCATAGGTCACCCTTTGACCCGCTTTGACCCATAATACCCATTCAAATATGTCCCTAGATGTCCTAAGACCCTAAGAGACATATATCATCGTTTCATGGGTCAAAGAGGGTCATAGGTCACCCTATGACCCCCTTTGACCCATATGAACGATTCGACTATGTCCCTAGGGGTCGTAGGACCCCTAAGGACATATGTCATCATTTAATGGGTCAAAGAGGGTCATAGGTCACCTTATGACTCCCTTTGACCCATATTACCTATTTGAATATGTCCATAGGGGTCCTAGGACCCCTAGAGACATATATCATTGTTTAATGGGTCAGAGACGGTCATAGGTCACCCTATGACCCCTTTTGAACCATATTACCCATTCGAATATGTCCTTAGGGGTCTTAAGACCCTTAGAGACATATATCACCATTTAATGGGTCAAAGAGGGTCATAGGTCACCCTATGACCCCCTTTGACTCATATGAACGATTCAAATATGTCCCTAGGGGTCCAAGGACCCCTAGGGACATATGTCATCGTTTAATGGGTCAAAGGGGGTCATAGGTCACCCTATGACCCCATTTGACCCATATGAACGATTCGAATATGTCCCTATGGGTCCTAGGACCCTTAAGGACATATATCGTCATTTAATGAGACCTATGACCCTTTTTGACCCATATTACCCATTCGAGTATGTCCCTTGGGGTCCGAGGACCCCTAGGGACATATGTCATCATTTAATGGGTCAAAGGGGGTCATAGGTCACCCAATTACCCTCTTTGACCCATATGAACGATTCGACTATGTCACCCCTAGGGACATATGTCGTCATTTAATGAGTCAAAGGGGGTCATAGGTCACCCTATGACCTCCTTTGACCCATATGAATGATTCGACTATGTCCCTAAGGGTCTTAGGACCCCTAGGGACATATGTCATCGTTTAATAGGTCAGAGAGAGTCATAGGTCACCTTATGACCCCCTTTGACCCATAATACCCATTCGAATATGTCCCTAGGGGTCCTAGGTCTCCTAGAGACATATGAATGATTCGAATATGTCCCTAGGGGTTCTTGGACCCCTAGGGACATATGTCGTTGTTTAATGGGTCATATAGGGTCATAGGTCACCCTATGACCCCCTTTTGACCCATATTACCCATTTGAATATGTCCCTAGGGGTCCGAGGACCCCCAGGGACATATGTCATCGTTTAATGGGTCAAAGAGGGTCATAGGGTGACCTATGACCCCCTTTGACCCATATTACCCATTCGAATATGTCCCTAGGTGTCCTAGGACCCCTAGAGACATATATCATCGTTTAATGGGTTAGAGAGGGTCATAGGTCACCCTATGACCCCCTTTGACCCATATTACCCATTCGAATATGTCCTTAGGGGTTTGAGGACCCCTAGGGACATGTGTTGTCATTTAATGGGTCAAAGGGGGTCATAGGTCACCTTATGACCCCCTTTTACCCATATGAACGATTCGACTATGTCCCTAGGGGTCCTAGGACCCCTAGGGACATATGTCATCATTTAATGGGTCAAAGGGGGTCATAGGTCACCCTATGACCTCCTTTGACCCATATGAATGATTCGACTATGTCACCAGGCTAGGACCCCTAGGGACATATGTCATCGTTTAATGGGTTAGAGAGGGTCATAGGTCACCCTATGACCCTCTTTGAACCATAATACCCATTCGAATATGTCCCTAGGGGTCCTAGGACCCCTAGAGACATATATTGTCATTTAATGGGTCAAAGAGGGTCATAGGCCACCCTATGACCCCCTTTGACGCATATGATCAATTCGAATATGTCCCTAGGGGTCCGAGGACCCCTAGGGACATATGTCATCATTTAATAGGTCAAAGAGGGTCATAGGTCACCCTATGACCCCCTTTGACCCATATTACCCATTCGAATATGTCCCTAGGGGTCTGAGGACCCCTATGGACATATGTCGTCGATTAATAGGTCAAAGAGGGTCATAGGTCACCCTCTGACCCCCTTTGACCCATATTACACATTCAAATATGTCCCTAGGGGTCCGAGGACCCCTAGAGACATATATCATCGTTTAATGGGTCAAAGAGGGTCATAGGTCACCTTATGATCCCCTTTGACCCATATTACCCATTCGAATATGTCCTTAGGGGTCTTAGGACCCCTAGAGACATATATCGTCGTTTAATGGGTCAAAGAGGGTCATCGGTCACCCTATGACCCCCTTTGACACATATGAACGATTCAACTATGTCCCTAGGGGTCGTAGGACCCGTAGGGACATATGTCATCATTTAATGGGTCAGAGGGGATCATAGGTCACCCTATGACCCCCTTTGACCCATATGAATGATTGGAATATGTCCCTAGGGGTCCTAGGACCGCTAGGGACATATGTCATCGTTTAATGGGTCAAAGACCTATGACCCCCTTTGACGCATATTACCTATTCGAATATGTCCCTAGGGGTCCTAGGAGCCCTAGGGACATGTCGTCGTTTAATGGGTCGAAGGGGGTCATAGGTCACCCTATGACCCGCTTTGAGTCATATGAACGATTCAACTATGTCCTTGGGGGTCCTAGGACCCTTAGGGACATATGTCGTCATTTAATGGGTCAAAGGGTGTCATAGGTCACCCTATGACCCCCTTTGACCCATATGAATGATTCGACTATGTCCTTAGGGGTCCTAGGACCCCTAGGGACATATGTCGTTGTTTAATGGGTCAAAGAGGGTCATAGGTCACCCTATGACCCCTTTGACCCATATTACCCATTCGAATATGTCCCTAGGGGTCCGAGGACCCCTAGGGACATATGTCGTCGTTTAATGGGTCAAAAAGGGTCATAGGGTGACTATGACCCCCTTTGACTCTTATATATTAATTATATACATATTAATTTATATATATATATATATATATATATATATATATATATATATATATATATATATATATATATATACATATTACATTATTATATTTAATAAAAATATTACATTATTATATAGATATATTAATAACATACATATTAATATAATAATATTTATAATATATATATTATATTTAATAAAAATATTACGTTGTTATATATATATATTATATTATTATACATATTAATATAATAATATATAATACATATTACATTTAATGAAAATATTACGTTATTGTATATATTAATAAAATACATATTAATATACTAATATATAATACGTATTTTATATATATATATATATAAATTACGTTATTATATTTAGTAAAAATAATAATAATATATATTATATTTATAGATTATAATAAGATTAACATAAGATATTATTATATATTACTAGATTATATCTTGTATGTTTACATTACGTTATTATATATATATATATATAGATATAAAAATATGCCTTTACATGTTAATATAAGTGAAATAATTTAAAAATAAAAAATTAGAACGTTTAAATTGAATTTCCCTCCAAAATTTAAATTTTTTTTTAATTTGACTACCGAGCCATATCGGATATCCGATGTCAAATCAGATATCTGATTTTGAATCGGATATCTGATCAGGCTTAGTATTTACCAAGCCTGCCCGGTCAACCCCAAAGACGTGTTTGTAGAGAGTTTTAGTGATACTTAGACTTCGGGTAGCCATCTGACAATGTTATTTTATAAGTAGGAGATAATTTCCACAGCTAGTCAAATTGTGATATGATATGATATGATAATGTTATTTTAATTGAAATTGAATGAAACGAAATGGGTTTTTTAATATCGCTCTCTAGATTCCATCAATTTAATTTTTGTCAAATTCTGAGTTCGATAAGTATTTATTAGTTAATTATCAATGAAGATTATTGTAAAGTGCTGATTGACATACTGAATGAAAAATAGCTATAACTTTCAAACGGTATAACATTTTTTAAATCTAAAAGTTGCGTCACATTCTATACTTTGCCTAGTATAAGAAAAAAAAAAAAAAAAATTTTGATCAAATTTTCTATTAGTTAGGGTGGTCAAACATGGGACTTTTTTTAATCTGAAAAAGTTTTGGTAAAAAAATTATATTTAATTATTTATTTGGAATAAAAATATCAAAAAATATGTGTCAAATCCGGGCATGAGTCTAGTTTTCATATCTATAATTATATTAAAAAAAATTATGATTTGATTTTGATTAAGGTGGTCAGACATACACCTACTTTTTATTTTCGCCCTGAAATTTTCTTAGTACTGCATTAAAATTCAAACTTTTGACCAATCATTTTTTTTTTCTCCTGACAAGGCCTAGTAGTTTAGAAACTACATTCAATTTTCTACAAACTATTTTCTTACAACTTTTTGATATAAAGTCCATAACCACTTCAAAATTATGTGTCAAGTTGACATAAACCTGATTTGCTGATTTTTCACTGCCACTTAAGGCCATAGTTTGGTACACCATGATCTTGCACATACCCTTACACAAATGTTATATCATTATCAATCAGTATATGTCAAGCTCACTTAGGTAGTGAAAACAACCTTCTATGTCTACTAAGTGTTCCTATGGTTGCCTACTTTAGAAGATAGTACCTACTAAGTTCACTTGGGTGTTGAAGGGAAGACTGTAGAAGATGAGTGTTAACCGAGCTCACCCAATTAATAAAAGAAAGTTGGATGGAACCAGTGCTAACCAAGATCACTCAGTTACCAAAGAATCCTTGCATGTATGCAATGTTAACTGACCTTCTGTTGGTTAACACAGGAAACTACTTTTGTGTTAGTTTCTACCAAGTTGGGTTGACTAATAGAGGATTTTCTTATTTTGGCATATCAAGCTCAATTGATTTATCTATTGGTTCTAGCTAACTGAGTTGATAAATATTAATTATTCTAAGCTGTATTTGAGATGACTTGACAATATGAAAGATATAAGTATAAGGTCAAGTTGTGGTTTCAAAGTGTTCAAGCTATTACAATTGAATTAATAGATGAATAGAGGAAGTGAATTTGAGGGATAAGAAGAATATACTAGTGGAGAATGAAAGCTATATTCGATCATGAAGGATCAAGTAGAAACTAGAGTAGAGATTTGTAATCAACAATTCAGTTGCATCTAAATTAGGTCATCTCATTGTTACTCTATAAAAATTGTAGGAGTGATCTAAATCTCTTAATAAAGCTGTCTTAACAACTATTTGTAAATTCTCTAACAAGGTGACAATTCTATTGAATTGTCTCAAGACCTTTAAAAAGGCCACTCTTAATAGGGTGACTAAATCCTTTAACAAGTTCACACCAAACCGTGTATTTTGTAACCTTTAATAGGGTAGGTTCCTAATAAGGCTCACTTTAGAAGAGTGAAAAAGAGTAACTAGTTACAATTGGTGGTTTTCCCAAATTGAATTTCCATGTTAAATCTTGGTGTCAAAAGTGTTCATGCTATTTTAATTTATGTGTTTTCAACTAAGTTCAAATAATGGTAATCACAGATAACATCTAAAGATTTCATGTTAAGAATTTATTAGGCATATTTAATAATTAAAAGTTACATCATTTTTATGTATGGTTACCAAGCATCACCAATACTTAGTTTTCAATTTGTAGTTTGTACTGAAATCTAAGGGATCTAGAATTTATTTTAGTAGTAACTGATTCACCCCTCCCCTCTTAATTACTCCTCTTATATTTCCAACAATTGGTATCAGATCTTTTGGTACTTATAGAGAAGGTGTCAAGGACCTAAGCTAAAGATTAGAATGTCCTATAAAAGAGAGATTCCAAAACTCAACAAAGACAATTTTACAACATGGCAAGGACTTATCTCTAGCAAATTGAATCTAGTTTATAAACTATTAGGACTTATCTCAAAAAAAGAAAAATATTGATTTGTCAAAATTTTGAATTTTAATGCAATATTACAAAAATTTCAAACCAAAAATAAGAAGTAGACATATGTCTAACCACCTTAATCAAAATCAAATTATAATATTTTTTAATAATATTCTATAAAAAAATAATAGACTCATGCCTGGATGTGACACATATTTTTGGGTATTTTAATTCTAAATAAATAATAAATAATTAATTTTTGACTTTAATATTTTTGGAATTAAAAAACTCTCGTGTCTGACCACCTTAACTAATTCAACACTCTATAAAATTCAAATTTTCATTGTTTTTCCTAATAGTAGAAAAGACATAGAATGTGATGCACCTTTTGGATTTAAAAAATGTTGTACCATTTGAATGTTATAGTTGTTTTTCAAGTAGTTTGTCAGTTAGCACTTTATACGTAACTCCATTAGAAAATAAGTAATAATTACTTACTAAACTCATAATTTGACAAATCTTACATTTTTAGAAAGATAAGAACATTCTTAAGAAACCCTTTTTATTTGATCAAATTTTGATGAAAAAAAATTCGTCAGCTGGATGTTTGAAGTAAAAATCACATAAAAACAGGCCAAAAATAGATTTTAAGGATTTTTTCAAAGTTGATAATATAGGTTTGCTATCAAAAAATATAGTAGAACTTATGAAGATATTAATTGTTTTTATTTAGTATCAAGGTCAGTGGGAAAAAAGTTAGAATATATTTTGAAATGGTTTGAGATATTTTAGAACTACAAATTTTTCAGATCACCACTTTTTGGCACACTATGATCCTGCACATACCCTGTTAAAGGATTTTACACCCTGCTAGAAGTGTAGCTATTCAAAGGATTTCTTAACATTCACTTGGAATGCCATCTTGTTAAAGGATTTATCAATGACTGTTGAGTCAACTTTAGTCCAAAGGATTTCATCTTGCTAATACAATTATTAGAAGGTAACAATAGAATGTTTGATTTGATAACTTACAATCTTGTATTGCTGAGTTCAGATCTCAATTCTATCCATCTTGATCCTTTTTGATATGATATGAAGACATTGTATCACTAATCCTCTATTTTGTAAATTGATTTTGCAATTCTTTTTCCTTTCTAAGTCACCTTGAATTCCTTTCAAACAATTCAACCATTTTCTTCTTTCTATTCTTCGCTCGCATGCATACATGGATTATGGGGCTTGATCTTCCTTATAAAGATTTTGTGACATAGGGTTAGGTATGAATTTATGGCTGAGATTCATCCTTTTTTCCACTTAACCATTCCAATTTTATGATTGGTTGTATGTTGATTGCATAGGAAAACCAAATAGATTCAATTTTGTCATCTAAGCTTCAAGATCTATCCATAAGTCGACATAAAAATGGTTTACATAGTTGTTTGTGCCATCACAAACAACTAGGTCCATTCTATGTTACTCGACACTTGATAATACTAATGCTTGGCACTTACTATAATTTTTTTTGACTTGACACTTGAACTTTCTTGGCATCAACTATTCACTCAACACTTGAACTTGCTTGGCACTATCTATTTGCTCAGCACTTGATTGACTTGGAACATGAGTGACATGACACTCATTGGAACTTGGCATCTATACATATTATAATTAGCATATATTACTAGCTTGACATGAGCTTAGTAAATATCTTAAGTGTGTTGAAACTCAATAGTCAAAACCAATCTGAGATCAACAATCTCCCCCTTTGACATGAGTGTCAAAAACACTTAACTATACATAAAAATTCTAATCTTCTCAAGTATAATATATTTATATTTTGGCATTTATACAAAACTTCAAAAATTTTCAAAATTTTCTAATATACTATATACCTCAAAATTTTGTAACTCCCCTTGAGTTATTGTGCCTTTTCTATATTAAAAATCTCTTCTCTTCTAATTAGATTTACCTCTTGCTAATACTCTTTGTCTTCAAAAATGCTGATAGTCTTTATCTATTTTTTATGCTCCGTTTTTGTTCTTTTTTTGTTTACTTCCCCTCTTTTGGGTTCTCTCTTATCTCCCCTTTCATACTTATCTCCTCCTTGTATTTTTATCTCCCCCTTTTATATTTGTCTCCTTGTTTCATTTTCATCTCCCCCTTTTATATTTATCTCCTCGCATTTTTATCTCCCCCTTTTTGACACTTATGTCAAGGGGTTTATAAATTGATTGTGTATTTGTCCAAAAAAGTCTTGTTAATTTCCATTACAATCTTCAGAGCAACATCCCTGTCCATTGCAACATCTAAGGATTTGATTTGGATGGTTGTCTCTGCTGCAAGATGAACTAGTCCATCCAAAGTTGAAAGATTGGGATATTTCTTTAACATAGTTTCTACATATGCTAGTTCTTTTTGGAGTATTTCCATGTGGGGGGTAAGTGAAGTTTCAATATTGACCAATTTGGCTCTTATGTTAGCCTCTTCTATTGTTAATACAACTACTTCCTTTTGTGTGTGAAGCCCTCTATGGAAATGCTTTTCACTCTTAGTTGGCCTTCGCGGTAATTGCATACCAGATATTTTCAAATTTCTTTCCAAACTCAAAATCCTTTGGCTCATTTCTTGTGTGGTGATTAAGGGATCACACAATTTTGTGTACAATGAGAATAGATTCTCAAGTACCTTCTTCACTTTTTCAATCTTTGTAGCCAATTCCACTTGTGATAGTGCTATTTCATTTGATATTTTCTCATTAACTTTTCCTTGAAATTTCTTTTCAGACCATTCCATGAGTTTAGCATTTGTATCTTGGTCTTGATTAGTTACCTATTCCACAATTTTTGACAATTGTTCTAGTATGGACTTGGATTCTTTAGGTGTTTGCAAGCTAGAGGCATCTAAAAAGATGTCTTTGATCTCATGTAGTGCTTTTCTTTGTTTATACTCTTTCCTGAGTATTTCTTGATTCTTCTTTCTCTCGAATGCCTCTTCCATTATATTTATCTAAGGTCATGGTTGCATAGTCATATTTTTGTATAACTATTTCTTCATCTAGAAGTGCATCACCATAGTGAAGTACCTTTGTAATATTTGTTGAGCTCAAGCTTGGTGCAGAACTCTAAAGTGGCATTGTATTAGTGCTCAACTTTTCAAGGATTTTAGTAGGAGTGCTAGTTGTTAGTAAACTTACCAATGTTTGTATGGTTTCTTGCTCCTTTTCCTTTGGGAATTATTTGCCTATATCTGATCTTCTTTGGTCAATCACAATTATTTCTCCTTCTCCTTGAGTTTGTGTCAAGCACAAAGACATGTGCCTATCTTGCTTGTTCCTTTATTACCTCTACAGTCTGAGTCTATTGTTTAACCATGACAGTTTTAACTATAGTGTCAACCTTTGTAGATGTAGCATCTGATGTTTGCATTGGAGGTTGACTAGTAATAGTTGAAGGGATGGCAAAATGTGGTTCTTGTGTGTTCACCTTATCCCTAGTGATATAAACCATTTCTTTCTATAGTTCCTCCACACCAACCAATACAAGATTATCAAACAATCTAGCTTGTAGTGTGGATTGGTCAAAGATCTTATTTAGATCCTCTATAGTTAATGGATTGATGTTTTGAGTTGAGCTATTAGAAACATCTTTCACTGTTATGGACTCTGTAGGTGTGTTTGTGTCATGTGGAGTGCTTAATGTTGGCAACTATGTGTCTTGCACACTTTATTCTATTTGTTGCTCATCAGTTGTTGCCATTTCATTTTTCTTCTAGTATGCCTCCGCTACAATGGTACCTTCCTTTTCTTTCTATGTTCCTTCTTCCTTGTCATCATCCTTTTCTTCTCCATTATTCCTTCCCCCAAAAGGATCCTCCTCTCCTACTTTGATAGTAGTCAAGCTATATATCAACTTCCACATTGAGTGGATTTCTTGACAAAATCCTCAATATTATTGTGCAAAATGAAAAATGCTCTATATTTGGGTGAAAAATTGCTGCCATGTTTCTTATTTGCCTTGGTTATTTTCCCCCTTGTTAACTCTAGCATTACTTGTGCTAATGTTGTTTCTCTTTTTTTTCTTTTCAACATTTAGGCAATGATGCCACTTATTCTCAATAATAGTGTACAATTCTTTGGGAACAATTCAAGAGTAGTGTTTTTGGAATTTTCCATCATGGCATAAACTAAATCCTCTAGCATGTTCTGGTCTTCTCTACCAAGTTTGCTAAATTGAATATTTTTCAATCTTTTTAAATCTACATTATCTTTAACATTATCACAAATGTTTTCAAGATCAAATTTTGGAGCATGACTTACCACTCTGAACTGACTTGTATCCTTAGACTCTATCTTCTCATCATCTGTCTCTAGTTGTGCTATGTATTCTCTTCTTGGTTTCTTCTGCACAAGACCTTTCTATTTAATAGCATTTTTCTTCTCCTTTGCTTGCTCTTTAGCTTTTTGAGTGGTTTCCCTTGTAGTAGCTCTTGTTGTTCGAGCTGTAGGCTTTGTAGAGCTTACTTTTGAAATTTTCTTAGCCTTTGGTTGTGCAACAAGTTGTGTCTTAGCTTTCCTCTTCTTTGGTTCTGGTTTGACTAGTGCTTCATTGGTTTGTTCTTTCTTAGCACTTTCTTCTTACTAATCTTCACCCATGCCTTGGGTTAAAGAAAGAGGCTCTTGACTTTGTACCTATTCTTCCTCTTCATCTTCTTCATCATTGTCTCTTGCACCTTCTTTGAATTTAGCCTTTGTTTGCAATATGTCCAATCAATTAGATAAAGTAAGTCATGGTTTTCATTTATAGCAACACATTTTTTTTGTAGATTAACCTCATTTAGTTGCAGAAGAAAATTATTTAAGTATTAGACAGTGTTACAATAATAGGAAAGTTTTGATGATAAAAAAATATTGCCTTCGAATATTCTCTTGCACAATTGACTAGAGATGCATGACATCATAAGGGTTATGTATACCAGTGTGCATGTCCGTATAGTCAACCAAGCTCAGGTTATGATCAAAATAGTGATGCAGTGTTGACATAGTGTAGAAGAAAGCATATTAGTATAATATGTTTAACAATTTGATTTATTATTTTAAATTATACTTTCTTATTGAGATGACTCTAATATATGAGTTGACTAAAGAAGAATTCACTAAGATGTTCCATATAAGTAAAGTATTTTATTTTTGAAGTAAGAGTGTGAGTTGTGAGTTGTAAAAAGTGAAAGCGAATGATGATTTAGTAATCAATTGATGTGAAGTTGATATGATCTTGTGAAATAAGAGTAACAAGTGAATGCAACACTATGATATGTGATGCAAAGATCTGATGTAGACTAATACGTGCACAATTGCTATTGTGTGAAAAATCATCAATCAGAAGGTTTGCATAGCACAACAAACAAGTCAATATTGTATGTATACTTATCCCTTGAAGAACTTACTATATAGTTGCATGTTAGGGTAGTGGGCTCTTCTTGCACACATTTGTATATGATCCACCACCTCCTAAGAGGGTTGAAGCAACTCATAACATGGTTGAGGCTTCTAACAAGGCCTAAGTCTCCTAACAAGGACTTAAGAATCATAGATTCCTAATAGGGTCAATATCCTTAACTAAATTCTAATATATAGTGAATCATCTAGTGGGTTCCATCCCCACCAGGGTTTTCCCTTGGCCAGGGTTTCCCTAGTTAACAAAATATGGTGTTATGATCTTCTTTGTGTATGGTTATTTAAATTACTCAACATTATTGGTTTATTTTCTTATGCACATGTTAAAGTCATTAATAATATTCAGTTGTGGTTGAAAGGATTGAAAATACTGATTCACCCCCCCTGTTAGTATTATCTATTTCTAACAATTGATATCAGAGCCTAATTATTCAAAAAAGGCTCAATAACTTGAATAAGATCCCTATGGATATGGAACACTGAAGAAAAATCTTGAAGAGACACTTGAATAGGTTGATCTTCTTACTGATGGAAGAGATTGTCTCAAAGATAGATACAAGGATGCAAAAGCCTACATTGATGAATTGAAGGACAAGATAGATGACCTAAAATTGAAAGAACCTTCTAGAAAAAATAGTAATGATGACATTGAAGGATTGAAGAAAGAAAATGAGATCCTAAAACATGAGTTAAAGATAGTTGAACTTGAGCTCTCTTAAGAAAAATAGAGAAGAAATTGACTCAGAAATAAAAGTAGAAAATGTAGATCTGAGATCTCAGTTAAGCAAGGTAACATCAAAACTAGCATCTATTAAGTTAGAACATGCAAAATTAGAGAAATACAAAACTATTATGAAAGGTGAGTTAGTACAAACCAAGAAGCAACTTGAGAAATTATATGCCAGCAGTGATAAAACTAAAGAACAATTATGTGTGCAAAGACCCAATTATGACAAAACTTGACTTGGATTCTTTCTTAGTTAATCTACCAAGAAACTTGTTGAAACAAAAGAACTTGTTACTGCTGAAATTAATAAGGACCTAAAAAAGAAAGATGATACATCTAAGGAAAAAGTGAAGACTGTTCACTCTGAGATAGTCAAAGAATCTAATCAAGGCATGAATAATAAGAAAAAAGAATCTTTTTCCTGGTGCGATGAATGTGAGGACATTGAAGTTAATAGCAAAGGTAAGTCTTTCAAACCTATTTCTAAATTTTATTGTCATAATTGTCATCGATATGGTTATTATGCAGTAGATTGTAAGAAACATAAATCTGATAATGATAATGCAAATAGTAGGATGCATAGGAATACTAAGCATGCAGGAACTAGAAGAAGATCTCACAATAATGAAAGTGAGGAAAGAAGATAGATTATTTGCTATAGATGCAAGAATCTTGGACACATTGCAAGGAATTGTAGAACACATGATGAAAAGATAAATGAACACAAAAAGGATATACCTGTATGTTAGTTATGCAGCAACTTTGGACACATAGAAAGGTTTTTCAAAATGGATAGAAGAGATCTAAATAGGAATCAAAATTATAGAAGGAATAATAGAAGAAATGAGTTAAAAGAGCAGACAAAAGAATTAAAGGAAACATTTGCGAAAGAAAAGGAACTAGTAAGTTCTCATACAGTTCTAGAAGATGTACCTGACAAAATAATGAGGTCACTTATTCTTATTGACTTTTCTTGCCAGAACTGAGCATTCTCAATCGAATAGAGTATCAGTTATTGGTAACTAATGCTAGAGAAGGTATTAAGGGTTGCATAGTTGATAGAAGCTAGTAGAAATTGAGACATGTCTACAATAAAGTGTGCATTACCTGATATGATCAAGATGAGGATATATGTAAGGATCAAACTATCTATTGCATAGAGATAATATACTAAGCTAGTGGTAGATATGCATTTATTGCATAATATAGATTACAAAAGATTTAAAGGATGTGAACTAACTTTCACACATCATTTACTTGTGTGAAGTTTATGGGAAGGATTGAAAAAAGATTTGGAGAATTAAAGAACATTGAAGAATGCGAAGTCACCGAAAACCCCAGCATGATAAATCAAGGTATTTTTTTAAATTGTTGAGAAAAAATCCCTCAAGAATGGCAAGAAAAGAAGTTCATAATGTAAACAATAGGCCTAGGTATACTTTTAAGAGGCACCTATTTGTTTCTTTTCTTGATGACCCCATTGGATCATTTTTATAAGTTTCAAAAAATGTTCTTCATGTGGAAGATAGGTGACTCTAAGATTCATAAGCAATTAGAAAAGGTGTGTAACAATGATTTGTCATTGAAATCTAAACATAGATGTCTAGAAGATCTTAACCTAGTTAAGCATATGTTCTACATGGATTTTGATAATAATGATTGGACAAGAATTATTCTTAATAAAGTACATGTTGATTTTATATGGCTGGGAGATTATATTATTAGCATTGATAATGACCTAATTCAGAAGGTCATAGGATTGAGCAATTAGGGCAACAACCTGGTAAACATCAAGAATGTGCGTAAACTTGTTGAGGAAAATCTCAACACATATTTTGATGGAAGTAACATGAGGGTCAACTCAATCCAAGATGATAGAGTGAGACTTATTTGTAATATTTTGGGTTACAAGTATAACCATGGATCAAGAATTGATTCAATCCTTGTAGGATTCCTACATGTAGCTTGGCTATAGGATTCCTACTCAAATTTGAATCCCTTCTAATGCATATATTCTTCTATTCTATCAAGAAGTTTCCTGGCATTACAATTTGGAATGAAAATGAGTGCACAATGTTGTAGATCACTCAAGCTTATAGATCAAGATTTGAAGCAACTGGAGATAGTGATTTGGATAGATTAATAAAGACCTTTTGGATTGAAATGAAGAAGAGGTATAGAATACCTTCATCATTTGTAGAGAAGTATAAGGATGAAATGTGCTTTATGTTTGAAACAGACTTTACATGCATGGATCCAATAGTTCCTCGAGTGAAATTTATTGAAACCATTGGATATGAAATGAGTGAGGACTTGATTGAAGGGTAGCAATAGATAATCCTTCAATCTAAAGTTGATTTTAGCTATCCTAGATGGGGAACATATTCAGAGAAAATGAGAGAGGTAAAAAATAGTCAAGTTATGAAGGATTCCAAGAAGAAGGTGGAGAAAGTTATTGATTCCATCTTGAAGGAATCTAGAATGTCAAGGAAAGAGTTTAATGAGGTGAAGGGGATAGATATGGAAATGAAAGTGAGTGGCCAAACTGAGTTCCTAACCCCTACACCCATTGATATGGTAGGACCTACTAAGGAGGTCACAGTTGCTCAAACAAGTGCACATACTCCTTCTATGCCCTATGTAGTAGTTACATAGTAGCAACCACCAAGAAAACTAGTGAAAATAGAGGAAACATCTATAACAAGAAATACTACAAGGACACCAAACCCTTCTAAAAGGAGAGTAAAATAGATAATTAGTCCCCTAAGCAAAATGAGAAGAACTTTTTAGATAAGCTTATCTAAGTTTGAGGAAGAGACTAGTCATAGACCAGTTGTAGTATCTAATAAAGAGCCCAAGACATTAGTAAGATGCAAAGAATGGAAGCCTAAGGTAGAAAATCTTAATGTGCAAATTATTAATGATAACAATTTTGTACAAGTGAATAAATATTATGATTTTTATAATAACATGGATAAGAGATAGCAAGAAAATACTATAGCTGGAAATGTGATTTTGAAGGATAAGAGGTTTGATACCATCAAAGGGAAAATACCTAAAGATTTTTACAATAGACTATTGAATAGGAAGAGCAGAGTTATTGATGCAGGAGCATCCTAGGTTTCCTTGTAATCCTACACCTTTGTTCTTTCTGCCAGTTGCTACCGAGTTCCAGTTTCTAGTTGCTATCAAGTTCCAGTAGCTTTAGTTGCTACTGAGTTCCAATTTCTAGTTGCTATCAAGTTCCAATTGCTACCAAGTTCCAATTGCTAGTTGTTACTGACTTCCAATTGCTATTGAGTTCCAGTTATTACTGAGTTCCAGTTATTACTGAGTTCCAGTTATTACCAAGTTCCAGTTTCTAGTTGTTATCAAGTTCCAATTGCTACTGAGTTCTACTTATTACCAAGTTCTAGTTATTACCGAGTTCTAGATGCTACCGAGTTCTAGTTATTACCAAGTTCCAATTTCAATTAAGTTACCCAGTGTATGCCGAGTGAATCTTCATGTGCCGAGTTATTCTGTTTATGTTGAGTGTCTGCATTTTGGAAATGATCTCTGCAAGCTGACTTGCGAGATTTATTTCATTTGCAAAATTTATGTTAAGATCTTTTCTTGGGATGAGTCCAGAGTGCTGTTGGGTCGGCCTTCCTCTTATGTAATGTTCTAGAATGTGTTGTAAGCCATTTTGGAAAGTATAAATAGAGAGTTTAGGCTTAGAGCTAAGTAATTTTAGGAGGAGAAGAAGTTTTTGAGAGAGAAGATTAGAGAGCAGAACTGAAAGTGTGAATTTGAAGTTGGATCTTGGAATGTGAATGTATTTGTAATTGGCCATAACCTAGAAGGCCTTATAGTTGGGCATGTATGCTAAATATTTGACAAGACAATAAAAGATATCTTGTTCTCTCTCTTTGGTGTTGTATTTGTGATGTGTTTTCTACTGTGTTAACTCTTGCAAGGTGTTTTGGATAGCTAGGCAAGCCTTTGGCCCTAGTTATTCATCCTTTGCCTGTGTCAGTTGGTATCAGAGCAAGGTTCATCCTTGTGGAGATTTGATCATGTAGAACCCTGATTTGGATTTGGTTGTAGGGTGGTAGATTTATGGATTTGACCTATAACTTGTAGAGGGTTACGATCTTGCAGGAATTTGATTTGTAAAGATGGTTCATGGTAGAGGAAATAATGTTGATAATGCTATATTGGATTAGTTGAGACAAATTGCAGCCAAATTAGATGCTGTGAAGATAGCCTAGAGGAGAGGAGCACATCTTGATGATGTAAGTGATGATGAAGTAGCAACACCAAACCCTAATAAAGAACCTGAAGAAGACCAAGATGAAGCAACATTGTTGAGAGTATTGTCTAGAGCGAATTCAAAGCTTGCTATACAAGTTATTCTTTATGATGGAAAATTGGACACCAATGCTATGGTGGATTGGATATATGATATGGAGAAGTTCTTCGAGTATGAAAACAATCCTGATAATAGAAAGGTGAAGATTGTAGTCACTAGCTTGAAAGGTCATGCATCACTATGGTGGGAGCACTTGCAAACTAATAAACAAAGGAGAGGAGAGGAGAAGATCAAAACTTGACCAAAGATGGTGAATGAGGTAAAGAAAAAATTCCTTCCCATTGATTACCAAGTAAGCTTGTTGAGAAAGATGCAAAATTTAAAACAAAAGGACATGACTGTGAAATAATATACTGATGAATTCTATAGATTGGATATCAGATCTAGACATGTGGATGATGATGTTGAGAAAATTGTAAGGTACATTAATGGATTGAGATCTAGAATACAAGATGAGATAAGTTTTGTGAAGTTGGAAAGTGTAGAAGAAGCATACCAATATGCCTTGAAGACTGAGGAGATCTTGACAAAGAAGCACAAACAAAGACAGAGAGGTAGAGGTGGCAGATTCTAGAGAGGCAGAGGTAGATCTTATGGAGAAGGTGGTAGATCTAACAATTACGTGCAAGATAAGGACAAATCTAAATGGAAGAATGATGACAAAGGTAAGACTGAATGGAAAAGTGGTAATTCTTACCGAGGAAGAGGTAATTCTTATTCTAGAGGTGGATTTCATGGTAATTGTTTTAGATGTGGCAAAGAAGGGCATAGATCCTTTGAATGTAGATCTTCTGAAGGTGGGCTGAATAATAAAAATTCTATGATTCAAGAAGACATTGAGAGTTCACCAAGTGGACCTGAGGCTCGAGTAAATTTTGTAGTGAGAAGAACCTTATGTAATAAGTGAGGTGATGAGGAACCTGTTTTAAGGAGAAGTCTTTTCAAGACAAGATGTGAGATGGCTGGAAAATGCTGTAAAGTGATCATTGACAGTGAAAGTTCTACAAATTTGGCATCAAAAGAGCTAGTTACAAAGTTGTAGTTGCAGAGGCTGAAACATCCCAAACCTTATCATGTTTCATGTAATGCCCTGCCAAGGGATCCAAAGAATTAACCTAGAATTTCACTAAATTTGGTAAGATTTTTTTTTAAAAATTACATGAAAGTAAATACCACATATAAGTTATTTACAATAACGGAAGCAATAGCAATGTCCATCTAAAAATAAACATAACATACTTAACAGATTACCTTCTTTAAGATCCCTTAACGTGAATTACATACATGTTTCCATCTAATACAACATCCACATGAAATAATAATGATAAGTCCATTGTACAAATGTCCTTTCTAAATTACATTCCAGAATGCACAATCATCCACTATACATGTTGCAGGGTATGAAGGCTTAAAAGAATATACATATGTGAAATATAGTACATCACTCTATTCTAATCCATGATATATCAAAGTAAAGATAATCACATGATACATCAATCATAAGATCAAACATAATAAACTAAGTGCACGGTTCCTCCCAACCGTTAATAGCATCATTAGACCATCGTGGGCCCTAGCCATCCCTCTGTGCGTAACATCCCAAATCACCGAAGAGATCATCAGCATTAACATAGTAGGAATGTCACTCCTAATAAATACAATATCATATGTAGAAGTAATCTAACATGCAAATATAAGAATAAGATAACATCATCTAACATATGCTAATCATCAATGAAAGGATACATATCCACCATCACGAAGGATGCTTCAGCCACGATTCCTCAATGAATCTCAAATGGTAAGAGTGGAAAATACACTACCACCTGACCGCATGGTACCTAAGTGGTCCACTCCCACCGTGCTAAGGAGATAATCTCAAGTCCCAAACAGGCTATCAAAATCACATAACACAAGTCTCTAAAGTCCAGGAATCCTAAAAGTATACTAACTCAAAGGTTCCAATCACAAAATAGACATCTACTTCCCAGAGGCACACAATGACATGTAGGAACCTACTATGCAAGCGAGAAAGTGTCATCGCATTTATCTCATACAAGTTACCCTGGCAGTTAACTAAACTCCACGGGTCCATACATATCTCATGTGGCCACTAGTATCATTTCATACTGACAAGGCATACTATGGAATGCAAGGTCACAACCATGCGTTCTCACTACTCCCATCCTAGCCTATACAAGCACTCAAGGCATGGACGAGAACCAAAACTCTTATCTTTTTAGGTTCATTCTATTAGTATTAAGTGTGAATGTTATCACTTATTAATCCAACTTACAATGAGTTACCCTGGCAGCCTCTTAGGGCCCCGGCCCCCATTGCAAGCCACTTCCTGACACTACATGCAGATATCCTACCCTAATGCTCATGGTATCATAAATCATCAAAATCACCAAAGAAAATCCATAATAAAATCATCAAATATCCACAATAAGAATCATCAAATATCCATGATAAATCATCAAATATGCATAAAAACATCAAATCTCCATGAACAACATCCATAGAAAATCATGACCACAACAACTCTCTATTGGCAACTGAAGTATCACTAATAATCAAAGTATCCATTGGTTCTCAATAACCAAAATATGTCTCAATCATACTGATCGAAGACTCCAAAAATGGTTGAGTCAAACATGTCACAATAGGACATCATTAAGAATAAATCCACATTTCAGTCCCATCATGGCGACTAGAAAACAACCAAGGATAACTGATCGATGACCAAAAATAATGGTTAAGTCAAGGGTCTCAAACATAAGAATCTCAACTTTAACAATCAGTAATCACAACCAATACATAGAGCATTCCATCACATAATCATAGTTGGGTTTATAAAGGTCAAGAATAAAACATCATCATGACATCACAATCACATAACCCCCAAGCCTCTGGTAGACATCCTATATTGGTCAACACTAGTCAACCCAAAACCTAAAACAATAGCATAAGGAATACAAAATGTAAACACATGTTTTGGTTTTGCTAAGTTTTCAAATTTGAATTCAAATGCAAAAGTCTCGATTTACATTTCCAAGTTTAGAGGAAGAATTAGAGGAACATTTTCCTACGTTTTTCCATGTATTATTATTATTATTTTTTTGGATGGATAAAAGTTTTCCTCTATAAGTCTAAAATCCAATTTCCAATTATAAAATTTTATTGAAATCATTCCCCACCAAACTATCAATTAAATTCATATATATATATATAATAATAATAATCTAAAATTATTAATTAAATCTTAATAGTTAAATTATAAAATTATAAAATTATTCATCATTATAAAAGATGAACCCTTAACTCTTTTATCAAACAATTTTAAAATTCATTAATAACATATTTATATATATATATAGCGAGTTCGAAAAGAGGTCTTGTGAATGTCAGCTTCCTTAATGCGAAGCTGGTGGTATCCAGACTTAAGGTCAGTCTTGGAGAATACTGTAGCTCCCTTGATCTTATCAAATAAGTCATCAATCCTAGGCAAAGGATACCTATTCTTAATAGTCACCTTATTCAACTGTCTGTAGTCAATACAAAGGCACAAAGAACCATCTTTCTTCTTCACAAAGAGCACTGGAGCTCCCCATGGTGATACACTAGGTCGAATGCTCCCTTTGGCCAGAAGTTCCTCTAGGTGAAGAGGTAGCTCACCCAGTTCCTGTGTAGTCATGCGATAAGGAGCTTTAGAGATAGGCTCCACTCCAGGAATTAGATCAATGCTAAAATCAATATCCCTCTTTGGAGGCATGCCTGGAATCTCACTTGGAAAAACATCTGCGTACTCCTGCAAAATCGGGTGATCTAAAGTCTTCCTCACAGGATCTTCCTCATCAAGATCATTTACCATAACATCAAATATTTGACATCCCTTATGAAAACTTTGCTTCATTTGCATAGCAGAAATCATCCACAGAGATATAGGCCTTGGTATCCCAACTATCTTCACATCATTCCCTTGGTCATCTTGGCACATAATAATCTTCTTCCTGCAATCTATACTGGCTCTATGAGTTCCAAGCCAATCCATGCCTAAAACCACATCATAGGAACCAAGGGGTATGACTCGAAGATCCACTACAGAAACAAAGCTTCCTAAGCTAAGCCCACACTTATGAACTATAGAGTTCGTGGAGACCTTGATACCTGAGGCTAGTTCCACTTGCCAACCATGATCTTGCTTCACCGCATCCAACTTACACTTAGAAACTATAGATGGTGAAATAAATGAATTTGTAGCTCCTAAATCAAATAATACTGAAAGAGATATACCTCTAATAGCACCTGTGGTCTCAACCACTGTTCCCTGATGATCCGCTTGACAGTGTTCAACTGCTACAAATACTCTATGAGCTCTACCTGCATCACCAACTGTAGGCTTTGAAGCTGTAGGCCTAGGTCCTGAAAACTGAGGTGCTCGCTATGCACATTGAGTTGCATAATGACCAATCTGTCCACATGAAAAACATTCTGTATTCCTGCCAAATCCTCTAACCATAGGTGGTACATTTGGTATCAGAGCCTGAGTTTCTACATTGGGAGCTCTGGGTATTTTGGAACAACTAGAACTTAAACTATTAAGTGTATCTCTTCAACTTGAAACTAGGGGAACTGAAAACAGAACTTGAACTGTTACTTGTACATTTTGTCAAAACTGAAATTTTACTTAGACCTAAACATAGAACTGAACTTAGTCTATTACAAACATGTGTCTTTTGATTGTAATAGTACTTTGTACTATTATAGGATGGTATCTGGGACTAGGTCTTCTGTTAGAGGCTGTGGTAGAGGCCATGGAAGAGGTCATGGTTGTGGCAGATCTGTTAGTGCCCATGAGTCTGCCCATGAGGGATTGGCTTGTATAGAGAGCATGAAAGAGCACTCTAATAGGCAGCAGGAAGAGAGCCGTAGAGAGGACCAAGCTGAGTCTGAAGAGGTTGGTCTGAGATAGATGATGCAAACTATTCTAGAACATCTACCTCCTATTCAAGAACAGCCTAAAGTGCATCAGACAGAACAAGAGCATAGACCCAGATCTAGAAGTCCTCGGAAGGATTGTCAGAGGTCCATTGTGTCCACTCAGATCAAGGATCTTTCAAGATCCAAGGTTAAGCCTTTCAATGGGTAAGGTTTTGGTTACGTGGCCGAGCAGTGGCTTATTTCTCTCGACAGGATTTTTGCTATGCAGGACTTTGACAGCAATGTTAAGGCAAGATTTGCGATCACCAATTTAGAGAATTTTGGGGCCACTTGGTGGACAATTGAGGAGAAGAAGCTGGGGATCAATATGAGTAGTGTCACTTGGGAACTATTCTTAGAGAGTTTTCGTGAACGATTCCTACCAGAGGAATGGAAACAACAAAGGGCAGATGAATTTCATAATCTCAAGTAGTACACTATGTTAGTGACCGAGTACGAGCGTAAGTTTTATGAGCTCATGTCTTTTTCAGGGTTTATAAAAATTTAGCTCAGTTGACACAACACTTTATTAGGGGTTTGAACAACCGTATTATTGGGGGTGTCAAATTATTTGAGCCAAAAACCCTCAAGGATGCGGTACATCGAGCAATCCTTGTTGAACAAAGTGTCAACCTTGGTCAAGGTGGTTTTGTAGGAGTGCCAACAGCGTCAGGATCTAAAGGCAACTTCAATTCAGGTGGTAACAAGAAGCCTTTCTTTTCTAAGGAAAAACAATTTCAGCAGCAGTCTCAGCAGAAGGGATCAAATTCTCAGGCTCAAGGTGGTGGAAAAGGTTCTAACTTTAAAAACAACCGCAATGCTCAATGCAATAAACAAAATCAGCCCAATCAGCCAACTCAGAGTAGTCAGTCGTTTGTTAGTAGGAACAGTCGTCAGCAATCAAATGTACCACCTATGGGTAGAGGATCTGGTAGGAATACATAATGTTTTTCATGTGGACAAATTGGTCATTATGCAACTCAGTGTCCACAACGAGCACCTCAGTTTTTAGGACCTAGGCCTACAGCTTCAGAGCCTACAGTTGGTGATGTAGGTAGAGCTCATAGAGTATTTGCAGCAGTTGAACACCGTTAGGCAGATCATCAGGGAATAGTGGTTGAGACCACAGGTGCTATTAGAGGTATATCTCTTTCAGTATTATTTGATTTAGGAGCTATAGATTCATTTATTTCACCATCTATAGTTTCTAAGTGTAAGCTGGATGCGGTGAAGCAAGATCATGGTTGGCAAGTGGAACTAGCCTCAGGTATCAAGGTCTCCACGAACTCTGTAGTTCATAAGTATGGGCTTAGCTTAGGAAGCTTTGTTTCTGTAGTGGATCTTGGAGTCATACCCCTTAGTTTCTATGATGTGGTTTTAGGCATGGATTGGCTTGGAACTCATAGAGCTAGTATAGATTGCAGGAAGAAGATTATTATGTGCCAAGATGACCAAGGGAATGATGTGAAGATAGTTGGGATACCAAGGCCTATATCTCTGCGGATGATTTCTGCTATGAAAATGAAGCGAAGTTTCCATAAGGGATGTCAAATATTTTCTGTTATGGTAAATGATCTTGATGAGGAAGATCCTGTGAGGAAGACTTTAGATCACCCGATTTTGCAGGAGTACGCAGATGTTTTTCCAAGTGAGATTCTAGGCATGCCTCCAAAGAGGGATATCGATTTTAGCATTGATCTAATTCCTAGAGCAGAGCCTATCTCTAAAGCTCCTTATTGCATGACTACACAGGAACTGGGTGAGCTACGTCTTCACCTAGAGGAACTTCTGGCCAAAGGGAGCATTCGACCTAGTGTATCACCATGGGGAGCTCCAGTGCTCTTTGTGAAGAAGAAAGACAGTTCTTTGCACCTTTGTATCGACTACAGATAGTTAAATAAGGTGACTATTAAGAACAAGTATCCTTTTCCTAGGATTGATGACTTATTTGATCAGATCAAGGGAGCTACAGTATTCTCCAAGATTGACATTAAGTTTGGATACTACCAGCTTCACATTAAGGAAGTTGACATTCACAAGACTACTTTTCGAACTCGCTATGGGCATTACATTTCATGGATCAAAGATGAGCATAAGATATTGGTAAGTGAGCAATGCCTTGTGAAGTTCAAAATTGGACATTACTTTGATGAAGTTTTGTGTGATATTATGCCTATGCATTGTTGTCATATTTTGTTGGGTAGACTTTGGCAATATGATAGATATGCTATACATGATGGAAGATTGAATCAATATACTCTTTGGGTAAATGGGAAGAAACAAACATTGTTGCCTTTGATTGAAAGTCCAGATGAGGTTAATTGTACAAATATACAATTTTGAATGGTTAATGGGAAGCAATTTGAAAAGAAAGTGAAGAAGAATCAGGTTTTTTTTGTTTTAATACCAAGAAAATTGAGTTTTGTCAATGGAGACTAAGTGCCAAAAAACAATGGTAACCAAGTGCTAGTCAATGGTGACCAAGTGATAGCAGAAACCAATGGAAGTCAAGTACCAGAAGAAATTACAAAGTTTCTGAATGAGTGTAAAGAAATTATTGTTGATGACATTCTTGATGGTTTACCTCTAGTAAGAAGTATAAGTAATTGTATGGATTTGATCCCTGGAGCTAGTTTACCTACAAGAGCACCATATAGATTGACACCTGCAGAGAATGAAGAACTTAATAGACAAGTGCATGAATTGTTGTAGAAAGGTTTGATCAGAGAAAGCTTGAGTCCATGCATTGTACCTAATGTATTAGCACCTAAAAAGAATGGAGAATAGAGAATGTGCACTGATTCCAAAGCCATTAACAAGATAACAGTGAAATATAGGTTTCCTATGCCAAGGCTGGATGAAATAATGGATTTTTTGAGTGGAGTAAAGTATTTTACCAAGATTGATTTGAAGAGTGGCTATCATCAGATCAGAATCAGAGAAGATAATGAATGGAATACTACTTTCAAGACAAAAGATGGTTTGTATGAATGGTTGGTTGTGCCTTTTGGTTTGACTAATGCACCTAGTACTTTCATGAGGTTGATGAATGAAGTTCTAAAAAGATTCTTGGGTAAGTTTGTGATTGTTTATTTGGATGATATTCTAATATTCAGCAAGACTAAGGAAGAACATCTTGAGAATATTAGGCAAGTATTGCAGAGGTTGAAAGAGGAAAAGTTGCTGATTAATCTAAAAAAGTGTTCTTTTATCCAAGAGGAGATTGTGTATTTGAGATTTGTGATTTGAGCTAATGGTTTGAAGATGGATCCTGAGAAGGTTAAAGAAATTTTGGAATGGCCTACACCTAAGAATGTGAGTGAGGTAAGATCATTTCATGGTTTGGCTAGTTTTTATAGAAAGTTTATTAAGAATTTCAGTGATGTTTGTAATGCTATGACTAAAACAATGAGGGGAGATAAAAAGGAATTCAAGTGGACACATGGAGCTGATAAGAGTTTTGAGAGTTTGAAACAAAAGGTTGTTGAATTACCTATATTGGCTTTACCTGATTTCAATAAAGTATTTCAAGTTGAATGTGATGCAAGTGGTATGCAATAGGAGCTGTATTAAGTCAAGAAGGTAAGCTAGTTGCTTTCTTTAGTGAAAAGTTGAACGATGCTAAAAGGAAATATTCTGTGTATGATCAAGAATTTTATGCCATTGTTCAAACATTGAAGAAGTGGAGACATTATTTGATGCCTAAGGAGTTTGTGTTGTATACTGATCATAAAGCTTTACAATACTTGGGAAGTTAACATAAATTGAATCAAAGACATATGAAGTGGGTTAAGTATTTGTAGAGTTTTACATTTGTCATGAAGCACAAGAGTGGAGTTACTAACAAAGTTGCTGATGCATTGAGTAGAAGATGTTCTTTGTTGAGTAAAATGAAGGTTGAAGTTCTCGGTTTTGATGAGATGAAAGAGTTATATGATGCTTATCCTAATTTTTCTAAGGCATGGAGAGAGTGCAGAGCACCAAATCTGATAGATCACATAAGTAAGTATGATGAGTATTTCATACAAGAAGGTATGTTGTTCAAAGGTATTTAGTTGTGTATTCATAGAAGTCATATGAGGTTGAATTTGATTAAGGAAAAGCATAGTGGTGGATTAGCTAGACATTTTGGAATTGATAAGACATTGAGTTTGCTAAAAGAGAAATATTATTGGCCACAAATGTATAAGGATGTTCAGAAATTTGTAAAGAGTTGTGGAGTTTGTCAAGTTGCAAAGGGACTGAGTCAACATACTGGTTATACACCTATTACTATTCCTGAGAAACCTTGGACTGACATTAGTATGGATTTTGTTCTTGGATTGCCTAAAACAGTGAAAGGGTATGATTCCATATTTGTTGTAGTGGACACATTTTTTAAGATGACTCATTTTATACCATATAAGAAGACATCAGATGCTGAGCATGTTGCTGAACTTTTCTTTAAAGAGATTGTGAGATTGCATGGATTACCAAGAAGCATTATTTCAGATAGAGACAATAAGTTTGTTGGTTATTTTTGGAAGACTTTGTGGAAGAAGATGGGTATTGAATTGAAATTTAGTTCTACATTCCATCCACAGACAGATGGACAGACAGAGGTTGTGAATAGAAGCTTGGGTAATTTGCTGAGATGTGTAGTTGGAAATAAGCCGAGTAATTGGGAGATGGTATTGGCACAAGCTGAATTTGCATATAACAATTCTGTGAATAGGAGTTAAGGGAAGACACCTTTTGAGATTGTTACTAGAATGCATCCTAGAGGTATATCAGATTTGAGAGATGTTGCTGGTGAAGAAAAGAAAATCGTTGTAGGAGAAGAATTTGCTGATTTTATGGAGTCTTTGCATAAGGAAGTGAAGGTGAGGTTGGAACAAAGCAATCATAAGTATAAGGAGAATGCTGATTAGTCTAGAGGACACCATGATTTTGAAGTTGGTGATGAGGTGATGGTTCATCTAAAGAAAGGAAGATTCCTAGTTGGAACATATAGCAAGTTGAAGATGAAGAAATTTGGACCTTGTAAGATCCTAAAGAAGTTTGACAGTGGTAATGCTTATGAAGTTGAGTTACCTAATGACATGGATATATCTCTTATATTTAATATTGTTGATTTGTATAAGTATCATGAGCCAGAGGATGAAGTTGTTCTACCTAATGATTATCCTAAGAAGAAAATTGAGGAGGTTGAACATATATTGGATTAGAGAGTTGGTAAAAGTACAAGAGGAAAAGACTACTATTAATATTTGGTGAAGTGGAAGAATAGACCAGTTGAAGATGCTACATGGATTTCTTAATCTAAGTTGGATTCAGCTTAGGTTGTGACACTTGCATGATTCAGGAGAATCATTTTCTCCAACCCTTAGTTGTTTGATACAAGAGCATCCTAAGTTTCCTTGTAATCCTTCACCTTTGTTCTTTCTGTCAATTGCTACCAAGTTCTTGTTTTCAATTGCTACCGAGTTCTAGTAGCTTTAGTTGCTACCAAGTTCTAGTTTCTAGTTACTACTGAGTTCTAGTTGCTACTGAGTTCCAGTTGCTAGTTGTTACCAAGTTTCATTTGCTACCAAGTTCCAGTTATTATTGAGTTCCAGTTTCCAGTTGTTACCGAGTTCCAGTTGCTATCAAGTTCCAGTTATTACCAAGTTATAGTTATTACCGAGCTATAGTTATTACCGAGTCCTACTTGCTACCGAGTTTTAGTTATTATCGAGTTCCAATTTCTACCAAGTTACCCAGTGTATGCCGAGTGAATCTTTATGTGCCGAGTTATCCTATTTATGCTGAGTGTCTACATTTTGGACTTGATTTCTGTGAGCCGACTTGTGAGATTTATTTCATTCATGACATTTATGTTAAGATATTTTCTTGGGATGAGTCTAGACCATTTTTGGGTTGGCCTTCCTCTTATGTAATGTTCTAGAATGTTCTGTAAGCCATTTTGGCAAGTATAAATAGAGAGTTTAGGCTTAGAGCTAAGTAAGTTTAGGAGGAGAAGAAGTTTTTGAGAGAGCAGAACTGAAAATGTCAATTTGAAGTTGGATCTTGGAATGTGAATTTATTTGTAATTAGCTGTAACCCAGAAGGCCTTACAGCTAGGCATGTATGCTAAATATTTGACAAATGAATAAAAGATATCTTGTTCTCTCTCCTTGGTTATGTATTTGTCTTGTGTTTTCCACTGTGTTAACTCTTGTAGGTGTTTTGGATAGATAGGTGAGCCTTTGGCCCTAGTTATTCATCCTTTTCCTATGCCAATTATAAAAGAGGATAAGTAGATAAGAATAAACAAGATAAGAAAGTTATGTACTATGAATAGTGAAGAAGACATAATTGTTTTTTTGAAAGGTATAGCACCATTACTCAGGCATAAGAATAGATCCATCCTGATTATGGGAGGAAATTATGAGGAAATCAATAAAGAAACTCAACAAGCCATAGTTTCTTTCATGTCTACTATGCCTAAGGATAGTGCACAGTTAGTGGAGGCAAGCCAAATGCCCAGAGGAAGTGCATGAATGACTCGAGATAGTGTGTAGTTAGTAGAAGCATGCTAGATGCCTAAAGGAAGTGTGCAGATGTTTAAAGTTAGTACACAAATAGAAGATGCAAGAAAGAAGCCTGAAGTTAGTGCACAGATAGTAGTGGCCACCCAGTCACCTAAAAAGAGTAGATAGATAAACTAGGATAATCCTATAGCTTACATCCCTCCTCATCCAGATACAACAAGCTCTCCTCCTCACATCACTATAGGTAGTGACTCTATGGAAGTAGATAACACCAAAGTGACTATTGAAAAATTAGAGGATCCATTCAATAATTATGGCACCAGCATTGTTTACAATATTGTAGACTACAGTAGCTTTGATAATGAAGAGGATCAAAAGACTAATGAAGAAGTTACATAGAATATGGAAACTAGTACTAAAGTAGGTACCTCAAGTGTGCCTTCAGTAGTAGTAGTATGGGAACTTCCACTTCTCCTACTCAGACAACAACAATAGAATTAGTTTCAGCTCAATTTAACAAAGAAGATGAGGTGAAGAATCTTATATTGTCTCTAAGCGAACCTCTTAAAAAGAGGGAATTAGTCAAGTCACTTGAGAAGACTTTGACCATAGTTTTGAACAAGATGGAGCAAGTAGTAAGCCCTGTTAACACCTCAATAGACATTCAATAATGTACAAAAATTTTGTGCAAGGCTTTTTATAATGAGTTCTCTACACTCATGAATGTGGCTACCATTCAAGCATAGACTAAGCATGATGGTAAACTACTAAACACCATGTGCACAAACATAAGGAATGATATAGAGACTCTATACATTTGTATTAAATCACTTAGGCAATGCTTAGGAGAAGGAAAATAGGCATATGCTAAGTGTAACTTAGCAACATTCATCTAAAACAATATGATGACGAAATAAAGGATGAAGTAACTAAGCTTTAGATAGTGACTGAAATTTTTTTGAAGCAAAATCAAAAAGTAGACTCCATTGAGCCTACTATATAGTTACTTCATGAAAATATAAGGGAAATACAAGCAGAGAAGAAGAAAATACTAAAATGGTTCACTCTTTTAAGAGCACATTTATTCCCTCAAATAACATTACTAGAAAACCAATTGCAAGAATGTTTGTCTGAAAAATATTCATATGACAAGTTTGTGGCTACGGACCTCAATGCAATAGAATTGGAAACATATGCTCTATGCATGCTTGTCAGTGTATCTAATGCATTCAAGAACAGCTAGAAGAAACAATTTGAGTAGTTAAAGACAAATTTTAGTGATTGTCTTTCCAAATTATGATATGCAGTTACCAGATTTTGACAGTTTTTGGTACCTTTGTTATTGATGTCAAAGGGGGAGAACTATGGAAAGTTGTATTGTACAAGAATTTTAATATGTATGTAAGGGGGAGTAATAAGTCGTAATAGGAAGTGATAGGTAATATAATCTATCACAAAATGAATACAAATGTATTTTATGTTTTGTGTTATGGCTATTTGTTTTGATTGGCATGACAACATGTTTGGGACTTAGTCTATTTTCCCAAAATGTTGCCATCAATGCCAAAGGGGGAGATTGTTCGCAATATGTCCAATCAATCAAATAAAGTAAGTCATGGTTGCCATTTATGAAAACATATTTGTTTTCTAGATTAACCTCATTCAGTTGTAGAGGAAAATTGTCTAAGTATTAGATAGTGTTACAATAAGTAGCAAATAATTTCCATAGCAAGTCAAATTGTGATATTGCTAGCAGGATTTAAGTATGTGATTTTGAGTCAAACTCATTGACCCATGTTTCATGAGTAGTGATTCAACATGATCCATCTCTCATGAGAATAAATGGAACACTTAGCACTCATTGGATCTAGGTGATGCTCATAGAGGTGAAGCACCGGGACTTCCCAAGAGGTCACCCATCCTAGTACTACTCCAACTTGAGTGCACTTAACTATAGAGTGGGTTGGGTGACCTTCTAGGAAGTCCTAGTGCTTCACCCCTGTGAGCGTCACCTAGATCCAATGAGTGCTAAGTGTTCCATTTATTCTCATGAGAGATAGATTCATGTTGAATCACTAGTCATGAAACATGGGTCGATGAGTTTGACTCAAAATCACACAGTTAAATCCTGATAGCAATATCATAGTGTTATAATAGTAGGAAAGTTTAGATGATAAAAAAATATTCCCTCTAAATTTTTTCTTGTGCAATTGACTAGAGATGCATGACATTGTAAGGATGATGTATACCAATGTGCATGTTTGTACATTCAACCAAACTTGAGTTATGATGGAAACAATGATGCAAGGATGATACAGTGCATAATAGAGCATATCAATATAATATGTTTAACAATTTGATTTATTATTTTAAGTTATATTTTCTTATTGAGCTTACTCTAATGATGTTATATGAGATAACTAAAGATGAATTCACTAAGATGTTCCATATATGTAAAGTATTTTATTTGCAAAGTAAGAGTGTGAGTTGTAGTTGTAAAAAGTGAAAGTGAATGATGATTTAGTAATCAGTTGATGCAAAGTCAATATGATCTTGTGAAATAAGAGTAACAAGTGAAAGCAACACTGTGATATGTGATGCAAAGATCTAATGTAGATTGATATGTGCACAGTCACTATTATGTGAAGAATCATCAATCAGAAGGTTTGTACAATACAATAGACAAGTTAGTATTGTACACATACTTATTTCTTGAGGAAATTATTGTATAGTTGCATGATAGGGTAGTAGGCTCTTATTGCACACATTTGTACATGATCCACCAACTCTTAATAGGGTTGAGGCTTCTAACAAGGCCTAAGTCTCCTAATAGGGACTCAAGACACTATACATACTTCACAAACTCCTAATAGGGTCAATATCCTTAAGTAGATTCTTATATATGGTGAATCATCTAGTGGGTTCCATCCCCACTAAGGTCTTCCCTTGGCCAAGGTTTCCTTAATTAACAAAATATGGTGTTATGATCTTTCTTTGCATATGATTGTTTAAATTTTTCAGCATTATTGGTTTATTTTATTATGCAAATGTTAAAGTGATTAATAACATTTAGTTGTGTTTAAAAGGATTCAAAATACTGATTCACCCCTCCTATCAATATTATCTATTTCTAATAGCCTTTAGCTTCCTCACCATTTTATCTTTCTTTTTAAAGGTTGAGGTTGTTTTTAGTTCCATTTCAACCTTAGATTTGACAACATCATAATTACCAAAATATTTGGTTGTTTTTTCTATTAGTAATAGCAGTCAAAGCTTCATCAATGTTGATTATATTTCCTAGAGGTCTTCACCATCTAACTCTAGGTACTATAGCTTGAATGTAAATGTAGTCAATGTTTACAAGGAAAAAAATATCATTGTAGTGTTGTTCTACTAGGGAAACATGAATTCTTAACCTTCATTTCATGGACTTCTTGAAGTCTTCAAAGTAACTAGTCATTACTGACTCAAAATTGTCTCCCATCTGTTCAATATACTCATTGATTTGCACAATTACTGACCTATTGGTCTTCACATAGAAAAATATACATAGAAAAATATTCATTTTGCACATAATCAAATATGCATATCAATATTGAACCAAACTTGCATTGTGGACTTTTAGACTTCATTATTGCTCCTAGGTTCTCCATTATCTGTTGCATTTGAAGTTCTGCAAGATCATAGGTGTTCAATATTTCTTAACAATCTTGTAACCCACATCTATTGCTACACATGGAACACTATTCAGTCTACTTGACTGATAGAATTTATGTGAGATGACCCTCATGGCAATGTCAACAAGAGGGTATGTTATGGTGTCAATGGTCATTCCATGCTTGTTCCATTTAGCTCCTCTATTTTTCTCAATTACCTCTTTTAAGTTTCTCATGAGGGTCTTGGGCTAATCTAAGGTTGGGTAACTAGTAACCCTATGTAAATTTTTCTTTGTTATTTTGATGAGTCCACCTTCTAGCCATAGGCATCTATCATGTATTCTACTTAGGACTATTTTGATCCACTCTGTCTTGAATACAGTGGGGAATTCTTAGGCACGAGTTGAGCCCTTTCTCTTTACAATATTCTCTACAATATTAAACTCTTCCTTCAAGATCCCATTTTCACATAATTTGTCATAAGATTGTTGTATTTCCATGTCTCCAATTCCTTCAACCTTACATTTATATAATTTCCTCATATCTTGTACCATTATGTCCTTAGGTAGAATCATAGATAATCCACCTAAATGGTCCTATTTGTAGGCAATCTTAGGTATACCCTTGAGATCAAGTTGTTTTGACCTCATGGCTAGTGAATTGGACCTTAAAATTTACTTTCTCCTTCACATTTATTGAACTTGAGGCCATTATGCAAATTAGAGTTTAACAAATTTAAAACTGCATAACTCGGCACATGAAGAATACCTTTAAGATTGACAAACTAACACTTGATCTCTGTTGTAATCCTTACAAATGCTTCAAACTAGTTCATAGATCACTTCTTCACTCTACTTAATCTTGCTCTAAATTTTTAATGATTGAAAAAGGGAAAAAATCAGCATTATACAATTCAAAACATCGTATTTATTGCATGGTGCATATATAACTATAAACTCAACTCTAATATGATTTCTGGTTTACTTGGCAACCACAGAGATTTCTATTCACTCAACAGCTATTGACATTACCTTTGCTCAGTAGCTACTACTAACTTGACTCCAATAATCTTTGGCTAACAACTCGGCACATACTACCATTTACTTAGCATTTGAGGAGAACTTTTCATACTTGATAGTAATGTGAAAACTTGAGGATTTGAACTTGAGTTTTCCTCATTTTCTTGTATCTAAATTTATGCTAATTAATCATTTCAGTAATTACTTATCTTGGAATTGATGTATGATAAAGCATTTAAAATATCAGTCCCACATACCTCCCTTTACTTAGTTTGATGAGGTGTGACTGCATGACCTATTATGTGAAGTGATCCCTCCATTTGATGTGGTGTTTCCATCTCTTTTCTTCCATGTTTTGTTCATCTCTCCTCTTATGTGTTCAACATCTACTTTTCCTTTTCCCTTATTGAACTCAGAATTAGTTGCTTTTGACCTTATTGGATGATGCTTGCTAATATGACTAATCTTCAAACAGCTAAAGAATGTGGTTTGACTCGACCATCTATTGTAGTTACCACTAAAATGTGTTCTTATGTAGTTCTTAGGGATGTGTCTGTACTCTTGACAGTAGTGATAGCTTTTCCTAGTATTTTTGTCCAAATTATAGAAGTGTTCATGGATTCTTGTCTTTGTTGGTTTGTTTGGTGACAACATGTGCTTAGATTTTCACTTGAAGGCTCTATTTCCATACTTTTGACAATTGTAGTAGTAACCTTCAAATCTTGGTGCATGCATGGTTCTTTTCTTGCATTCATGTGTTTGATGACCTTGATTTTTGCACTTGTGATAGTGACACAAGTTTTTAGGTTTGAAATGTTGACTTGCATTCTTGCCCCTACACACATTAGTAGTATGTCCTTTCTTACCACAAAAATGACAAGTGAGTTTGGAGTTCTTACCTTTGTTATTCCTTTTTTCAATAGTCTTGGATGATTCTCCTTCTTTAGTGTTGGTATAGCCTAGTCCTAATGTATCATTGCTGGACATTGGAGATTTCAATAGTGGCTCAAAGTACTTGATGGCTTGATTTGGCTTGTTGAAGCTTTCAATAGTCTCTCTTTCTCTTCTTAGATCATTTTTTAGTTGTTCATTCTGCAACTTCAGTGTGGTGATCTCAATGTCTTTGACATTTAATTCATGATAGCCATTCATCATCTAACTTAGGGTGTCCAATTGCATGTTGATGATTCTGGCAAGCTTAGCTGACTTCTCTTCCACTCTATTGGCTAGGTCTCTCTTGTCTTCTTCTATCATGACCTTGTCTTCAATGGCTCTCCTTTTCTATTCAGACACTTCACATAGCATCATGACTTGTGATTCTTGCTCATTCTTGAGATTTCTAATCTCTTCTACTTGAGCTCTATTCTTCTCCATTAGATTTGTTATTGCTACATCAAACTCATTTGTGTTTCCATTAGGAAATAACTTGGTGGTGTCAATATATTTGTACTATGTGTCATTTTCTACAATGGCAATGTCTTTCCTTCTCTTTAACGATTTTCTCAATTCCTCCTTGGCTTCTTCTAGTGAATGCAGAATGAGCTAGATCTCAATTCCTAGGTTCTCTATAATCTTTCCCAATTTGTAGACCTCCATCTCAAGATCTTTTCTCTAAGTTTTAATGCTTCTCTTGATAAGAACTAAGCTCTAATACCAATTTTTGGAATTACAAATGGGAAACATAAAATTTTGTGGGGGGGGGGGGGGGGGGTGGTTTAATTAGAAGTTCTACTCTTTAACCAATAAAACTTTTAACTTCAAATAATACATGCATAAACATATTGAAAAAACATGTAAAGTAAATGTATCCACCCAAAAAATTAACACCAAATATGATTACCCAGAAACCCTCCAAATGAGAAGGTAAAACTGGGGTGGGTATGACACCTACAACTTTTAACTACTGTGGCAATAAAATATAACTATTAAGGCTATAATATTTGACCATGAAACATGATCTACCTTGTGAAAGGCTTATAAGAAACTATTAAGTCCCACCCTATTCAAGGATTTCATACCCTACTAGAAATGTACCTATTTAAAGAATTTCTTAACATTCACTTGGAATGTCACCTTGTTAAAGGATTTATCAATGATTGTTAAGTCAATCTTAGTCCAAATGATTTAATCTTGTTAATATAATTGTTAGAAGGTAACAATAGAATGTTTGATCTAATAACTTACAATCCTATATTACTAAGTTAAAATCTCAATTATGTCCATTTTGATCCTTTTATGATCTAATATGAAGATGTTGTATCATTGATCCTCTATTCTATAAACTAATTTTGTAATTCTTTTCCCTTTCTATGTCACCTTGAATGTCTTTTAAAGAATGCACCCCTTTTCTTCTTTCCATTCTTCCCTCACATGCATACATGAAATAGGAGGCTTCATCTTCTATATCAAGATTTTGTGACTTAGGGTTAGGTATGAATTGACAACTAAGATTTATCCTTTTTGTCACTTAACCCTTCCAGTTTTTTGATTGGTTGCATGTTGATTGCATAGGAAAACCAAATATATTCAATCTTATCTTCTAAGCTTTGAGATCTATCTATAAGTCAGCATAAAAATGGTTTACATAGTCGTTTGTGCCATCATAAACAACTAGGTCCATTATGTGTTAGTTGACACTTGATAATACTAATGATTGACACTTACTATAATTTTGTTTGACTCATCACTTGAACTTGGTCAACATCAACTATTCACTCAACACTTGAACTTATTCAACACTGTTTATTTTCTTAGCACTTGATTGACTTAGCACATGAGTGACTCAACACTCATTCCAACTCAACATCTATAAAAATTATACTCGGCATATATTACTAGCTCAACATGAACATGGTAAATATCTTAAGTGTGTTGACACTCAGTTGTCAAAACCAATCTGAGATCAACAATTGCATCCACTCTTAGTTATGTTAATTTGTGTTGGCATTGTATTATATTTATCATTAGTAACAACAATTATCTATATCTGTATGATTACTGAGCTCATCACTCAGTCTATAGTGTATATCGAGTATTCAATGGTTACCTTGATCATTCATCACTTAAGCAATTCACACCGAGCTTCATAGTTCTCATTGAGCTTCACAATTTACATCGATCTTCACAGTGTCTACCGAGTCATTAGTTTGTATGATGGAAGCCAGTGTCTATCGAGTGATAGAAGTGTAGTGTTTTTCGAGTGAAATCAAGGTAAATGAAGGATTCAATTTTTATCGAGTGACAATTTATCTACCGAGTCTCCAATGGTTACCGAGTTCCAAGCTATGTTGTGTGGTTACTATGGACTGAGCTTCTACTTCTACCGAGTGCACGACGATGTTGAGAAATGTAGTGGATGTTGAGTATCAGAAGGTCACCAAGTCAGCTTGAAGAACTCAAGTTTTCTACTGTTTGGCCGACTTAATAATGTTTTGTTCACTTTTGTTTTGGCCAACCTTGCAATTATAATAATTGGAATGGTATATATGTAATGTATAAACATTTGCAATAGGCATGATGAAAAAAATGCATAAGTTTTAAGAAAGATATGTAATGTTTTGAAGTGGAACTGCGAATTAGCAGCAGAGCAGAATATTTAGCAAGGTCAACAAGGGACAGTAAGGATTCATCAATCACAAGAGGTGATATACACTTCAAGGATCTAATCAGTAGTCAAGTTTTTAAGTAGATCCATTGTTTCATCCTAATAGGTGAATCAATTTTGTAAATCCTTTAACAAGGTAAACTTAACAGTCTTTGCATAAATATCCTAACAGAGTGCATACTTTAGTGTATGTTTGTAAATCCTCTAACAAGGTGGACCTAGTAGTCCTTTATGCTCTTAATAGGGTAGATCACTAGAAGTGGTCAATGTAAGCCTTAATGGGCCAACTTTATACTACAGTATTGAAGTTTTGTGGGTATCATCCCCACCCTAGTTTTACTTTCTATTTGGAAGGTTTCTAGGTTACCAAAATCTCTATGCACATGTGTTATGAATGCTTGATCTCTCATATACAGTAGATTAGATGAATGAATGGTGAATAGTATATACGATTAAAGTGTTAAATTGTCCTAAAAATTTTAAAGTTATTGATTCATCCCTCCCCTCTTAGTAACTTGTCATATCTTGAATATTTCCAACAAATTTGATGAGGTAAACTACTGTAAAACGGTTGATGAAATATGAACCAAACTAAAAGATATCTATGGAGTAGATGACAATGTAAGAAGATGCAAAGCATAATGTCTTAGAGAAAAATTTGACAAAATGAGAATGAGAGAATATGAAAACATTGCAAAATATGTGGAAAGAATCAAAGCATATGGAGGAGACATTATGGAGGAAACTATTATAAGTAAAGTACTCAAAATTCTTCTTCCTATCTATGCAATTAGAGTGTCAGCTATTTAAGAAATGAGGTGTGATCCAAATAAAAAATTAACCTTGGATGCTCTTGTTGGAAGATTAATAGCTTTTGAGTTAGATAACTTTGAGAACTATGTTCCTAGTTTAAAGGATACTAGTTCTACTTTTAAAGATAAAATCTCACTCAAAGAAAAGCATAAGAAATCAAAATCTAGTCAATTAGAAAGTGAAGAAGAAGAATTAGAAGAAATTTTAGATACTGATCTTGAAGTTATTGAAGCCCTACTTGCAAAGAATTATTCCAAAGGTGGAAGAAAGTATAAAGGTAAAGTTCCTCTAATCTACTTTTCTTGTGAAAAAATTGGTCACATCACTACAAGGCATCCAAATAAAGAAATCAAAGATGAAAAGAAAAGAAAAAAACATGAAGGCAAGAAGGATTCCAAAAACTATAAGAACTACAAGGAAAAAGGTAAGAAAAATTATTTTTGGCTAAAGATTCTAATGATAGTGAAGATGAAATGATGTATATTGCTATAAAAGATGAATCTAATGATGGAGACAAGATGGCACTTATCTCTCATGTTAGCAAAAATGATACATGGATTATTGATAGTGGTTGGTCACATCATATGACTAGAGACAAAAAAAAATTTGAACACATGGAATATTATGATGGAGGTAGTGTGAGATTTGGAAACAATGAACCTTGTAACATAAAAGGAAAAGGATGCATTTTTTTGACTAATGAACTTATATGTGACAATGCTTATTTGGTTGAAGGACTAAAGCATATTATACTAAGTCTAGCACAGTTGAACAACATTGGATTCAAGGTAGAACTGATGAATTGCAAGGAAAAACTACTAGATGACAAAGGAATCCTAGTTGGATCAGATAAACAAACAAAATGTTATATATTTTATCTAAATCTCAATGATTGTTCACATTTTATTTCTCAAATAGAAGAAAGCTGGTTATGGCACAAAAAGCTATGTCATGCAAACTTTGATAATTTGGTTAAGATAAGAAAACATAGAAGAGTAAGAGGTATTCCTAGTTTGCAGAAACCTGATGTTGGTTTGTGCAAGAATTGTCAATTTGGTAAAATGGGAAATACTAGTTTTAAAAGAAAAAATTATCAGTCACAAGAAGTCTTGGAAATTGTACATGTTAACTTATGTGGACCTATTGGAATAGAGAGTTATAATGGATAAAAAATTTCATTCCTTTTTTTGATGACTATAATGTACCTAAAAGAAAAATCAAAAGCCTTTAAAAATTCAAGTGGTATCTAGAAGGAGTTGAAAAGGAAACTAGAAAGAGGTTGAAATGTTCAAGATTAGACAAAGGTGGTGAATTCATCTCCAATGAATTCAATAATTTTTGCATTGAAAGAGGAATTAAAAGAAAAGTATCAGCTCCTGGTACACCACAACATATGGTATAGCTGAAAGAAGAAATAGATCTATCATGGATTGTGCAAGAATACTATTGAGTGAAAAAAATGTTTCTCTCAAATACTAGAAGGAAGCTATCAACACTACAATTCATACCTTGAACAAACTATAGTATAAGAAAGGTTTGAACAAAAATTCTTATCAACTATTGTATGGCTACAAACTTAATATAAGTTACTTGAATGTATTTGGTAGCAAATGTTATATCTTGAAAGAGTCTAGAATAGACAAATTTGATGTAAAAGGTGCTAAAGGCATATTTCTAGGATACTCATGCAGAAGTAAAGCATACAAATGTTTGAATTTGTTTGCTCATAAGACCATAGAGAGTGGATATGTGTTTTGGCCAACCTTGCAATTATAATTATTGGAATGGTATATATGTAATGTATTATCATTTGCAATAGGCATGATTAAAAAAATGCATGAGTTTGAAGAAAGATATGTAATGTTTTGAAGTGGAAGTGCAAATCAGTAGCAGAGCAGAATATTCAACAAGGTCAACAAGGGATAGTAAGGATTCATCAGTCATAGGAGGTGATCTATACTTCAAGGATCTAGTCAGCAATTAAGTTTTTAAGTAGATCCATTGTTTCATCCTAACAGGTGAATCAATTTTGTAAATCCTGTAATAAGGTAGACTTAATAGTTTTTGCATAAATCTCCTAACAGAGTGCATAGTTTAGTGTATGTTTGTAAATCCTCTAACAAGGTGGACCTAGCAGTCCTTTATGCTTCTAATAGGGCAGATCACTAGAACTGGTCAATGTAAGCCTTAACAGGCCAACTTTATATTACAGTATTGAAGTTTTGTGGGTATCATCCCCACCCTAGTTTTGCTTTCTATTTGGAAGGTTTTTGGGTTACCAAAATCTCTATGCATATGTGTTAGAATTCTTGATCTCTCATATGTAGTAGATTAGATGAATGAATGGTGAATAGTATATATGATTAAAGTGCTGAATTATCTTAAAAGTTTCAAAGTTACTGATTCACCCCTCCCCTCTCAGTAACTTTTCATATCTTGAATATTTCCAACAATTGGTATCAGAGGTTTGTGGTTCTCAAGATAAATTTTGATAGCTTGAGCAAAGATCAAGGACAATGGAGATATTTAGACTTGACAAAGCTATTGAAAATGAAAAGCTAGATCTAGAAATGGCTATGGCTCAACTTAGAGAAGCAAAGGAGCATCTTTCCCAATCCCTGAAAAGAAGGAAGGAACTTGCAAGACAAATGAATGACCATTAGTATGTTGAAGAAAATATTGAAGACCTTTTTCCATCAAATAGTTCAGATGAAGCTAATGAGGCAATCAAGGAACTCCTAGCAAAGAATGGCTCTCTGCAGGAAGAAGTAAGAAAGCTTAAAAGAGATTAAGAAATCCAATCAATCAGGCTATGTGAAGTTGTGGAACATAGAAACAAGGCAAATTAAGACCTAGAGGCAAGAAATAATCAATCCAATCAGCACGAGGATCTTATGGATCAATTATCTAATGAAAATGAAGAAATTATGAATCTGAGATCTGAAAATGAAAGCCTGAGGAATGATTTAATCACCGAAAGACAAATCAATGAAATCTTACAAAGTGACTTAAGATCTAAAAGAAAAATCAATGAAAGTTTGGAAAATGACCTAAATGCTAAAAAACAAATCAATGAGAGAATGATGAAATCTCAAACAGACATGACTCAACTAAATCAACAATGTGAGTAGAATCTTCATAGACAAAAGGGTAAAGTAGGTCTTGGTTATAAGGAAGAAGATGAAACCTCTAAACAAGGTGCCCCAAGAAATCAAAGACCTACTTGCAATCACTGTGGTAAGTCAAGTCACACATCAAAAAAATGTTGGAGCAATGGAAAAGGTAAATTCAATCATAAATGCTACAATTGCAATCAGCATAGTCACAAAGCCAATGAAAGCAAGGAGAAACCAAAATTTGAAGGAAATTGCCACAAATGCAAGAAGCATGGTCACAAGGCATTCCAATGTAGATCCAAATTATTCAATCCAGATGAACTACTTGTTAAGGCAATATTTGCATGGGATTACAATACTTGGTGCAGATATCATTATTCTGGAGAATATGGACACATTGGCAAAGACTGCTTAAGGCATCACTTGAGAAAAAGAGATACAATAGTAAGATGTTATACATGCACTAAACTTGGTCATATATCCAAAAATTGCATGAACATAGGAAGAATTGAAGATGAAAAGAAAGCTAAAGCTGACAACATTTGGAAGCAGATGAGGCAACAATGGAATCCTAAATCCATCGAGCAAGACAATTCAAATGATGGTAATGTCACTCAAGAAGTGGGTGACTCCACCATTTCTAACTAGACTCATAGAGGAGGATCTAGAACTGTATCATCAAGCTATATCTAGAACAGTTCTAAATAAACAAAAGAAAAATATCCAAATAGTATTCCAGATACACAAGGATAAAAAAAAGTGTATCCTTTGCCGAGTTGCATCTACTAAGGAAAGTTGGTTGAAGACCTTGCCGAGCTAGGTTGGGAGTAACTAAAGTTGTGTTTAATCACCGAGTTACAAGCTTCTACTGAGTAAGTGAATGAATGACAGCTTGGCAAGCACTATGCCATCTCAACTTCCTTCATACTGAGCATTAATGACAAAATTTTCATCAAAAGGGCAGAATTTGCTTTCATTCTTCATTGCGATTTCAGAGCTAAGAGATTTCTAGGTGCATTTCAAGCAATTCCAAGTGATACCAAGCGATTTTCTAGCAAAAGATTTGTTTAAAAATTTCTATCTTTTATCAAGCATGAATGGCATCCAGGAGCAGCAGTGGCACCAAGACAAATAAGGGTTTAAAGATGTTGGTAAAGGGTGCACAATGGAAAGCCCCCAACTTTAAAATTGTTCTAACTATTGCAAAACCACTTGACCCTAACGGTGCTCAATCTCAAATTCCACCTAAGGTACTCCTTATAAATGATATTTTTACACATTTTAAATGTTCTATTCAAGAAATTGGAAACCTAGAAATGGACAATGCCCTAGGAGAAATGAGTGTTGATGGCTCTTTGAAACTTGAGCATAAGCATCTTGAGACTGAAGGCTTGACCCATATCTCGCATATGCTAAGAAGTTTCCAAACCAAGTGGATTAGGTATATTTTGAGTTAGGTACACAATGGTTAGTTATGGTTAGAATAGCCTGTAATGATAACCAAGAAGATGATTCACAAAATCATAGGTCTCCTAATGCTCAACAAAGTTAAAGTCACCAAAAACCTAGGTCGGAATGAGTTGCAGAAGCAAACCCTAGTTGAGTGGGATGGTAGAAGATTGAAGGTTAGCACTATATCTGATGTTGAACTAAGGTTTGGAATTCACGTCATTGCCCACAAAATTTATAGCTCTAGTTTATTGAACAGTGTGCCCTGTGAGGCTGTAGATTTGGCTTTCAAGATTGTGAAGAAAAATCTTGAATTTGACCTGTTAGAATTATTGTTGAGGCAATTGAACAAAACATGGATAGCATATGGACTTCAAAGAACAATCCTTGTAAATTTGGTTCTCTGTTAACTTGTTTATTTTTCTAGGTTCAAAAATTCTTTCCATCTAAAGGAACTATTGTATTGAGAAAAGACATTCCAATTTTTTATGAGATCAATGAGTTTATTGTTGACATGGGTGAAAATTTTGAGAAGGTTATGGATAACTATTTTGAAGATTTCAAAGAAAGAATGAATAATAGGTTATGGATTCCACCAAAATTGGTTGAAGATTACAAGGATGATGTATGCTTCATGGTTGACTATGACAAGGTATACATTCAAGTAGTCAGACCCTGAGTTGCATGGGTAAAACCTCTTCCTTATGAGGTAAATATTGATGAAGCTAGGGACATTATAGAAGCACTGGTTAATGAGCCTGTAGATCCTAAGCTTCCTGCCTTTGGCACTTATGAGGAAGCAAAAGCCAGAATTAAGCTTGAAATCAAGCTACCCCAAGCTATAAGCAAAGGCAAGTGTAAGATAGCTAAGTTGAAAACTACTACTGACCCTCTTATTCTTACAAAAGGAAAAGGTGAGGATGAAGAAGATGATGAAGAAGAAGAAGGAGGCGAAGAAAAAGAAGAACATGAATCTGAAGAGGAACTGCCAAAGAAGAAAGGTAAGACAATTATTACCAAACCTAAGAAGAAGCCTACTGCAATATTTTTGAGAAGAACTAGAAAAGGAAAGCAGGAACCTATACTTGTCAAGCCTCCACTCACATTTGAGGAAAGGCTAAAAAATTTGGAAGAGGGAGCTAGCGTCACAAATTTTAAGACATTGAAATTTGAAACAAGAACTAATGCTGAGAAAATGCAGATTGAGGAATTGGTACTCAATAAGACGGGAAAATGGAAATACTCCTCGGACCAGCTTGCCCCTCAAATCTCCAAAGAACTATTGGAGAGATTGCAACCAAGATGGGAGTCAACTACCCAAATGGCCAAAGACATATATGAGAAATCCCTAAGGAATCTTCTATCGAGTCTTACTGAAGTGGAATTAAAGGCAACAATGAAGAAACATGAAGGTAAAATGATGATTAGATTTCACACATGTTTGATTTTAATTAAGGACATTGAGCATGTTGTAAATGATGCAAAAAACATGCAGAAGACCATCTATCATCTACAAAAGCCCAGTGTTGATCCTGTTGAAATCAAGGATGATGATAGTAGTGACAGTGATGATTTTGATAGCACTCCATCCATCACAGTTACTCTAGGAGAGCTACATGCACTCATGGAAGAAAAAGGAGGAAGAAGACAAGGAGGAAGAAGCAGATGAGGAAAAAAAAGATGAAGAGGATCCAGTTAAAATTGCAGTAGAAGTCATTGCATCCCTTCCTCACTCTCCATTAAAAACTATTACATCCACTATGGAGACAACTTCTGCAAGTGAAATTGTGAGCATAATTGTTACATCAATTGTTCAATCTTCACCAGCCTCCTCCTAACTCCAAGTATTTGGAATAGAAGTGCCAAGCACTACATCCACCGAGCTGACTGTCACTTCTTTAGCTACTGAGCCAGCCTCCTCAGCTCCTTCATCATTAGTGAGTATACCTGTAAGTTCTATAGTTTTGTTTTCATCAGCATTATCTATACCCATTTCAACTCCAATCAATTCAGACACTACTATGGGTACTCTACCAAGTATGACACCATTTTTGGGAAGTGTTTCAATTTTTGATCCAACTAATACTTCTATTGGCATTCCAACCTTGAGTCCTATCCCAATTTTTGCTGCTAGCCCTTCCATCTCCACTATTGTGTCTATTCCTAAGGTTAAACCAGTCATCACAGAGGTCAAACAAAAGCATCCATTAAAAATGCTGATCACTAGAAAGGAAATTGATGAAGACATTGACCTAGACACCAAGATAGTGATACCTAAGATTGACTATGACACTGCTACCTTTGAAGAGATGAGGTTAGCAAGTCAACTCATAGAGATGAAAGCTACGCAAAAGCAGTTAAGGTTTGAAAGGGACAGTGAATATAATATAATTGAGAATGCCAAGGATATAATTACAGATTCTACTCAAAACATTTTGATTCCTTTAGAAGAGGTTGTACAAAAATTTAATGAAGATTCTTTCAGACAAGAGAAACTAATTCAGAAAGCTGAAAGGAAATTTGATAACAAGGTGCTAGAGCATATTTCTCAAAACATAGCAATCAAGCAAGTTGAATTGTCAACATTTTTGGGAAATTTTGAAAATTCTTTTAATAATGCAGCATCACTTTTTGCCAAACTTTGTGATGTTTTTAGTTTTACCAAAGAAATAAAGGATAAGCTAAATAAGATTGACATTGATATGCAATCAAGTGCAACTAAGAAAAAGATGGACTCCTCCTCCACAATTTCTCATCACACCAAAATCAAATATTTGGAAAATGTGTAGGCAGGACTTTTGAGAGAGGAAGCAAGGATCTAGTCTACATTAATATACATTCAAAACATGATCCTTCCTATCATGGACACAATGTAGAAACATATTACTCATTGCAAAACATTGGTCCAAGATTAGAACTTCTCAATGGCTTATCACTTGATTCAATTATCAGTAGAAGTTCAAATTGCTCTCTCCACCTATCAAATTTTGCAGCAGACTTGGGATAGTAACTTTGCCACCATTCTTAAGGTACATCAAGAATTTCTATCTCACTTTGGTGTAGCCATATAAATTGTATATATGTAGCCTTTGGCATTACTGTTAAAAATGGGGAGAGATTCAACATAATAAATAAGGAGAGTTATCTAAGGGGGAGTTAGCACTCAAAAGAGTTAGCATGTGTACATAAGTATCTTTTTATATACTTTATAAGTCATCACAGAGATATATAGAAATTTATATGCAGCAGTTCTACAAAGATCAATTTTTAAAAAACCAAAATTCAGTGAGTAAGGTTATGTACATATGTTTTGGCTTATAAGTGTTTTGTCACTAATGCCAAAAGGGGAGATTGTTGGTATTGCATTATATTTTTCATTAGTGACAACACTTATCTATATTTGTATGATTACCAAGCTCATCACTCAGTCTACAGTGTATACCGAGCATTTAATGGTTACCTTGAAAATTCATCACTTAAGTAGTTCACACCGAGCTTCACAGTTCTCATCGAGCTTCGCAATTCTCACCTAGCTTTGCAGTTTACACTGAGCTTCATAGTGTCTACTGAGTCTTTAGTTTGTATGATGGAAGCCAGTGTCTATTGAGTGATAGAAGTGTAGTGTTTATCGAGTAAAATCAAGGTAAATAAAGGATTCAATTTTTATTGAGTGAGACTATATCTATTGAGTCTCCAATGGTTATTGAGTTCCAAGCAATGTTGTGTGGTTAGTATGGACCGATCTTCTACTTCTACCGAGTGCATGATGATGCCGAGTAATACAGTGGATGTCGAGTATCAGAATGTCACCAAATTAGCTTGAAGAACACGAGTTTTCTACTATTTGGCCGACTTAGTAATGTTTTGTTCACTTCTATTTTGTTTGACCTTGCAATTATAATTATTGAAATGGTATATATGTAATGTATTATCATTCACAATAGGCATGATGAAAAAAATGCATGAGTTTGAAGAAAGATATGTAATTTTTTGAAGTGGAAATGTGAATAAATAGTAGAGTAGAATATTCAACAAGGTCAACAAGGGACAGTAAGGATTCATCAGTCACAAGAGGTGATCTATACTTCAAGGATCTAATCAGCAATCAATTTTGTAAGTAGATCCATTATTTTATCCTAACAGGTGAATCAGTTTTGTAAATCCTTTAACAAGGTAGACTTAACAGTCTTTGCATAAATCTCTTAATAGAGTGCATACTTTAGTATATGTTTGTAAATCCTCTAACAAGGTGGACCTAGTAGTCCTTTATTCTTCTAACATGCTAGATCACTAGAAGTGGTCAATGTAAGCCTTAACAGGCTGACTTTATACTGCTAGTATTGAAGTTTTGTGGGTGTCATCCCCACCCTAGTTTTACTTTCTATTTGAAAGGTTTCTAGGTTACCAAAATGTCTGTGCACATGTGTTATGAATGCTTGATAACTTGTCATATCTTGAAATATGATGAGGTAAAATATTGTAAAACTATTGATGAAATATGAACCAAACTAAAAGATATCTATGGAGTAGATGACAATGTAAGAAGATGTAAAGCATACTGTCTTCGAGGAAAATTTGACAAAATGAGAATGAGAGAAGATGAAAAAATTGAAAAATATGTGGAAAGAATCAAAGCCACTGTAAGTGCAATCAAAACATATGGAGGAGATATTATGGAGGAAACTATTGTAAGTAAGGTACTCAAAAATCTTCTTCCTATCTATGCAATTAGAGTGTCAGCTATTTAAGAAATGAGGTGTGATCCAAATAAAAAAATAACCTTGGATGCTCTTGTTGGAAGATTAATAGCTTTTGAGTTCGATAACTTTGAGAACTATGTTCCTAGTTTAAAGGATACTGATTCTACTTTTAAAAATAAAATCTCACTCAAAGAAAAGCATAAGAAATCAAAATCTAGTCAATTAAAAAGTGAAGAAGAAGAATTAGAAGAAATTTTAGATACCGATCTTGAAGTTATTGAAGCCCTACTTGCAAAGAAGTATTCCAAAGATGGAAGAAAGTATAAAGGTAAAGTTCCTCTAATCTGCTTTTCTTGTGAAGAAATTGGTCACATCACTAGAAGGCATCCAAATAAAGAAATCAAAGATGAAAAGAAAAGAAAAAAACATGAAGGCAAGAAGGATTCCAAAAACTATAAGAACTACAAGGAAAAAGGTAAGAAAAATTATTTTTGGCTAAAGATTCTAATGATAGTGAAGATGAAATGATGTATATTGCTATAAAGAATGAATCTAATGATGAAGGAGACAAAATGGCACTTATCTCTCATGTTAGCAAAAATTATACATGAATTATTGATAGTGGTTGGTCACATCATATGACTAGAGACAAAAAAAAATTTGAACACATGGAATATTATGATGGAGGTAGTGTGAGATTTGGAAACAATGAACCTTGTAACATAAAAGGAAAAGGATGCATTTTTGTGACTAATGAACTTATATGTGACAATGCTTATTTGGTTGAAGGACTAAAGCATATTATACTAAGTCTGGCATAGTTGAACAACATTGAATTCAAAGTAGAACTCATGAATGGCAAGGCAAAACTACTAGATGACAAAGGAATCTTGGTTGGATTAGATAAACAAACAAAACATAATATATTTTACCTTAATCTCAGTGATTGGTCACATTTTATTTCTCAAATAGAAGAAAGCCAATTATGGCACAAAAGGCTATGTCATATAAACTATGATAATTTGGTTAAGATAAGAAAAAATAGAAGAGTAAGAGGCATTCCTAGTTTGCAGAAACTTGATGTTGGTTTGTGCAAGAATTGCCAATTTGCTAAAATGGGAAATACTAGTTTTAAAAGAAAAAACTATCAGTTAGAAGAAGTCTTAGAAATTGTACATGCTAACTTATGTGGACCTATTGGAATAGAGGGTTACAATGGATAAAAAAAATTCATTCTTTTTGTTGATGAATATAATGTACCTAAAAGAAAAATCAAAAGCCTTTCAAAAATTTAAGTGATATCTAGCAAGAGTTGAAAAGGAAACTAGAAAGAGGTTGAAATGTTCAAGATCAGACAGAGGTGGCGAATTCATCTCCAATGAATTCAATAATTTTTGCATTGAAAGAGGAATTAAAAGACAAGTATCAGCTCCTAGTACACCACAACAGAATGTTATAGCTAAAAGAAGAAATGTATCTATCATGGATTGTGCAAGAATACTATTGATTGAAAAGAAGGTTGCTCTCTAATACTAGAAGGAAGCTATCAGCACTACAATTCATACCTTGAAAAAAGTACAATATAAGAAAGATATGAACAAAAATCCTTATCAACTATTGTATAGCTATAAACTTAATATAAGTTACTTGAAAGTATTTGGCAGCAAATGTTATATCTTGAAAGAGTCTAGAATAGACAAATTTGATGTAAAAGGTGCTAAAGGCATATTTCTAGGATACTCATGCAGAAGTAAAGCATACAAATGTTTGAATTTGTCTGCTCATAAGATCATAGAGAGTGCACATGTGAGAATTGATGAGTTTGCGGAAAAGAGTGAAGAATAAAGAAAAAAGTAGCCAAAGGATTACATAAGATTTGTCTACTATGAACCTAATACATTTTCATATCTATTTCAAAGTAAGAAGACTTCATCTACTAAGTCCCCTAAATCTCCAACTATTGTCGTGTCACAGACTTAGGGACTTGAGTCACAATAAGAGTCAACCGAGCTAGTTCAAACCAAGTCTAATAGAGCCTACTCATAGATAGAAGGACCCAAGCTATAAGTTGAAGTTCATAATGAAGACAGTGAAATTCATTCAAAGCCCAAAGAGCCTACATTAGCAAGATATGTTAGAAGGAAGCATGCACCTAATGAAATCATTGGAGACAAATCACATGGAATAATGACAACAAGAAAATCAAAAGGTGCATGTTTACTTGATAAATTTGAACCTAGAAATGTTAAAGATGCTCTAGAAAATAAAATTTGGATTGAAGCAATGAATGAAGTGATAGAATAGATAGAAAAGAAAAAAAATTGGACTCTTGTTCCTAGACCCAAGGATAAGAATGTAATTGACACAAATTGGGTATTCAAAAATAAGCTAAATGAAAATGGAAACATTTCTAGAAATAAGGCAAGATTATTATGTAGAGGCTATTCTCAAGAAGAAAAAGGTGTTAGAACTTTACTAGCATATATAGAACATAGAGGTTTTTAAGTATATCAAATGGATGTTAAATTTACATTCTTGAATGGAATTCTTGATGAGGAAGTCTACATTGAACAAGTAGAAGGTTTTGTAGATCCTATTCAAAAGAGACTTGGTTTGCAAGCTACACAAAGTATTATATGGTCTCAAGAAAGATCCTAGAGCCTAGTATGAAAGACTACATAACTATTTGATACAGATTGGCTTTCAAAGAATAAATGATAATAGTAGTCTATATATTAAGGAAGGACTAGACCAGAAGATTGTGTTGACAAAAATATTTGTTGACGATACCCTATTTATAGGAAATGATGACTTGTGTAAAGTATTTTTAGAATAAATGAGTAAACAATTTGAGATGTCCATGTTTGTTGGATTATAGATACAACGGAACAAAAATGGTATCTACATCACTCAATTGAAATATATCAAGCAGATACTGAAGAAGTTTGGAATGGAAGATTAAAGACCAGTTGGAACCCCCATGTCTACTGGACATAAGATCTCCAAAAATTATGATTCCAAAGAAGTAGATTAGACCACATACAAATCAATGATTGGAAAATTGTAGTATGTAGTAAATACAAGACATGATATTGCTCTAGTAGTTGGAGTAGTGGTAAGATTCTTAGAAAATCCTAAAAAAATTGCATGATGGAAATCAAGAGAATCATGAGATATCTAAAAGGTACTAAAGACTATGGTGTATGGAATAAACTTGGAGGCAATTTGGAATTGAAGGTATTTATTGATGTTGATTGGGCAGGAAGTCTTGATGATAGAAAAAAGCACTAGTAGTGGAGCATTCTTTCTTGGCAAAAAGCTAATGTCTTGTACAAGCAAGAAGCAAAATTTTATATCCCAATCCATAGAAGAGGTAGAATATGTGGCACCAACAATTAATTGTACTAACACTGTTTGGTTCAAACAATTGTTGGAAGGAATAAAAATAGAGATCAAGGATGCTATAGTCATATACTATGATACACTAGTGCAATTAATATATCAAAGAATCTAGTGATGCATGCCAAAATAAAGCACATTTCTATAAAATATCACTTCTTAAGAGAATTCTAGTACACGATAAAGAAGGAAAATTTGAATATGTTAATAGAAAAGAATAGATTGTAGATATATTCACCAAGCCATTACCTAAGGATGCATTTTTGTATTGAAGAGGTAAGCTAGTGGTCATTCCCCTATCTAAAGTTCACTAAAAAAATCTTAGTGAAGCATCAACAAGAGATAAGTTGAAGATTAACAATTGATGTAGAATTGACAATGGTATATTTCAAATGAATTAGAACTTAAGGTACATTGATACTAATAAAATTGTTGTCTTTAGCATGTGTTGATAAACAGGGAAAATTTTACTGTCATATATTTGAGAAATTTTAGCCATTCCAAAGAAGGAGAAGTTTTTCTATAAGACAAAGAAAGTTCTATGAATGAACTTGGAAAAAGTTGTAGATAGTGAAAGGAAGAGCTCATATTGATAGAGAGTGTGTGAGGCCTTGCCCTGACCCTTCGTAGCATAGTTGATACATTATTATTTTGATGCTCATGACTCGATATGTCAGGACACTATTTGATGCACCGAACATTATTATGCTATTTTTATTTTATGTGTCATGCTTTACATTCAGATATCTATTTTGTCATTTAATTCTTTATGAACATGTATAATGATGAAGTAAATGAAAGCAGAACTAACACTTTGACTATGCAATTTTAATGATAAAAAATATTAGTAGAATTAGATAAACAATTGATTATTAGAAATATGGATTTTTTTAATTTACATAATTTTTCTAATACATATTTTACATATATGCATGTGATTTTTGAACTATTGATGTGTGTAATGAGTGTGCAGGATAGTTAGTCGGGAAACCTAATGGAAAGACAGAACTGTACCCCTTGCTAATTTGTGCTATTTTGCATTGTCTTTCTTTGAAGGTTGTTAATTAGTCCTACTATTCTTCTAGCTTTTTTTTGGTTCTTATTAAGTCTTTAAGGCTTAAAAATATTAAGTTTAAGTACCTTAGAGCTAATGGTATGAGTTGGGAGTACTTTCCACCCCCTAGCCTCTTTGGTTGACTTTTAGGGTCACTCAAAAATCTTACTTTTGGTTGATTGCAAAAATTGACTGTCTCCTTCATGAGTTGGTGACTTAAAATCCACCTTGAGGTTTACCTAAGTCTAGTTGAGTTAGAATTATATTAAGATGCTTTTTTGGAGAAGTTTTGGGTTGTTACCTAATCTCTAGTTTTAGAGAGAAGTTTCAAGATTGAAGGAAGAAAAAGGGAAGGAAAAGCTCTTCTCAACTTGCTCATTTTACCATAACCTCATTGTGAAGGTAGGAGTTTTCCACTATTTTGATCATGTTCTTCAGATTGTTCATGTTTTGATTCATGCATAAGGCATTGTGTTGTTCATTGTTTTGCTTGTATGTGTGTTGAGTTTTCTTGGGAGGGATCTAAACTTGTTCTTGGATGTCTTTCTTATTTTTTCTTGAAATTTTGAGGGGATTTCATGGGGATTGTTTTGGCATTACTCATCTTTGGATAGGAAAGAAGTGGCCATGTATAGGAGAAGGGCCTTAGTTGGACCTCAATAGTGTAGAGTCTCTTCTTAAGAAGAGGAGGGGGAAAGAGGGTAGGTTGTTATGGGCCCCTACTTGTCATCACATGTCATATTTTTTTTTTAAAATTTGAATTCTTGAAGAAGAGAAGGAATTAGAATCCTTCTTGTATTGGCCTCAAAAGGGCACTTGTGAAAGAACGAAAGTTCTTGAGTTTTTAGCCTCAAAAGGGCTATGTATGGTATGGTGATTGATGTCTCCTATTTGGAAAATCCACCTCCCCCCTAGTCTGGTTAAATGTTGAACCTATTGTGCAAAATTAGGATGAGGATGCATGCTTGAATTGTTCATCATATTATGTTATTTTACCTCCGGGTCAGTTATCGTCTTCTTCATGTTTCCTTTGATGCATTGAAGATATCAAAAAGGATCTCTTGTGAAGAACCTAGAAGAGAATTCATTTGAATTGTAACATTATGTTAAAATGTATTTAAATTTTGATGTATTGGCAAGGATGTCAGGTTTTCTTACTGGTTCTTTTTCGATGGAGCCTTGAACCAGGTTGATTAATAGAGAGAAAATATTGAGAAAACCTCCTAGAATTGTATCTTATGTTGTTTCAATTTATGCATATGTGTGTGGAAAAATAGATTAAATGGTGATGTTCAATTATATAAATTTTAATTTTGAATATGTTAAGATCGAAAATTTTGTTGTGCTTGGAATTACAATTTTATTTTGTGATAATTGGAAAATTAAATAAGCTTACATTGTTGTTAAAACACATTATTCAATCCCTTGGTTTAACTAGGTATTTAACAAATTCAATTGGAAAGAAGTAAGATTATATAAACCTCCTTGTTATAAAAATTTATAAGACACACAAAAAAAAATGCCTTTTGGAAAAATTATAATACACTCCTAGGAGCAAAATTGCTCACTGAATTTTGTGTGGGAAGACAAATTAATTCCCTTAGAGTGATAGAGAATATTCTCTATAGATTCTTTATATGAAATTTTAAATTAGAATGATATATTTTCAAAATATCCTATCATATCCAAAAGAGGAGAAAAAAAAAGAAAAAAGAAGAAAGAAGCGAACTACAAAACTTTATACACTTTAATGCTCATCCTTATTCCTCTCCCTTGATGTAGGCTTGTGTTTTGTATAAAAATGATTTGATTTGAAATTATGACAGGAGTCATGTCATGTAATAAATGTGCTTGGGAGACCTTTTTCTTTTTTAAATAAACTTCTTTCCACCTTTTTCTTTGCTGGCAATCTCCTTTCCCATCCTTCATGGACGTGTACCTTGGGTGGAGTAAATGAGAATTTTGGAGGGGCAAATTTGAAATTAATTACAAGTTACCTTTATTTATTTATTTTTTTGGCCCTTGTTCTTGCCCAATGTGCTCATCTTTTCTTTTTTATGCTGAGTCTTGGAAGGAAGGTGATGTGAGAGGTGTTAATATGTTTGTAGTTTAAATAAGGTTTTAAATTAGTTAAAGGGAAAAGTAAGTTAGTTGTGAGTTTAGTTTTAAATTTAGGTTTGTATTTTATTTTATTAGTTGGTTTGTATTTTATTTTATTAGTTGTTTTCTATTTTATTTTATTTTATTAGAGTAGTTTAATGTTAGTTTAGTGTTAGTTTTAGTTAGTTTAAGTTTCAATTAGATTTAGTAATTAATAAAGTGTGTTAGTTATGTTAATATTATATTTTTATTTAATTATTAGTTGAATGTAGTTAGTGTTAATAATTAATGTTTTAAGATAATAAACTTATTGTTAAACAATTTAGTTGTAATTAAATTAGTTTTAATAATAATTAGTTTTTTTTTTTTTAGTTAGTATTAAATGTTATGTATGTTACTTAGTTTAGTGTTAGTTTTTAATAATAGTTAGTTTTCATTATGTTAGTAATTTATTATTTTATTAAATTAGCATTATTTGCTTTAAGAGTCTCTTTTAAAATTTGTGTGTTGTAATGTTAAATTTTTAGACTAGCATAAGTTTTGAAAGTATGAGTTGTTAATTATGGTAGAGTATTTTATACGTTAAAATGTGAATATCTTATTTATTTATTTAGTCTTTACTCAATTTTTAGTGGTATCATTATTTTATTAGAAATATTCTATTGTTGAAAGGTTTGTAAATTGTACAATTATTATTAGAATAAAGTTTATTTAATTGTTTGTAAGACATTATTTTAGTTAGTAGCTGCTTTATTTAAAGTCTTGAATAATTTGAATGATAATATTTAGTTTGGATAGCTGAACCAATTAGTTGTAGTAATAATTGATATTTTGTATAATAGAATTATTATTGATCAACGTTAATATGATGTAAAATTATTGAAATCATGTTATACCATTGTTCTAAAGATGTAAGATTGTAAGAGTATTTATCAAAGTGAAAGTGTCAGGTCTTTTAATTAATTAAAATTAGTTGAGTAATTTAATTAATTAATTTAACAAAAAATGTTTATGATAACAATCTATCACTTTATGATTCCTCAAACTGAGTTGTAGTCTTGAAAGTTTTGATAGGAGATTTTTGTATCCATCTTGCAATGTACCTTAGTCCTTTGCTTTAAACTTATCAAACTTAGTGAATTTAATTTTAATTATTAATTTTTAAAAAAAAAATTGCATGTGTTATGCCCTATATTTTGGGCATGCCATTTTGGTATCAGAGCCTAGTTTCAACATTAGAAATCTAAAACTATTATGCTTCTAAACTTAACTAAAACTTTAATTGTGAAGGATGCCTCTTGTTACACGAAGCAACCATTGAGGTAGAGGTTGTAGGGCGAGAGGTGGTAGAGTGGGATAGGAGGATGGATCACCACCACCTCCACCACCACCTTCACCACCAAACCTGAACTAGGACATTTTGGACACCCTCCAAACATTGATTGGCATAGTCTAGCAAAGGATAGCACCTATAGTACAACCAAGGCAGCAAATTCTCAAAGAGGAAGCACAAGATCCTACAGGAGGTAGGGTTGGAGACAAAGAGAGGAGTAGGAGCCCCCCACCAAGGCAGGTTGAGGGACTAGGGTGAGTCGATACATCAGAGAGGACCACCACTTTATAGACCTCCTAGTCATATAGGAGATGATATCAAAGAGTTGATATGACTCAAACCACCACTCTTTACCGATTCCACAGTGGGTATAGTAGCAAAAGCCTAGTTAAAAAGTCTTTAGTAGTGCTTTAGATGACATCCTTATGAGAGTAATCTGAAGGCACATCTTGCAGTTCATCAGCTGAGAGGAGATGCCTCCAATTGGTGGCATTAGGAGGAGACTATAGGAGGAGTGAGCATGGATACCCTCACATGGGAGTCATTCTTAGAGAGATTTAGAGAGAGGTACCTATTTGAGCACTTTAGGCAGAAGCAGATTGAGGAGTTTCATTCTCTATATCAGAGGGGTATCACTGTAGTTCAGTATGAGAGAAAATTTCTCGAGCTCCTTCCGTATGTTGAATAAATGAAGGGCAAGAAATAGCAAGTGCATCAATTCATCATGGGCCTTAATTTCTCACTTTAAGGTCTAGTTCGTATGGCCTTTCCTACTACCTTCAGACATGTAGTTGAGGTAGCACTAGTTGCAGAGGATACTCGAGGTAGACAAGAGTCACGAGATCGGTCTTAGAACTAAAACTCTACCCAGAAGAAACCCCCTTGGATGGGGAATCAGATCTACATAGTAGGATCCTCCAAGGGCCAATAGTCTCAGCAACAAAAACCTTCATAGGGTTATTAGGGCTCCAAGCCCAAGTAGTGGCATTCATAGGGTCTGAGGTAGGATCAGAAAGAATAGGCCCCATAGTCACAGTCAGTGAAGACTCAACAATCTTCTAGGGGTGGTTTCAATAGATCTAGCAAGTCAGGAGGCCCACAACAATTTGGATCTCAGGGTGCATGATCTTATACATGAGGACCATGTTACACTTGTGGTGGCATGGGTCATATTGCTAGAGAGCATCCTTAGGGATAGTCCTCTAGTGGTCAGAGAGGGGCATTTTTAGAGTCAACAATTTGTGATGTAGGTAGATCTCATGGAGTTTTTGTAGTAGTTGATAACCACTAGGCTAAGCATTAGGCTATAGTTATCAAGGCTACAGGTATTATATAGGGTAGCATGGTTACTATTTTATTTCATTTTGGAGCTATTGATTCTTTTATATCTCCTTATGTTGTGGAGCATTGTGGGCTGATGGCAGTTAGGTAGGATGTCAGTTGGGAGGGAGAGTTAGCCTTAGGAGCTAGAGTCAGTTAGTTCCATGGTACATAATTGCTCGATTTAGATTGGAGACATGTCCATATTATCTTATCTATGCATTACCTCTCTAGGTTCTTATGATGTTGTTCTTGGCATGGATTAGCTTTACGCCCATAGCGCCAAGATGGATTGTCGACAGAAGAGGGTGGACTGTGTGGATGGGGATGGTATCTCTAGAGTAATCCTTGGGGTTAAGAGACCCATATCCCTTCATATGATTTTTGATATGCAACATAGATGGTGCATGCAAAAGGGATGTCAGTTGTTTGCTATCACCATCAGCGTCAAGGAGGAAGATTCAAAGGGGGAGCCATCCCTCAATGATTTTCCAATATTACAAGAGTTTGTAGATGTCTTTCTTTTAGAGCTACTTGGTAGGCCTCCACTTAGAGCAGTGGATTTTTATATTGATCTTGTGTGAGGAGTGGAGCTAGTATTGAGAGCACCATATAGGATGACTACTCATGAGCTTAGTGAACTAAAGATTCAATTGGAGGAACTCTTAGAGAAGGGGCATATTCAACCTAGAGTGTCACCTTGGGGTGCACCAGTGATCTTTGTTAAGAAGAAAGATAGATCGCTAAGGTTGTGTATTGATTATCGACAGTTGAACAAAGTAACCATCACGAACCGATATCCTCTTCCTAGGATTGATGACCTTTTTGATCAATTATAGGGTGCTCGAGTATTTTCCAAGATTTATCTTAATTCAAGTTATCATTAGTTGAGGATTGTGGATAGTGATATCCCTAAGACTACATTCTGTACTAGGTATGGTCACTACGAGTTCACCGCGGTACCATTTGGCTTCATGAATGCTCCAGCTGTGTTCATGAGCCTCATGAATGGAGTATTTTGTACCTTTTCGGATAAGTTTGTGGTTTTTTTCCTTGATGACATCCTGATATATTTTCATGATGAGAAGGAACATGAAGAGCACTTGAGATAGGTATTGTAGATGTTGAGAGAATCAGTTGTATGACAACTTATCAAAGTGTGCATTCTATAGGCCTAAGATTCATTATTTGGGTAATGTCATATTAAGTGATGGTGTCTTAGTAGACCCATCAAATATTAGGGCCATTAAGGATTGGCCAACACCCACCAATGTCGCTGAAGTGAGAAGCTTTATGGGACTAGCAGGTTATTATTGACACTTCATTGTAGGATTCTTTAGATTAGCATACCCCATCACATCTCTTTAGAAGAAGGGAAAGAAGTATGAGTGGATAGAGAAGTGTGATAGAGCTTTTCAAGAGCTCAAGAGAGCCCTCACGAGTGTATCAATTCTTGTAGTACCAGATCCATCTGCAAATTTTACGGTGTGCACTAATGCATCTTTGGATGGTATAGGAATAGTCCTTATGTAGGATGGATGACCTATTTCCTTTGGGTCTAGGAAGTTGAAAGCTCATCAACTCAATTAACCTACTCATGACTTAGAGCTTGCAGTACTGGTTCATGCTTTAGTGAGGTGGTGACACTTCCTTCTAGGTCATAGATTTGAGCTTCATTCTGATCACCAAAGCTTGTAGTACATATTCATGTAGCCAAACCTTAATGCTAGGTAGAGAAGGTGGATGGAGTTCCTTTGTGAGTACGATTTTGATGTTCATTACATCAAGGAAAAGGAGAATGTAGTTGCATATGCCTTAAGTAGAAGGCACCATGAGCTTTCATCTATGACTACTAGCACCAATTTGAGAGAGTAGATTCTTTAGCACTTGCTAGTAGATGAGCTTTATGTAGAGGTTAGTTAGGTGTTTAATGCTTAGAGACCCTTGGAAGGGAAGTATTTAGAGTATTCTTTGGAGACTAATGGACTCTTATGTCATAGAGGATGTATGTATGTACCTTCCATTGGGGGTTTGTGCAAGCTCATTATACTTGAGGCTCACAGAGCACCTTATGCAATGCACCCCGATGTTAAGAAGTTACATGTAGATTTGAGATAGTTGTATCATTAGCCAGGCATGAGTGAGAAAATTTCTAACATAGTTGTGAGATACCTCGAGTGTCAGAGGGTGAAGGTAAAACTTTGTCATCTCGATGGGCTCCTTCAGCCTCATGAGATTGTAGAGTGGAAGTGGGATGCTATATCTATGGATTTTATTGTTGGTCTCCCTTTGTCATCTCATTGCCATGATGCCATTTTTGTGACAGTTGACACATTGAATAAGGTTACCCATTTCTCTCCTATCCATACTACATACAAAACATGTAACATAGCTCAAGTGTTTTTGTGAGATATTGTGAGACTTCATGGCATTCCTCATAAGATCATCTCTAATAGGGACTCATTGTCCACTTCATCTTTTTGGAGAGAGTTGCAGGTAGCATTAGGCACTAGGATCAATTTTAGTGTAGTGTACCATCCTCAGACTGATGGTTAGAATGAGTGAGTGAATCAAGTTTCAGAGAACATGTTACATATGTACGTGATGGACCATAAGGTCAAGTGGGAGGAATACCTACACCTTGTCGAGTTTTCTTATAACAATGGGCACCATTCCTCCATAGGTATGCCGCCATATGAGGCCTTGTATGGAAGACCTTCCAGGATGCCTTTGAGTTCGGATAGGATTGAGGATTGAGTATCTATTGGTCCTTAGTTAGTTAAGGAGATGGAGCAACAGGTGATCTTGATTAGACAGAGTCTAAGAGAGGTATAGGATCAACAGAAGAAGTATGGTGATGTGAAGAGGATATATCGAGAGTATCAGGTTGGAGATAGAGTTTTCTTGAGGGTGCGACTACACAAGAGTCTAATTTAATTCAGAAAGGGCTCTAAGTTGGTACTCCAATTTGTTGGACCGTTTGAGATCCTAGAGAGAATAGGACCAGTTGCCTATCATTTAGCCTTGCCACCTAGCCTATCACACATCCATGATGTGTTTCATATTTCAGTACTTAGAGGATATATTTATGATGAGTCTCATATTATAGATTGAGATGCTTTGCAAGTGGAGTCAAATGGCTAGTTAGTGTCGAAGCCTATCTGTATTATCGCTCGATGGACCCTAACACTTTGAGGTTGAGAGCAGGACTAGGTTAGGGTCTAGTGGGATTGCTATGATGAAGTTATAGCTTCATGGGAAGACGTGGCACAGATGTGATCTCAGTACCCATATCTTTTTGATGAACTCCAGGAGGAAGTTCATGCTTAGTGGGGGAGGATGTGAGGCTTCGCCTTGACCCATCATAGCATAGTTGATACATTATTATTTTGATGCTCATGACTCGATATGTCAGGACACTATTTGATGCACTCAATATTATTATGCTATTTTTATTTGATGTGTGATGCTTTACTTTCATATATCTATTTTTTCATTTAATGCTTTATGAACATGTATAATGATGAAGTAAATGAATGCAGAACTAACACTTTGATTATGCAATTTTAATGATCAAAAATATGAGTAGAATGAGATAAACAATTGATTATTAGAAATATGGATGTTTTTAATTTACATGATTTTTCTAATACATATTTTACATATATACATGTGATTCTTGAACTACTAATGTGTGCAATCAGTGTGCAAGATAGTTAGTCGAGAAACCTAATGGAAAGACGGAATTGTACCCCTTGCTAATTTGTGCTATTTTGCATTGTCTTTCTTTGAAGGTTGTTAATTGATTTTACTATTCTTCTAGCTTTTATTTGGTTCCTAATAAGTATTTAAGGCTTAAAAACATTAAATTTAAGTACCCTAGGGGTAAGGGTAAGGGTTGGGAGTATTTTCCACCCCCCTAGCCTCTTTGATTGATTTTTAGGGTCACTCAAAAACCCTAGTTTTGGTTGATTGCAAAAAATGATTGTCTCTTTCATGAGTTAGTGACTGAAACTCCACCTTGAGGTTTAACTAAGTCTATTTGAGTTAGGATCATATTAAGATGCTTTTTTGGAGAAGTTTTGGGTTGTTACCTAATCTCTAGTTTTAGAGAGAAGTTTCAAGATTGAAGGAAGAAAAAGAGAAAGAAAAGCTCTTTTCAACTTGCTCATCTTACCATAACCTCATTGTGAAGGTAGGAGTTCTCCACTCTTTTGATCATGTTCTTCATATTGTTCATGTTTTGATTCATGCATAAGGCATTGTGTTGTTCATTGTTTTGATTGTATGTGTGTTGAGTTTTCTTGAGAGGGATCTAAACTTGTTTTTGGATTTATTTCTGATATTTTTCTTAAAATTTTGAGGGGATTTCATTGAGATTGTATTGGCATTACTCACCCTTGGATAAGAAAGAAGTGGACATGTATGGGGGAAGGGCCTTAGTTGGACCTCAATAGTGTAGAGTCTCTTCTCATGAAGAGGAGGGGGAAAGAGGGTAGGGTGTTAAGGGCCCCTACTTGTCATCACATACCATATTTTTTTGAAAATTTATATTCTTGAAGAAGAGAAGGAATGAGAATCATTGTTTTATTGGCCTTGAAAGGGAACTTGTGAAAGAACAAAATTTCTTGAGTTTTTAACCTCGAAAGGGCTATGTATGGTATGGTGATTGATGTCTCCTATTGAGAAAAACCACCTCCCCCCTAGTCTAGTTCAATGTTGAAACTATTGTGGAAAACTAGGATAAGGATGCATACTTGAATTGTTCATCATATTATGTTGTTTCACCTCCGGGTTAGTTATCATCTTCTTCAAGTTTCTTTTGATGCATTGAAGATATTGGAAAGGATCTCTTGTGAAGAACCTAGAAGATAATTCATTTGAATTGTAACATTATGTTAAAATGTATTTAAATTTTGATGTATTGGCAAGGATGTCGAGTTTTTTTACTGGTTCTTTTTCGATAGAGCCTTGAACTAGGTTGATTAATAGAGAGAAAACATTGAGAAAACCTCCTTGCATTGTATCTTATGTTGTTTAAATTTATGCATATGTGTGGAAAAATAGATTAAATGGTGATGTTCAATTATATAAATTTTAAGTTTGAATATGTTAAGATAGAAAATTTTGTTGTGCTTGGAATTACAATTTACTTTTGTGATAATTGGACAATTAAATAAGCTTACATTGTTGTTAAAACACATTATTCAATCCCTTGGTTTAACTAGGTATTTAACAAATTCAATTGGAAAGAAGTAAGATTATATAAACCTCCTTGTTATAAAAATTTATAAGACACAAAAAAAATGCCTTTTGGAAAAATTATAATACACTCATAGGAGCAAAATTGCTCGCTGGATTTCGTATGGGAAGACAAATTAATTCCCTTAGAGTGATAGAGAATATTCTCTATAGATTCTTTATATGAAATTTTAAATTAGAATGATATATTTTCAAAATATCCTATCATATACAAAAGAGGAGAAAAAAAGAAAAAGAAAGAAAGAAGCCAACTACAAAACTTTATACACTTTAATGCTAACTTTATACACTTTAATGCTCATCCTTATTCCTCTCCCTTGATGTAGACTTGTGTTTTGTATAAAAATGATTTGATTTGAAATTATGGTAGGAGTCATGTCATGTAATAAATGTGTTTGGGAGACCTTTTTCATTTTTAAATAAACTTCTTTCCACCTTTTTCTTTGCTGGCCAACTCCTTTCCCATCCTTCATGGACGTGTACCTTGGGTGGATTAAATGAGAATTTTGGAGGGGCAAATTTGAAATTAATTACAAGTTATCTTTATTTTTATTTATTTTTGGCCCTTGTCCTTGTCCACCGTGCTCATCTTTTCTTTTTTCTACTGAGTCTTGGAAGGAAGGTGACGTGAGGGGTGTTAATATGTTTGTAGTTTAAATGAGGTTTTAAATTAGTTAAAGGGAAAAGTAAGTTAGTTGTGAGTTTAGTTTTAAATTTAGGTTTGTATTTTATTTTATTAGTTGGTTTGTATTTTATTTTATTAGTTGTTTTGTATTTTATTTTATTAGAGTAGTTTAATGTTAGTTTAGTGTTAGTTTTAATTAGTTTAAGTTTCAATTAGATTTAGTAATTAATAAAGTGTGTTAGTTATGTTAATATTAGATTTTTATTTAATTATTAGTTGAATGTAGTTAGTGTTAATAATTAATGTTTTAAGACAATAAATTTATTGTTAAAAAATTTAGTTGTAATTAAATTAGTTTTAATAATAATTAGTTTTTTTTAATTTAGTTAGTTTTGAATGTTATTCAAGTTACTTAATTTATTGTTAGTTTTCATTATGTTAGTAATTTATTATTTTATTAAATTAGCATTATTTGTTTTAAGTATCTCTTTTAAAATTTGTGTGTTGTAATGTTAAATTTTTAGATTAGCATAAGTTTTGGAAGTGTGAGTTGTTAATTATGGTAGAGTATTTTATATGTTAAAATGTGAATATCTTATTTATTTATTTAGTCTTTACTCAATTTTTAGTGGTATCATTATTTTATTAGAAATATTCTATTGTTGAAAGGTTTGTAGATTGAACAATCATTATTGGAATAAAGTTTATTTAATTGTATGTAAGACATTATTTTAGTTAGTAGGTGCTTTATTTAAAGTCTCAAATAATTTGAATTATATTATTTAGTTTGGATAGCTGAACCAATTAGTTGTAGTATTAATTGATATTTTGTCTAATAGAATTATTATTGATCAAAGTTAATCGGATGTAAAATTATTGAAATCATGTTATACCATTGTTCCAAAGATGTAAGATTGTAAGAGTATTTATCAAAGTTAAAGTGTCAGGTCTTTTAATTAATTAAAATTAGTTGGTTAATTTAATTAATTAATTTAACAAAAAAAATTTATGATAACAATCTATCACTTTATGATGCCTCAAACTGAGTTGTAGTCTTGAAAGTTTTGTTAGGAGATTTTTGTATCCATTTTGCAATGTACCATAGTCCTTTGCTTTAAACTTATTGAACTTAGTGAATTTAATTTTAATTATTAATTTTTAAAAAAAATTTGCATGTGTTATGCCCTATATTTTGGGCATGACAGAGTGAATCCAAAATTTCATTATGCTATGACATGTTGTGTTTTCATCAATGCCAAAGAGGGAGATTGTTGGATATAATTGATTAATTGTGTATTGTCATTGATGTTACATAAATCTTATATCATTATCAATCGGTATATGCCAAGATCACTTAGGTAGTCAAGACAACTTTCTCTATCTATCGAGCATTTCTATGGTTGCCTAGTTCAAGAGACAATATCTACCGAGTTCACTCAAGCATCAAAGGAAAGACTACAGAAGATGAGTGTTAATCGAGTCCACTCAGTTAACAAAGGAAATTTGGATAGAACCAATGTTAACTAAGCTCATTCAATTTCAAAACGATCTTTGCATCTATGTATTATTAACTAATCTTCTGTTGGTTAACACAATAAATTATTTTTGAGTTAGCTTCTATCGAGCTGGTTCAACTAACAAAGTGTTTTTATAGTTTGGCATATATAGCTCAATTGATTTATCTATTGGTTATAGCTAACTAAGCTGATAATATTAATTATTCTAAGTTGTATTTGAGCCAACTTGACAATATGAAAGATATAAATATACGGTCAAGTTGTGGTTTAAAAGTATGTAAGCTATTACATATGAATTAAAAGATGTAGGGAGGAAGTGAATTTCAAGGATAAGAAGAATTTCCTAATGTAACAAGAAAAGCTATATTTGATCAAGAAGGATCAAGTACTAACTAGAATAGAGATCTATAATCAGTAATTTACTTGCATCTAAATCAAGTCATCTCATTATTAATCTTTAATCATTGTAGTAGTGATCTAAATCTCTTAATAGAGTTGACTTAATGGCTATTTATAAATCCTCTAACAAGGTGGTAATTCTATTGAATTGTCTCAAGACCTTTAACAAGGCCACTCTTAGTAGGGTGATTAAATCTTTTAATGGGGTCACACCTAACAGTTTGTTTTGTAATCTTTAATAGGTTTGGCTCCTAATAGGGCTCACTTCAAAGGAGTGAAAAGCTATAACTAATTATAATTAGTGGTTTTTTGAAATTAGATTTCTACATTAAATCTTGGTGTCAAAAGTGTTCATTCTAAATTCTTTTATGTGTTTTCAACTAAATTAAAATAATGGTAATCATAGATAACATCTAAACATTATATCTTAAGAATTTACTAGGAACATTGAGTAATTACAAAGTTACAACATTTTTATGTATGGTTACCAAATATCAATTATGTAAGAGTTGATGAAATCCAACTCCACAGCTCACTAAGATCACTTGCATCCAAAATCCCTATTCAAGGGAAATCAAGAAGGAAGAGGTGGAGCTTGAAAAAGCCCTAAATGGACATGAGAGAAAAATATTGCAAAGTAATGAAAATATATTTACAATGGAATGAGATTATGAGTTGAGAAAATAAAATGAGAGAGACCAAATATAAAGGCCTCATGGAAGCTTGTAAAATAAGCTAGAAAGTGGTATAAGATAAGGTTGACAACTAAGCACACTTCCACAAAAAGGTGGAACATGCTAGAAGGGAACAAATTCCTATGTTGTCAACAACTCATCACTACATGCATTAAATACTAAATATTAAATGAATGCATCAACCTAAGTAAGTTTAAGTAATAGAACAAATAATTAATAATTAATTAATTATTTACTCTAACACCCCCCCTTAAGTGCAACTTAGGGGAATGCCTTAAGCTCAAAAAACTAAGATGAAAATGCAGAATGGCTCTCAGAAATGAGGCCATTTTAGGTACCCATGTACAATGCAAAGAGAATGCAATCTCTAAAAATGGGGAAAGAGAGAAAACCATGTGTGTATAACCCTCCCCCAAAAAGAGGTAAGAACCTAGTGAAGAACTGAAAAAGCCCCCAACTAGGGGAATGTCCCCAAAAATAGGAACAAAAGTGATCATGAAGAGATCATTGAAGCATGAAGAAGCTATAAAATTTTCCATCAGAAAGAAATTATTGATCTAAAGAACTTCCATGGAAGAAGAAGGTATGAACTAAGCATGTCTATATGGTTGATGATCCATCTCACCAAAATGCATAGGTAGCCAGCCACTACAATTGCCTTGTATATAGGATAAACCAGTGAATACATAGTTCACACTATCGAACCATCAAAACAAGGATGCATTAGAAAAACAACATAACCCCCCCTTAATGCAAATGGGGTGAGATGACAGGCAATTAAGAAGGTGGGCCAAAATCCCCTATAGACAGAACCAAGAATGATGAGAGAGGAAGAGTTACAAACACCTATAAAGAAGCGATCACAACGATTCTATATGGGGCTAATGTCATGGAAGGGACACTCACTTGACAAAGGAAGAAGGCTTAAAATAGTAAACAACTATCCCTCCATGGTGCTTTATAAAAATAGTGCATGGACAACTGTCTCAAAAAATAATGTTCATGAACCTGGATGCAGAAGTGACACTTTATCTCAGTGCTTATACAAAAGAGCTTACAAATGATGTCTACAATGATCAGGACAAAGAAAAGGCTGACACAAAAGAAAGTACAACCTAAAACAAAAGAAATCATGAGAGGAAACTAATCTTCAGACCTAAAACACTCAAGATATCCTCTATATTGCAAAAATTCCAAAAACATGATAGAAAGAGCATGGGCTAGAATCTAAGGAAGAATGACACATTTCTAAAAAGGTGACAAAACCAGCTTTCCAAAAATATAACATTTTCAAAAAACTGACATGGGACGCAGAAGATATGCATGCTAAAGTCAAAAATAGAACTTTGGAATTCAATTAAAAAAATGGGCAAAAAAACAACATCAAAACTTAAAAATACCTACACCAATGTATTCAACTATGAATTAGATTTTTGACACTTCTTTTGGATTGGAAAAATACCTCCATATGCTCAAGTTATGGCCAAAAAATGAAGGTAGGTGAAAAAGACCTTGGAGAGGTTCAAGTGACATGCTAATGTAGGATGATGTCATGCTGATGTTAGTAGATAGTGAGCTTAAAATTGATAGCCACATGACCATCACTACAAAAAAATGTGATGTGACATGCCACATGGTAGGTCCACATGGTAGCCACATGGCGAATGGTTGACGTGGTAACCCTGCCACGTGTTACATGTGGACTGGTAGAGAGGTCCATGCAGGTGCTAACAATAGTAGACTACATAGGAGCAACGACAAGGTGGAGATCCTTGCTGGAGTAGAGGATGAGCTAGGTGCAAGTGGAAAGAAGAGGTGGCACTGCCTGTCTAGAGCCGCCAAGATCACTTGTATGCAAAAAACCTATCAAAGAGAAACCAAGAAGGAAGAGGTGGAGATTGGAAAAATCCTAAATGGACATGAGAGAGAAATATTGCAAAACAATGAAAATGTATTTACAATGGAATGGGACTATGAGTTGAGAAAATACAACGAGAGAGCCTAAATATAAAGGCCTAATGGAAGGGTGTAGAACAAGCTGGAAAGTGGTAGAAGATAAGGTTGACAACTAAGCACACTTCCACAAAAAGGTGAAACATGCTAGAAGGGAACAAACTTCTATGTTGTCAACAACTCATCACTACATGCATTAACCTAAGTAAGCTTAAGTAATAGAATAAATAATTAATAATTAATTAATTATTTACTCTAACAAATAGTATTTAGCTTTTAGTTTATAGTTTGTACTGATATCTAAGATATCTGGAATTTATTTTAGTACTAATTGATTCACTCCAACACTCTAAGTTACTCCACTTATATTTCCAACAATGGAAAGCCTAGTTTATAGCTCTAGGCCACCAACCCCTCTTTGATCATTTATCCCACATACACATAATAGTAGATTGACATTTCTATTTGTTTTCCTTTGTTTGTAAGTCCTAAAAACATGAACTAGGGAAGTCAACTATCATAGTCAAAGTAAGAAGAGCACCTTTTCATATTGACTAAATTAAAACAAATTCTCAATGGTATTTAGTTAAAATAGAACATATTTTGAAATCTAATTGAAAAGATCACTTGTAAAGTAGGGAGATTGTTGATAAAGAATGTTTCCAATTATTGTTTTGTCACTAATGAAAAACTTACTATTGGTTGGAATGATAATTTCTTATAAGATCCATGAACTATCACTTAGTTGATTGATGAAAATGATTTAATCAATAAGATGTAACAAATGCACCTAAGAGAAAGGTTGAGTTATGGTTTTGTAATGCAGTGGAATGATTAGTTAAGATAATGGTAAAATGATGTATTGATAATACACTTGAAGATATAGAGGTTGGCTACACTCAAAAAACTTAGAAGAATAAGTTGTAAAAAAGCTATCTACAAAGCTTGACTAAATCTATTAATGGGTGCCAAACAAGTTAGTTAATGTCAAGCATATTATCAAGTACTGAGCAATTGCAAAATCTAGTGTGTACCAAGTGAAACAAAAGGTGTGAAGCAAGTTTAGGTGCCAAGCTCAAGAGAATGTAATAGGTGTAGAGCATTAGTAAAAGTTAGTTGATGCCGATTGAATCCACAATAGGCATTGAGTAACATAGTATGTGCTAAGCATCAGAAAGTCAATAGTGCTGAGCAACTACATTATTTAAAAAGTCAAAGATTTGCCAGATTTGAAATGATATGTTTGTTACCTTGAATTTTGTGAACTAGATGGAAGATAAGGATGATGAGTTGGTGGTGCAAAATTCTAGATAAACAATTTTTAGGTGAATATATGTGGATTGTACAAGATGTTTCTAGAAGAAACAAGATCAAGGTTAGATTGATTGAATCTTACCTAATCCATTCTAACCAAAAAATTAGAGTGGGAAAAGTATTCTAGACTTCTATTTAAGGAGCTATAGGTCAAGAAGCAAGAGTGGTTGGCTGAAGATAGTATAGAGTGTTAAGAAGATGGCATCAAGAGGGAGGAAAAGAGTACAGAGACTCTACTTCAATAGGTGACCACATAGGTGATTGTATTGGCATAATGAGCATGGAGAATCAGGGAGAAAAAGCTAGAAAGGAGGACAAGCTATCAGAGTTGCAGAGACTAAAAGCCAATCAATTTTGAGAACTGAATTGTGATCTAAAATCTACAAGTTATGTTGTGAGTTATATCAGACCAAAGCCCTTATTATTACACTCTAGAAATTGTATCATTTGGGAAATTCCTATGGACATAGATTGGTTTCATAGCCATTTGTAAATCCTTTAACAGGGTGATATTCCAAGTGAATGTTCTAAAGTCCTTTAACCAAGCACACTTCTAATAGAGTCGTTGAAATCCCTTAACTGAGTCACATTTAATAGTGTGTTTTGTAGCCTTTAATAGAGTAGGCCTTTCATAGGGCATCACTTTAGAGGAGTTAGAAAGGAGTATCATGTTACTAGTGGTTTTTTCCAGATTGGGTTTCCATGTAAATCACTGTGTTATGTGTTGATCTTTCATGTCTTATTCTTGCATGTTGATTTATCAATAATTTGCTAAGAAGAAAGTTTAGCCTAGATGCATGGTTAGTTAAATGGGCTCACTATACTTAGTGAAAAAGTTTTATTGGGACATTCAAACCTTGAATAACTGATTCATCCTCCCCCCCTCTCAATTATTCTAAAAAATTTCTAATAATTAGTATCAGAGCCATCTGCTGATTTGGTTTAAAGGTACTAGAAGTAGAAAAGATCAAGATGTCTAAGAAAGAAGTTCCTAAGCTTAACAGAGATAAATTCACTTCATGCTAAAGTTTAATGAAGCCACACCTAGGATTTGTACGTGATCATGCAAAAACTTCAATTGAAGTCGAACATGTTGATCTACCTAGTGTCCCTATTGCAGAAGACATGAAGAAAAAGAAAGAGCATGATAAGGAAATGCTGGAGATTGCCTCTGCCCTTAACTATGCTAAATTTTATGACATCAAGGGATGTACCTCTGCATTCAAGGTGTGGAAAGCCTTGAAAGATATTTATGGAGGAGATCAAAATGTCTAAAGAGCAAAAAGAGAAAGCCTGAGAGGAAATTTTGATGACATGAGAATGGACAAAGGTGAGAACATTGCTCAAAATGCCTCAAGAATAAAGGAAGTAGTAAGTGTAATAAGAAGTTTGGGTGGTCACTTAGATGATGAAACTGTCAATAGAAAATTCTTAAGAACCTTGCTCCCTATCTATGCTTTTAGAGTATCAGCCATCCAAGAGTTAAGATGTGTACTAGGAAACAAGCTAACTCTTGAAGGTATAGTGGGAAGACTTACTACATTTGAGTTATCCAATTTTGATAACTACAGACCTAAGAATCTTGAATCTACTTTGAAGACTAAGTTATTGTTGAAAGACATAGAGGAGGTGAAACCAAAGAAGAAGAAATGAAAGATACAATATGCATCTAGTGACAATAGTACAGGTGAAAAAGATGTGGAACAATTGGAAGCATTGTTGGCTAGAATATTTCACATAGGCAAAGGTAAATTAAAAGGTAAGCTACCTATCATTTGTTTTAATTACAATGAAGTAGGGCATATTGCTACAAGATGCACACATAAAATGAACTACAAAGAAGGAAAGAAGAACAAGTACAAAAAGGAAGATGATAGCAGAGAAAATAAAGACAAAGGTAAAAAGTGCTACATTGTTGAAGAAGAGGATTCTAATGAAAATGATGATGAGATTGTCTATGTAGCCATGAAGCATGAGTCAGACGAAGATGGGGTAACAACACTGTTAAAATGTTTAAACAAGAATGATAGGTGGATCATAGATAGTGGATGCTCACATCACATGATAGGAAAAAAAAGTAAGTTTGTTACCTTAGCTCAATATGATGGAAATAGTGTTAGTTTTGAAAATGATGCTCCATGTCTAATCAAAAGGGAAAAGTTCCATTAAGCTTACAAAGAAAATTTCATGTGATAATGCATATTATGTTGAAGGATTGAACTACAATTTTCTAATTGTGTCACAATTAAGAAATGTGGGATGCAAAGTAGAATTTGGAAACAAAACTGCCAAAATCTATGACACTAATGGAAATCAGATAGGAAAAGGGGACCAAACTAGGAGTAATATGTTTTACCTTGATATGGAGGATGCAACCTGTCTTATTGTAAGATTTGATGATGTGTGGCTATGGCATAAAAGTCTATGTCATGTCAACTTTGATAATCTGATTAGCATTAGCAAAATGAAGAAAGTTAGACATTTTCCTAAACTAAAAAATCCTAACAACATAATGTGTAAACAATGTCAGCTAGGAAAGATGACCAAGTCAAGTTTCAAAAGCAAAACCTACACTTCCAAAGAAGTACTAGAGTTAGTGCATACTAATTTATGTGGCCCAATAGAAGTGTAAAGCTACAAAGGAGACATTTAGAAGTTTAAGTGGCATTTAGATAGGATTGAGAAGGAAACATGGAAGAGTCTAAAGTGCCTAAGATCAGATAGAGGAGGAGAGTTCACATCAAAAGAATTTGAGACATTTTTCAATGATAGAGGAACTAAAACACAAAGATCAACATCTAGAAGTCCCCTATAGAGTGACATTGTAGAGAAGAAGAAATAGATCAGTGATGGACTATGCTAGAATATTAATGATGGAGAAGAATGTTTCTCTAAAGTACTAGAGAGAAGCTATAAGTACAACTATCTATACCCTAAACCAAGTACAAATAAAGAAAGGTACAAATGCAACACCTTTTGAATTATGGTATGGTCACCCACCCAATGTAAAACATTTCAAAATGTTTGGTTGGAAGTGCTATATTCTTAAAGATTCTAAAAATGGAAATTTTGATGTAAAGAGTGATGAAGGCATATTCCTTGGATACTACACTAGAAGTAAAGCATATAATTGTTTTATTACTAAAACTAATAAAATTTTGGAGAGGGTAAGTGTAAACTTTGATGAGCATATAGAATTTCAAGTTGATGAATCCATCAAGAAACTAGAAGAGTACATATCCTTTGTATACTTCTATGAAGGAATGTTTGCTAAAGAAGAAGTTGCCAATCAAGTCAAGAATAAAAAACAAGTTTTAGTATTTGTCAAGTCACAACTAGTGAATGCCAAGTTGCATTCAAAAGCCAAATTATAGAATGAAGAAAATGCACATTCTAATTCTAAAATTTGTACACATGAAAGAGATGATGAAATACAGAAAGAGATGTGCATAATGACTCTGATGCTAAAAGACCAAACATGGAAACAAGGACAAAACCAAGGCTATCCAAATATATGAGAAGAAATCAGCTTGCTAAACAAATCATTAGTGACAAGGAAGCTAGACTAATGACAAGGAATAGACTAAGAAATGAATCATGTTTACTAAGTAAGATTGAATCAAAAATAGTGAAGGAAGCACTACAAGATGATGACTGGTGTAAAGCTATGGAAGAATAGATTGATTAGATAGAGAAGAACAAAATTTGGACTTTAATTCCAAGACCAACTGATAAGAATGTGATTGGTACCAAGTGTGTATTTAGGAACAAGCTAGATGAGAATGCTGAGATCACAAGAAATAAGGCTAGACTAGTTTGCAAAGGTTATGCACAAGAAGAAGGACTGGACTATGGGGAAATATTTTCCCTTGTTGCAAGGATGGAAGATGTAAGAACTCTACTTACATATGCTACTTATAAAAGTTTTAAAAATTACCAAATGGATGTAAAATTTGCTTTTCTAAATGGTATACTGGAAGAGGAAGTCTACATAGAATAGCTAGATGGATTTGTTAATGATGAAAACAAGAATATGGTTTACAAACTACATAAAACACTCTATGGTTTGAAACAAGAACCTAGAGCATGGTATGAGAGGCTTCACAAATATCTAGTCAAGATAGGATTTGAGAGAACATATGACAACAACAACCCATATATCAAGGTAGAAAAATGGAAAGGCATTTTGATATCTAAAATCATTGTTGATGATATAATATTTTGAGGAAAAGATGCATTATGCAAAGATTTTAATGATTAGATGAAACATGAGTTTGAGATGTCAATGTTTGGAGAACTCAAATTCTTTGTTGGATTGCAAGTACATCAACTAAAATATGGCATATTTGTGACTCAATCAAAATATATCAAGGAGAGACTCAAAACATTTGACTTAGAGGATTCAAAACTAGTTAATACATGAATGGTAATAGGACATAAGTTATCCAAGAATGATGAGTTAGCTAAAGTAAATAAGATAATATACAAATCAATGATTGAAAAGTTGCAATATGTTGTACACAATAGACTAGAGATTACTTTATCTATTGGAATAGTGGCAATATTTTCTAAAAACCCAAGAGAAAATCATCTTATGGTTATAAAAAGAACAATGAGGTACTTAAAAGGAACAAATGATTTTGGTTTATACTATGAAAGGAATGAAAAATTTGAGTTGAATGCCTAGACTAATGTAGATTAGGAGGTAATATAGGTGATAGAAAAAACACCAGTGGAGGAGCACTCTTCTTAGGCAATAGATTAGTCACTTGGACTAGCAAAAAGAAAAATTGTAGCTCATAGTCCATAGTTGAAGCTGAGTATGTTGCTGCTACTATCAACTGCACCAATATTGTATGGATCAAGCACCTGTTGAAAGGCATGAAGGAAGAAATAACTGAATCTATGATACTCTATTGTGATAATACAAGTACCATCAACATATCAAAGAATCCTTTGATGCATGCCAACACAAAGCATAATTCAATTAAGTATCACTATGTAAGAGAACTGGTGGAAGAAAAACAAGTGAAGATGGAATATGAAAACTCAAAGGAAAAAATTGCTGACATCTTCACAAAACTATTACCTAAATATGCATTTGAATATCTTAGAGGTAAGTTAGGGGTGATACCCCTATCCAAGGTTGTTTGAGTAATAGTAAGACTGCCCTATATGTAGTGCCTACCCTGGTTTACATTTTGTGATTGTTGCTGAACTCTTTCTCGATGAATTTTCTATTAATTAAGTCTAATAAGAAGATTTAATTAATAGTTTAATTTAATCAAAAATTAATATGATATTTTAATATTTATTTTATTTAATTAATTGAAAAATTAATTAAATAAAAGAATTAAATTTGGAGATAAAAGTTACAAGTTCAAAGTTGGCACGTGACAATAATTATTTAATTTAATAATAATATATTAAGAGTTCATTTTTAAATAAATGCTAAATAATATTATTATTTAAGTTAATAAATATTTTATCAATTAAGTTTCAAAAATAAATATAAAAGTGGAAAAGATATTAAAGTTATTAAAAGATTCTAGATCGCATGATGCATGCATGTGATTAAAATATATTAAGATAAAACAAGTGGATTTAATAAAGTGAGTGCATGAGATTTAAAATTAATAAATTAATTAAAAAAGGAGTCAAGTGAATATTAAATAAAGAAATTTAATTAAATAAAGTAATGTGTATTATTTTAATATTTATTCACATAGGAGTATGCGAACTCTCGTGAGTTGTCATATTGACAACATAGGAGTTTGCACTCTAATTATGCACGTGTTGTCTACACTTAGGAGTTAGCTCATTATTTGAACACATGGTGTCTACAACATTCTAGACACCTCATCATGTTTATCTTCTTATCATGGAAGTTATGTGCTTAGTTGTCATGTTTATCTCCTAGTTCTTTCTAGAGACATTCTAGATGCATCTTAGAGGGCTTTATATAGAGACTCTCTTAGTGTGTATGGACAAGCTCATATTCTTCTACAAGCTCATAGGGTTCTACATCCTCATATGCTTCTACAAGAACTCCTAGTCACTTGGAGGGGGTTTCGATTCTTGGAGGAATTGTGAATGTTGGAGAAGGAAGGAATTTTAGGAAAGGAGAAGGTTCTAAGAGGGGAAGCTTCTCTAGAATTTTCTAGGGCATAGAAAATTAGCATCAGTGTCTAGGTAGGCACTCGTGATTATTTCGCATATTTTATTTATGCTCTTTCTTTTCTTGTCTTCATCATGTCTGTTATGTGTGTCTAAATAATTCTCTATGAATGAATCTTAAATTTTGTAATTTGGAATTTGGGCATGCATATTGTTTCATCCAGTTATGGGAATTAAAAATATTATTGCAATCTTCCCTTAGTAGAATCAAGATTTGGAAATTGATTCGGGTTTGGGTTCAGATTAAAATAGAATCTTGTTATTATGCATTAGTTTAATATGATTTATTAACTAATCTAATTAAATTAAATTTACTTAGAATTAGTTAATAGTAGAAAGAAGTGTAATTAATTATTAGTCAATTTTAGTAAATAGATTTTTAAATGAGATCAAATTAAAAGAAAAGAGATAATAATAAGTGTTTAGTGGAATTAAATAATTAAATTATTAATGAGATTGATTTTACTTAAAATCAATGAAGATTATTTCAAATAAATGATTGCCTTGGAGTGTTTTAAGGAATTTGTAAATTAATTATTTAAAAGAAGATAAGTATTATTCTAGAGATTTGAATAATGGGAGATGCTCTTGGAATTAAGGGAGTTTCACTTAATTATTAGTAACATTGATTTTAGTAAAATAATGAAATGATTTTATTAAAAGTCAATGGGAATTAGTTTGATGATTTAAATAAGTAAATAATTATCTTATGATTATTTTAGAGAATTGTTTTAAATTAATGGAGGGATAATTCTATGTTTTATTTGAAACAAATAAATGGGTTGATTTATAGATTAAATGAAGAGTCTTATACACTTGAAGTATACTTGAAATGAAAGCTAAAACCTCATATTTGGCTTAACTATGTGATTGCAAAAGAAAACTAAAACATGTGTTTGTATCTTGTTCATTATGCTATCCATGTTTGAGGTTTGGGTGGTCCTAGAATGTTGACTAGTCAGGACATCTACTAGAGGCTTGGGAGTTATGCAAATGTGATGGCATGTTGATGTTTTTTGATCTTGATCTTTCTAAACCCAACCATGGCAATGTGATGGTATGCTCTATGAGATGTTTGTTTTTTACTGATTGTTATTGCTTTCCATTCTTCTTGTGTGAAGCTGAGGTGTATGTATTTGAGATACTTGACTTAACCATTTTTGAGTCATCAATTAGTTATGCTTGGGTTACTTTCCAGTTGCCTTGATGAGACTGAAGTGTTTATTTTGATCTTGATGATTTCATGTTGTGACATGTTTTGACTCGACCATTTTGGAGTCTTCGATCAGTATTATTTTCTTTGAGACGCCTTTTCAATTACTTGTTAAGAACTGATGGATATTGTGATTATCATTGATACCTTCAGTTGCCAATAGAGAACTATTGTGGTCATGATTATCAATGGATATTTTTTAGTTGCTCATGGATTTTTGATGTTCTTGTTTTGATTATCTTTTGATTCTTTCCAGTCGCTTGTTTAGGACTGAGGTGATTTTGTGATTTGTGATTTCTTGAGCTTAGGGTAGGTTATCTACTTGTAATGTTGGGAAGTGGCTTGCAATGGGGGCCAGGGCCCTAAGTGGCTTCTAGGGAAACTCATTGTAAGTTATTTAATAAATGAAAATATTTACACTAAATGAGGATTAAAATGAACCTAATAAGATAATTGTATGTTCTCGACCATACCTTGAGTGCTAGTATAGACTAGGATGGGAGTAGAGAGAACGCTTGGTTGTGACCTTGCATTCTGTAGTATGCCTCATCAGTATAAGAGGATACTAGTGGCCGCATAGGGATCACTAGGGGGTCAAGGTCTACTGAGAGACTACTAGGGTAACTCTAGCGTGATCTGTGCAATGAAACTTTCCCGCTTACATAGTAGGTTTCCTACATGTCTTTATTGTGCCTCTGAGAACTAGATGTTAGCTTGTGTGTTGGAACCTTTGAGATAGCATACTTTTAGGATTCCTAAACTTAAAGAGTATTTGAGTTATGTGATTTGATATCTTTTTTGAGACTTGAGACTATCTCCTCTAGCACTTTCTTTGTTGGTATTTATCTTCATTTTGTTGTTGGATCTTATGATGGATGTTATTTTTTGCTATGTTTCTTTATATTGATGATTAGCATGTGATAGATGATGTTATCTACTTTGTAAGATCATCTTATGCTTTATTCTTGCGTTTTAGATTTCTTTATGCATATGTTGTAGCATGTTAGATTTCCTTCTACATATGTTGTAGTATGTTTTGGGAGTGACATCCCTACTATGAAAATATCAATGATCTCTTCAGTGACTTGGGATGTTACACACGGAGGGATGGCTAGGGCCTATGATGGTCTAATGATGCTATTGATGGTTTGGAGGAACCGCACACTTAGATTAGTTGTGTTTTATGATGTATGGTTATCTTTTATGATGGTTGTTATATCATTATTGATGGATGGATGTATCATGTATGTGATGGTTTCATTTACTTGATTGTACTTGTATCATGGATTTAATGAGGTTGATGTATCATTATCTTTGCATTTGTATATTCTTTTGAGCCTTTCATATCCTGTGACATGTATAGTGGATGATTGAGCATTCTAAATTGATTTTCCAAGAGGTGTTTGGAAGAAATGTATGATATGGACTTAGACTTTTCCTTATTCTCTCATGTGGATGTGGTAGTTGTTAGACTTAGTATTAGTTAGATTAAATGTGATTCAACATCTTGGGATCCTTAAAGAATGTAACCTGTTATGTATGCTTATGTATCCTTTTAGTTGAATGTATGTTATTACTTCTGCTACTATGTGTTTGACATGAATGGTTTATCTTTCATGTTTTAAAAAAAAAATTGTTTGGCAAGATTAGTGAAATTTTAGGTTAATTCTTTTGGATCCTTTGACAGGGCATTACACTATAACAAATGAGTTGATTACTAGAATGATATAAATTGATGCAGAGGATACATACTTTAGGTTTTTCCTAAAGAAACTAAAATACTGAAATAATATGTCTTTGGCATTATTGTCAAAGAGGGAGAAATAGTAGAAACTAATCAAACATGTAGAGGGAGAAATAGAAAATCTACACGATCAAATGTGTAGAGGGGGAGATAGCGGAGAATAATAGAAAGGAAGGAGAAAGGAAACAATAGTTAAGAGGGAGAAGAAAATGCAAAGGAATCAATCAAGATAACAAACCAGAGAAGGAGTAGAACAAAAGAGGAGAAGATAGTGTATCAGAAAAAGAGATATTCTTGATAATTTGAGAGAGGGAGTTACTTATAGAATTCAGAGGGAGTCATAAGAAATTTAGAGTTGCTAATAGAATGAATAGTTTTGGATACACAATTTTTCTTTTTGGCATTTAACTTATTGTTTTAACCTAGTTAGCATTTTGATAACTTGGTTGATTAGTTTGGTTTGCCATAAATGCCAATGAGGGACATTGTTGAAATCTAATTGAAAAGATCACTTGTAAAGAAGGGAGATTGTTGATAAAGAATGCTTTCAATCACTTTTTTGTCACAAATTTCAAACCTGCTATTGGTTGGAATGACAATTGATTATAAGATCCAAGTACTATTACTTAGTTGATTGATGTAGAGGATTTAATTAATAAGATGTAACAAAAGCACCTAAGGGAAAGGTTGAGTTATGGTTTTGTAATGAAGTGGAAGGATCAATTAAAACAATGGTAAAATGATGTATTGATAATACACTTGAAGATACAGAGATTGGCTACACTTAGAAACTCTAGAAGAATAATTTGTAATAAATCTATCTAAAAAGCTTGATTAAATTCATTAGTGGGTGTTGAGAAAATTAGTTTATGTCAAGTAGATTATCAAGTGTTGAGTCTAGTGTGTGCCAAGTGAAATAGAAGGTGTCGAGAAATTTTAGGTGTTAAGCAAGATAGAATGTTATAGATGTTGATCATTAGTAAAACTTAGTTGTTGCCAAATGAATCCATAGTAGGTGTCGAGCAACACAGTATGTGCCAAGCATTAGAAATTTAGTAGTGTCGAGCTCCTATATTATTTTAAAAGTCAAGACTCGATAGATTTGAGACAATAAGTTTGTTACCTTGAATTTTTTGAACCAGATGGAAGATAAGGATGATGAGCTGGTGGTACAAAATTTTAGATAAACCATCTTTAGGTGAATATAGGTGGATTTTATAAGATATTTCTAGAAGAAACAAGATTAAGGGTAGATTCATTGAATCTTACCTAATCCATTTGAACCAAAAATTTAGAGTAGGAAAAGTATTCTAGACTTCTATTTAAGGAGTTACAGGTCAAGAAGCAAGAGTGGTTGCTCAGAGATAATATGAAGTGTTAAGAAGAAGGTATTAAGAGGGAGGAATAGAGTACATAGACTCTAGTTCAATAGGTGACCATAGAGGTGATTGCATTATCACAATGAGCATGAAGACTGAGGGAGACAAAGCTTGAAAGGAGGACAAGCTGTCAAAGCTGTAGAGACTGAAAGCCAACCAATTTTGTGAACTGGATTGAGATCTAAAATTTTCAAGTTATGTTGTGAGTTATATTAGATAAAAGCCCTTATAGTTACTCTCTAGCAATTGTATCAGTTAGGGAAAAATCCTATGGACTTCGGTTGGTTTAACAACCATTTGTAAATCTTTTATTAGGGTGACATTCCAAGTGAATGTTCTAAAGTCCTTTAACTGGGCCCACTTCTAACAAGGTGGTTGAAATCCCTTGACTAGGTCACATTTAACAATTTTTTTTGTAGCCTTTTATAGGATATCATTTCAGAAGAGTGAGAAAGGAGAAACATGTTACTGGTGGTTTTTCCCAAATTGGGTTTCCACATAAATCACTATGTTATGTGTTGATCTTTCATGTCTTATTCTTGCATGTTGATTTGTTAGTAATTTTCTAAAAAGAAATTTTAGCTTGGATGCATGGTTAGTTTTATGGGCTCACGTTACTTAGTGAAATTTTTTTATTAGGATAGTTGGACCTTGAATAACTAATTCACCCCCCCTCTCAATTATTCTAAAGAATTTCTAACAACATATTCATGATTTCATCATAATTTTTTGATTTCTTTGTTTAAAATGAGATATATACAAGTAATATTAGACACAAGGACTTCATGAAAATTGCATAAAGATATGGACAATTCTTATCTTATGTTATGTTTTTCCAAGTATCATATGTTAGAGATGTGGTGATGAGTGTTGAAAATCATAGTGAATATTGACTCCTGTTAATTTAAATATCTAATTCTTAGTGAAGAGATCCTATATAAATGAAATTGGTATTTTCAAGAGTCCATCTATATTAGCTAATTTTTAAAACTTATAGTCATGCTAGAAATCATTTCTATAATTGGATCATGAATGTCATATAGGAAGGAGTTATTCCACCTATCAAGTGTTTGTTGTTATTTCTTTATGAGAAATAAAAAGAGGTTTCCTATACCTCATTTTATGCCACAAAATCTATCTTGAGGATATTTCTCCCTTTGTAGCTCACCAAGAAATTCTACAAGGTTGTATTTATTAATTTCAGCTATAATTTGGCTAAGGAATAAAAACAAAGCCCATATTGTTAACATCATAATGTGTAGACAATATAAGAAAAAATGATAATCAATGAGCCACTCTATAAATGATAAGTAATGTGGAAATCAAGAATAAAGTAGATATTGATAAAAATAAGCATCATAAAGTATCATTAATTAAGTAAAACTATAAACTGATAAATATAATCATCATTATTAGAATGTAAACACTGATCTAAATATTAAAAAATTCCCAAGTTCTAAATTATTTCAATGTCAATGATAGGAAACCTAGATAAGCATAACATGATTGAAATTCTGAAAGAACAAAAAAATACTTAATAAAATATAATCTTCAATTATATTATATGGAATAATCCTTGCTAAAAAAATATAATGGGTTCTCTAAAACACCATTGTTATAAAAAATGGATTACTAATGGGATTCCCAATATGTACTATTTATAAAGCTTAGATCACACCTAGAACATAACTAGAACTTATGTATTTAATTATTATTTTATAGGTGAACAACTATAGAGATATCATTAGGATTGAAAACATACATGCTTAAACTAAAACAAAATAAAAAGAAACAAAAACAAGAGTATTGAAACCATTAATCTAGAAACTAGTGGTTGAAAAGTATCATCAAAAACTATATAAGCTTCGAAATTATTTCAGAAAATGCAATCATTAGTAACAAGTCTAGATTTCATGAGAGTGATCTCAATATAATCAAATGTGAGAAGTGTGAAGATTACTTTATGACCTAATATGAGATAATATCTAAGATAGAAAAGTGATTCCTCCTATCACTAAAATAATGTGTCAATGCATCTTGTTATAGTAGAATGTGTCGATGCATCTTGTTACAGTACAAACAATATTTCTACATTGTATGCAATGATGCATTCCTAAAAAATTAATTTAATAATGTGATTTTTATCTCCAAACACGTATGGATGACACATTTTTACACTTGTCAAGAAAAGCTAGCTCTATCTTAACACTATATGCATGCCATGATGCATCTTATGATAATTCTATTCTATGCTTATAGATTTCTTCAATTAACATCACCAAAAATCTCAACTAGAACATTTTCCATTTTTGAAATAATGGAAATAGCTTGCATATCTGACTATTTCTTGTTGCAATTTTAGAGATAATTGTAGTGTGGAAGTCAATACATACTCAAATTTCCTTGACTACTCTAATAATTGTCTTAGATCACCTTATTATATTTTCTTAGGTTCAAAGTGTTTTATCAGGTTATTAGTATTGATAATTTACTAATAGAGGCAATGAATTTTACAATTCATTGACATTGAATTCCTTTAATGCAAAAAAACAAAATGAGAAAATAATATTTGCTTCATATCTAGAGATACATCCTTATAAATAGTATTTTTGAAAGTTAATACACCTTTAGCTAAAATGTGTCATAGTTTAGTCATTTCAAAATCAAGTAGCTTGCCAAACAAATGTATCATTATTAGATAATTGAGAGTAGGCCGGTGTAGTTGAATCAATTATAACTAGTTATCCTACAGGCCTTAGAAATAATTTTGTACCAAATTCAACTTCAAAAAATTTCAAATCAATAACTCAAACACCACATCTAGCATCATAATTCAAACTTATAATGCAACTTCACCTCAAATTATTATCTCATCATTTTATACCAAGTATCAAAGTAATCATCTAGCTTATATCGAGTTGCAACATCAAATAATTAATATCAAATAAACTTTGCAACACAATAAGAAATCACACATTTGACAAAAGTATTTAACATATAAACCCTATGAAAGGAAAAACCACCTGGGAGCCAAAAACCCAAATATTTTCACTCTTCTAAAGTGATCTCTGTTAGGAGCCAACCTTGTTAAATTTTACATGCACATTTTTAGTTTGTCTTTGTTAGAGGATTTTCACCAAAGATCACTTGGACCTTATCACTCCTTGACATTTCTAGAGAGGGGCCTCCTCTAAAGGACTTACAAACATTACTATTAAATGTTACCACATAGGATTTCAAAGACTTGTTAGATCCACTTGGTTAAGAAAATTTTCTGCAACAATGGTAAGAAAGTAAAAATCAAATGATCTATTAGGTTTTAGCACTACCTTTCTTGTTCATATCTTTATATAGATAACTTTTTCCTCTAAAAAATCTTCTAGATTTTGTCAATTAATTACAATTGTAGATCTTGAATTTAATGAATTTAGAAACTTAGAAAATAGAATTCCTTCTTGAACTTTGTACTCCATTTAAAATTGTTAATTCTTCCCCATTAGATCTTCTTTGAATTTTAACATATGTTCATCTTAGAACTAACTTCATCTTTATCTTTTATATTTCTCAAAAATTTTCATCAAATGTCATCCTCAAATTAATCTTTTAAACTTGTTTTTCATTCTCATTGAGATCAATGAAGATTATGTTAGAAATGAGGGAGGGTGGGGGGTGTGGAGTGGGTGAATTAGTTACTCAAGGTCCTTAACTACCACTTGAACAATTTAAAAAAAACACTTACTATTCTGGTTATCCTATTGTTGCTTAGTCTCTAATATAAAAATATTGTCTTAAACATAACTTTCTTTGTATAATGAACACATTATCAAATGTAAAACATATAAAGCATTTAACATAGATTTTAACACTAGGATTTTACATGGAAACCCAATTTGGGAAAAACCTCTAGAAACATGTCACCAACTTTTCACTCTTTCGAAGTGAGCTTTGTTAGGAGCCAACCCTATTAAAGGTTACAAAACACACTATTAAATGTGACCTTGTTAATGGATTTAATCACCCTATTAGGAGTGGCCTTGTTAGAGGACATTGATCATTCCATTTAGAAGTCACCTTGTTAAAGGATTTACATAGATTGTTACGTCAACCTCTATTAAAAGGATCTCAATACAAACTATTTACAATGATCAATGCTTACAACTCACTTTTGTAGGTTTAGATATTTTTTCGGTCCTTGTGCGAACTCATTTCTAAGCCTTCCATTGTCATCTCTAATCTTGATTCACTTGGCCACTATTCAAACAATTAGTCCACTCTTCTCAAGAATACTTAAGTCTTCTACTAAGAATCACTTATCAATATCAACATCATCTCTACAATATTTCTACTTTAGCTTCACATTCACACACACACACACACACACACACACACACACACACACACACACACACACACACACACACACACACACACACACACTTGTGTATTTCTCATCCATCTCTATCTATATGTGTCTCTTACATACACTTGCACTCTCTCTCTCACACTTTCATGCGCATGCACACACACACAGTTTTTTTAGCTCTGTACAAGTATTTAAATATGAAATTCTTTCTTTTTCATTTTGCATCACCACTATAGATCTTAGGATTAATGATCAAATTGAATATGACTCATTGTATCTATCCATCTTCTTGATCATCCTCTAGAAGCTTCTCTAGAATCCATCTATTAGGTCTTGAATTTATCCCCTCCTTGAATTTAATGATCCAACTCATCAATATTATCTTCAACATGGTTTACATCTCCCAAGAAATCAACTCTATCATCTCGATGTCACGATTCACTTGAATTCATTCTCATATTATCACTCAACAATCTCTAAATTATGACACTCAATCAGCATTGAATTACTCAGTTTCTATAAATCTTTTTGGCTCAACATAAACTATCATTCTTGGTTGATACTAACGCTTGGTCAACACTAGATTTTCTTGACACTAACTATAGCTCAGTTGACACTAGCATTACTTGGTATTCTTTAGCCTTGTACACTATTTCTCAGCTTGGCTTAGCTTTCTTAACATAAACAATCACTTTCCTTTATCAAAGTCTATCTAATTAAATGTCCATTATAACTCCCTTCTCATAACTCAAACTTTCCTCTAGGTGCTATTGTTATGAGAAAATTCTCAAATCCTCTTCATCAATCAAATATATATGATACTTAGATAAGGTAGCAATATGTCATATCAATAGATTTGACATCAATGACAAAACAATAATGATTCCAATTTTAAGTTTCTAACAACCTCCCTCTTTGGCATTAATAGAAACATCTCAATATCTCAATATGTAGGAATACCACTTGTTAGGTCATACAATCCAAAAGCTATCACCTTAATTCTCTTTTATGAATTTCTCCCTATGAAACAATTTTCTTTTAGTATCTCCCTCTTTGCAGTATCTCTCCTAGCTCAGTATCTTATATTTCATCTCCCTCTTAACTCTCTCTTTAGTAATCTTTCCCTTTGTCTATCTCTTCCTCTTTGACAATAATGCCAAAGACATTGAATTTTCATACCTTCAAACTCTTCATACATCTAAATTATGTAGATTTTGCATGTCTAGCTAATTCCTATCATCTATATATGACTAATCTATTATGCTATACTAAATTATCTACCTTAGGAATGTCCCAAATTAGAGCTAAATTGCATCACTATGTAGGATATTTTGATTATCACATGTGATGCAATGCACCTTTTTTTTCTTAAGTAGGTTTTCTTAGGGGAATCACTCCTAGTTTACCTCTAAGATATTCATGAGCATCTTTGGGTAAGGGTTTTGTGAATATTTTAGCAATCTGTTCCTTGGTATTCACATATTCTACCTTCACTTCTTTTTCTTGAACTAGTTCCCTTAGGTAGTGATACTTGATAGTAATGTGCTTTGTCTTAGTGTGCATTACCGAATTATTTGAAATGTTGATAGCACTTGTGTTATCATAATACATAACCATTGGATGTGTAATATCTTTCATTCATTTTAGTAATTGCTTGATCCCCATTATGTTTGAATAGTTCACTACAATTGCCACATACCCACCTGCAATTGTTGATTGGGAAATACCATTATGCTTTTACTTGTCCATGACACCAATTTCTTTCCTAGAAAGAATGCATCTCCACTAGTACTTTTTCTGTCATCAATATTCCCTGCTAAATTTGAGTTAGTGAACACCTTTAGTTCAAACCTATCACTTACTTTGCAATACAATCCATAATCTTATGTACCTTTCAGTCATCTAATTATATTTTTCATAGTCATCATGTGATTCTCCTTAGGATTTTCTAAAAAATTTGGCAACTATCCCAACTACCAAATCAATATTTGGTTTTCTATGACCAACATACTATAATTTTCTAATCATGGATATGTACAATGTCTAGTTCACTTCAGTAAAATCATCATTCTTAGATAGCTTATGTCCTATACATATAGGTGTACTCACCGGCCTTGAATATTCCATACCAAAAATATTTAGTATCTCCTTAATGTATTTGGATTGAGCAATAAAAATATCAAACTTCATTTGACATACTTGTAATCCAACAAAGAATTTGATTTCACCAAACATATAAATTTCAAATTCCTTCTTCATTTCATTAGCAAATGATTTGCATAATGTTTCTTTTCCTCCAAATATAATATCATCAACAAATATTTTAGATAATAGTTTTTCATTGTTCTTACCATTTTTCAAATATAGATTATTTTTGTCATTTTCCCTTTCAAATCCAATCTTCACCAAATAATTATTTAGTCTTTTATACCATTATCTTGGGGCTTGTTTCAATCCATAAAGGGCTTTGTTCAGTTTACATACCATGTTCTTAATGTCCAGATCTACAAATCCTTCAGGTTGTTTAATGTACACTTCTTCCTCAAGAACACCATTTAAAAATGAAAATTTGACATCCATATGATATACCTTGAAATTCTTGTAGGATGAATATGCAAGAAGAGATCTAAATCCTTCAAGTCTTGCCACATGATCAGAAGTTTTTCTATAGTCAACTCCTTCTTGTGCATAACCCTTTCATATTAGTCTTTCCTTGTTTCTTGTTACCTTTCCATTGTCATTGAGTTGTTCCTCAAAACCCACTTTATCTGAATGACATTTTTGTCTTTAGGTCTTGGCATCAAAATCCAAGTATTGTTCTTCTCAACCTAGGAAATTTCCTCATTCATTGCCTAAACCCAATCTTTATTTTCTAAAGCATCCTTTACTATTTTGGGCTCAAATTCACAAAGTAAGCATGTGTTATCTTGAGTTTATTCCTTGTCATAACACTTCATTTAGAATCTCTAATGAGTTTTTTAGGTTTTTGATGTCTTTTCACACATTTTTATAGCATAGGTAGTTTCCTTCTTTGATCTTCTATAGGTTCATCTAGAAAAATAATCTCAAGCTCATTTAGTCTTCCTTGTTCAGGTTCTAGTTCATGTTTTGCATGATTAACATTCTCTACCTAATGGTCCACATTCCCTATCTATGAATCAACATCTATAGTTTGTTGTTTGACACCCACTCTCTACTACTTGACAATTTGTATTTGTATGTCATCATTTACTGTTTGTTGGAAAATTGTAGCTTGATTTTCTTGTTCATTTTGAGTACTAGGAGAATCATGATACACATAGATGAATGTGCTATAGTCTTCAGGTTATTCTTTACATGCAATATCCCTTCTTTCTACAAACTCATCAACTTTCACATTTGCACTTTCCACAACTTTGTTAGTGTTATAATAATTATAAGATTTACTTTTGGTGGAATATCCTAGGAATATGCCTTCATCACTATTTGCATCATGTTTTCCATTCCTATTATCTTTTAGTATATAGCATCTACTTCCAAAGATTTTGAAATATTTGACATTAGGAGTACAACCATACCATAGTTCAAAAGGTGTAGCATTTGTACCTTTCTTTACTTGTACCATATTGAGGGTATAGACAATAGTACTAACTACTTCTCTCCAATAGTTCTTCGATACCCTCTTATCCATCATTTATGTTCTTCCATAGTCCATTATTGTTTTATTTCTTCTTTCAACTATTCCATTTTGAGGAGGGGTCCTTGGCTGTCACATATATATTTTAATTCCTCTATCATTGCAAAATGTATTGAACTCATTTGAAATGAATTCACCACCTTTGTTAGATCTTAAGAACTTCAGACTCTTCCCTATTTCTTTTTCAACTCTGTTTAAATACCACTTAAATAACTAAAAATAATCTAATTTAGTTTTAAGAAACATCACAGTCATCATTCTAGAGTAGTCATCAACAAATAGAATGAAATCCTTATCTCCACAATAACTTTGAAAATCAATGGGTCTACATAGGTCAATATGAACCAATTCCAAAATATCACTAGTGGTGTAATTTATTCTCTTAAAACTAGGCTTGGTCATTTTTCCTAATTGACATTGTTTGCACATAGCATTGTTAGGCTTCTCTAGTTTGACATTGTCATTTATCACTAATATTCACCAAATTGTCAAAGTTCACATGACATAATCTCTTGTTCCATAACCAAGCATCTTCTTGTTGTGCAAACAAACACATCTTATTTCATAAATATAGATAAAACAAATTACCTCTTGTTTGATCACTAGTTCTAATAAGCTTACCACCAGCATCATGTATCTTGGCCTTCCTATTTTTAAATTCAACTATGTAGCTTGATTTGTTTAGCTATAAAACACTCAATAAATTATAGTTAAGTCCTTCAAACTAGTAAATATTGTCACATATTATCTTGTTAATCAGTTCAATAGAACTTTTACCTTTTACAACACAAAAGATGTCATTACCAAAATTAACACATCAACCATTGTATGGACCAATATCTTCAAATTTATCTTTATCACCAATCATATGATTGGAGCATCCACTATCAATTATCCATCTATCACTCTTGTTTTTATATGAGATTAGTGTAGTTTTATCATCTTCATCAAAATTTTCTTTCGTTGCAACATAGACAAATTCATCATCATTACTCTTAGATTCATTATAAGTTTCTTCTTCAACAATATAACAAGATTTATTACCTTTTTCATTCTTTCTTCTCTTGTACACTTTGTCATCTCTTCTTCCTTTGTATTTTCTTTCCTTTCTTTCTCCCTTATCCTCAATATTAGGAAACCTAACAACAATATGAACAAATTTGTTGCATGAAAAACAAATAATAGGTAATTTTCCTTTTTACTTACCTCTTCCTCCTTCATATCTTTTTGCAATAAGGGCCTCAAGTTCATCAATCTCATCATCAAAACTATCACTATCACTTTTCACATGTTTATCTTTTATTTTGTTAAAAACTAATTTTGACTTGAACACATATTCAATAGTATCATGTGTCTAGTTATCAAGGTTAGACATCTCAAAAGCAACAAGTCTACCGATTACACCTTCTAAGGTCAAAGTGTTACCTGGTGTGCATCTCAGTTCTTGGATTGTAGGAACTCTAATGGTATACAAAGGGAGTAGAGTCCTCAATACCTTATTATTATTGTTTCATCCATGATTTGTCCAGTTGCACCATGAATATAATTAACAACCTCTTTGAATCTTGTGTAGTATTGAACTATATTCCCATGTTCCATCATTCTCATATCATCAAAGTTACCTCCTAGGCTTTCTAATTCGGCTCTCAAGACATTGTCATCACCTCCATATATGGTCTTCAATTTTTCCCACAATGCTTTTGCATTATCATAATTTTTTAAGTCATCAAACTCAGAATAGCTTAGGGCTGAGGTAATCTCCAACATTTCTTGACCATGTTCTTGCTTTTGCTTTAGTTGATTAGCTACTAGAGGATTAGTAGTCACCTTAACATACTCATTGTCCACAAGGTTGATAGATGCATCACTAATGCTAGATATATGAAAACTCATCAAGGTCTGTAATGCAAGAAAGTTCTCCTTGTTCATCTTCAGTACATGTCTCTTATGATTCATGATCTTTAGCTTTAAGTACATTCAAAATTTTCTCTATAAGAATTGAACTCTAATATCAATTGTTACAAATATTTAGAATAAATGAGAGAGGGGCAGACGGGGGGTGGGGGTGGGGGTGATGTGGTGAATCAATTACTCAAGGTCCTTAAGTACCACTTGAACAATTAAACACAAACACTCACTATTCTAATTATCTTGCTATTGCTTAGTCTCTACTATAAAAATATTTTCTTAAACATAGCTTTCTTTGTATAATGAAAACATTTTCAAATGTAAAACATAAAAGCATTCAACATAGGTCTTGACACTAGGATTTTATGTGGAAACCCAATTTGAGAAAAACCACCAATAACATGTCACCTTTTTTTCATTTGTTTGAAGTGAGCTCTGTTAGGAGTCAACCTTGTTAAAGGTTACAATACATGTTGTTAAATATGACATTGTTAAAGGATTTAATCACCTTGTTAGGAGTGGCCTTATTGATTATTCCATTTTAGAATGTCACCTTATTAAAGGATCTATACATATTCTTAAGTTTTCAAATGAAAATTAGGTCAACCTCTATTAAAAGGATTTTGACAGAAACTATTTACAATGATTAGAAAGAAAACAATAGGTTTTGATCTGTGTGATTACAACTCACATTTGCAGGTTTAGATCTCTATTTGGTTCTTGTGATGACTCACTAATAAGCCTTCCATTATCATCTCTAATCTTGATTCACTTGGCAAGCCTTCAAGTAATTAGTCCACTCTTCTCAATAATACTTAAGCCTTCTGCTCAGATTCACTTATCACTATCAACATCATCTCTGCAAGCTTTCTCTTTTAGCTTCACATTCACTCACACACTTGTGCATTTCATATCCATCTCTATCTATATCTGTCTCTTACATACACTTGTACTCTCTCTCACATGTTCACACACGTGTGCATGCACACATGCACACACATACACAAACAATTTGTTCGTCTTTGTAGATCTTTATATAGGCAATTCTTGTTTTACCATTTTTTATCACCACCTTAGATCTTAGGGTTTATGATAAGGTTCAATATGATTCATTGTATCTATCCATCATCTTGATCATCCTCTAGAAACTTCTTTAGAATCTATCTATTAGGTCTTTACCTAATCCTCTTGTTGAATTTAATGATCTAACTCATCAATGTTATCTTCAAAATAGTTTACATCTCCCAAGAGATGAATTGTTACAAGTTTATCTCACGATTCCCTTGAATTAATTCTCATACTATCACTCAAAAATATCTAAATTCTGACACTTAGTAACCAATGAATTACTCGATCACTATAAAGATTTATAGCCCAACATCAACTATCATGCTCAATTGATACTAATACCTAGTCAACAGTAGATTTTCTTGGCACTAACTATAGCTCAATTGACACTAGCATCACTTGGTATTCTTTATCCTTGTATGCTATTGCTCAACTAGGCTTAGCATTCTTGACACAAACAATCACTTTGATTTATCAAAGTCTATATAGTCAAATGCCATTGTAACTCCCTTTTCGTAACTCAACCTTTCCTCTAGGTGCTATTGTTATGAGCAACTTCTCAAATTCTCTTAATCAATCAAATAGGTTTCATATTTAGATTAAGTAGCAATATGTCTTATCAATATATTTGACATCAATGAAAAAACAACAATTGTTCCAATTGTAAGTTTCCAACACATTTTACAACTTTCTTGGTCAATACATGACTCAGTTAATATTAGACTTCCACACTACATTTTGAGATGCTCAATGACAACTATAGTGATAGTGAACTTTATATCATACTTCTTTCAAATCTTCTTCATCAATCAAATGATAGTGAACTTTAGTGAATTAGCATAATATCTAACCTATTGAATAGAAATAAAAAGGGGAATGGATTAAAAGGATGATGTGAGGGGGAATAGAGGACCTATCCTTAACCCAAATTCCCAAAAGGAAAGATCCAAATTGATCAATCTCAAAGAAGTGATCAATACAAAAATGAATAAATCAATGGAGAATATGAAGAAAGGAGGAAATCCTATTATCTACTATAGAAAGTATGTGCTTGAAATCTAGAATTAATAGAAGACAAATACTAACCTTAAAATAGGGTAAGTCTAGAAAATGCTGATTTCTGATGTCTGTGCATAGTTTTAGGGAATTCTACAACCTATTATGGATTGGAAATGTTGAGAAAGTGAAAACCCATAAATCATTTGTGATTTTGAAGGTAGGTCAACTTTGACTAGATAGTGGAGCACAATCTTACCTAGGGCCACAATTGTAACCCAAAAAGTCAACCTTGACTTGTACTATGACAAACTTTTTGTTCATAGGTCCTACAAGATCAACAAAAAGAGTATCTAAATATGCACTTAAATTTCTATTCCACACTTGTATATTGATATGAAAGCTTGGACTCAACAATGTAAATCTAAATCATAAATCTAAATCAAAAAATCCATGATTGTATGCTTGGAATCCACCTTGAGAGAAGAATGAATAGATCTTGAAGATGAACAAAGGACCTTGAAGGAAGATCAAACCACTATGATGGCTAGATCTAGGGTTTTGTTTGACATTTTTTCCCCCCATTCAGTCCATCACTGATAACCAATCTAAGAGATCACCAATGGGCTGTATTCTTTGATGTGCGTTAACACACTTTTGGTCAGGTTAACATCTTGCATTAACTTGGTCTCTCATGAGTCAAATTGGCTTGGTTCCTTCATGTGCTGAGCTAGTTCAGCTTGTTGATTGATTAAGTTGGCTCAATTTTCCTTCATGTGCTGAGTTGTAGGTTAACACACATTTCCTGTCGAGGTTAACATTTCACATTAACCATTTTTGTTATTTTGAGGAGTGACTTTTCTTGCTTTTGCAAAATCACAAAATTGTAGCTGCCTCTTCAACCAATAATTCAAAAATTGTGTCAACCAATAGTTTCATGCCACATGGTAGATGCCTGTTGTGCTAGGATTATTTTAATTAGATGGTGGTCATATTATACATCAATGTTGGGGCCCCTTGCAAAGATACAATGGCTATTAGATTTAGAAGCATCTTTGGATATTTACAAATGCATCTTAGTTGTCCATGGTTATGTGGAGATATTGATCTTCGGTTGGGTTTTAATCACTTGTTGAGGAGATTTTTGTAGCATATGAGCCATTCATTCCAAAATGAAGATCTACATTAAAAATTCATAAATTTTTTGGGGAAATCAAATTTATTCCATGTGGATCAATTCTATATTTTCATGGTAGGTTATCTTGCATGTTATCCCATCTCATATTTTTTAACAGCAGTGCATATTTATTTTTTGTAGACATGACATAATTCAAGGACCATTATTTAGTGTTGAATGACATTATTTGGCCTTGTTTTCATGTTATCTATTCATCTCCATTCCTCATTAATGATTGTAATCATCAAATCTCATGGGATTTGATTTCTTATTTTTGGGTGCATTTGTTTTGCCCTTCCTGTCACTTCATCACAATAGATTGTATTTCATGATCCAATTTAGTTTTAATATTCATAAATTGCTACTCTTTGCAACTCAACTCCACTTTGGTTGGGGTTTGAACTTCAAGTTAGATTTGAGTTATGCCTAATCTATAAAGGCAAGTTGTAAGTACTTTTTCTGGGTTCTTCTCCATTTTTATTTTGTAGCAGCATTATGCTCTGCATTTTTAGCCTTCCATTAATGAAACTTCTCATTTTCTTACCTATTCTCACTATTCTATTTATTGGTGCATGTATTTTCCTTACAGTGAATGTTTCCTTTCTATTTTCTTAGATCTATGTCTTGTGTTAAGTTTGTTAGCAGTTGTTGTATAGTGAAGTTCCTTTCCTTTTAGCACTTCAACTAATTCCAATCTTGCACATGGTTTCTTGGAGATAGAATAGAGTCAATACTAGTATATTCAAGTGCTTTAATTGATGTGTAGCATAGTTATAGTTAGGGTTGTAACCACTATTCTATCTTGGTGCATTACTACATTTCCCTTTCTACATTTTAATTTCTACATTCCTTCTCCCTTTTCCTCTCAAGAAGTAGTTTAGGTGCACCCTGATAGTAAGGATGCCGACCTTCTCTAGAGATTTAGCCTCGAAGTGCAAGTCCCACTCTTGGAGGTTGTTTCTATGTTATACAAGGTCACCTGAGAAGTAGTTCCTCAGGCAAGGGTGCAAACTTTTGTGTCAACAGTTTTTGGCACGCCAGGTGGGATAATTTTTTTTAGTTGCCTAAGTCTGCTAGAAGCCAATCTAATCTTAATGCATTGAGAATTTGGGTGTTATTCTTAATTCCTTGAGAATTTGGAGGAATTTTAAACACCATGGTGATTCTATTCATCTTTTGGTTTCAACAGATCAAGTGCTGATTTGTGTAAAGATCTTTGGATCTTTTTGTGTTTCTCACACTTCCTATGAAGTCCCTGATTTAAACACTTCTTCATGGATCCCCTCTATGAAGATAATTTTTTTTCAATCCTCCATATTATGAGAATAAAGATGAATGTTTGGCCTACCTCCACTCTTTGGAGTTTAATATGAGGGTGGCCCAATTTGAGGAAGAGCTCAAAAGGAAGTTGGCTATTGTAGAAGAGGAGATGAAGCTCAAGCTTGACCAGTTACAAGCTTGAAGAAGAAGAAAGAGGAAGATAAAAGGAAGAAGAAAGAAGAGGAAGAACAAAGGAAGAAAGCCAAAGAAGAAGTTGAGAAATTGGAAGAAGAAAAAAAGAAAGCCAAGGAAGATAAGAATATTGTAGTTACATACACTCCAATTATAACTACTATGGCAGTAACAACATCAACAACATTAGCAGTGGCATCTAATGATGATGATTAGAAGGGATTAATAAGCTTATTAAGAAAATTATTTGAGAAGAATAAATCAGTAAAGTCTTTGGAGAAGACACTAACTAAAGTCTTGGAAAAAATACAATAGATAGTAACTACAATTGTAGCCATTCCAGACTTGTAGTCTAAGGCCATACAACTACTAAAGACCTTTGATGAGGAACTCACTACTTTAGTTGAGTTAGTGTCAACACAAGCTCATGCCAAGCATGATGTAGCACTATTTGATGCAATGTGTATAAATGTGAGAAATGATTTGAAGTAATTGGATATAAGCATTAAGGAACTCAAGAAAGAAATTAATGAAGGTAAGAAGTTGTATAAAAAATATACATTGTCATACAAGTACCTGATAGACTTTGAGAGTTAGATAAAGGGTAAAATGAGTGAACTTGAAACACTCACTACAAAAGTACATCTCCTTGAGACTAGTATTGAAGAATGTGGAATAGAAGTGGAGAAGATCCATAATATTATCAAGAGATTTCAATTAGATAAGGAGAAGGTATCAAAAGTGTTGTCTAGTCTTAGAGAAGCTTGGTCTCCAAAGATCATCATTTTGTAGAAGCAATTGGAGGAATCTCTTTCAACAAAGACTTCCTATGACAAATTTTCCTATACTAACTTGAGTGCAATTGAAGTAGCATCCTATGCACTATGTCTATTACTTAGTATCTCTAATATAGAGAAGGAGAACTAGAAGAAGGAAGTGGACATGCTAAAACTTATTTATGTAGATTATTTTTCCAGAATAACAAGTTGATCAGCAACATGCCACCCATTTTTTGGATATAATTTTTGACACTTTTCCTATTGATGTCAAAGGGGGAGTAATATATAAAGGAAAAATTTATGTATGTATGTATGTATGTTCTAAGGATGATAAGTAATATATGTAAGATATTGTGTATTTTATATGTAAGGGGGAGTAAACTTATATACCAATGTAATTAGTGATATGGAATGTGATGATTTATCAAAACATGAATAAAATTGTTATGTTTTGAAGGCAATTTTGTGTAGTTACTTTTATTTGTTTTTGTTATGTATGACATCATTTTGGGACTTAGAAAATTTTCCCAAATGTTTCCATCAACTCCAACGGGGGAGATTGTTGGGAATATGGTCAAATAGATATCTTGAGAGTTGTCATTTATGGCAACATGTATTCAACATTTCATTTGTGTATTTAGAGTTATAAAATTGTCTAAATGTTAAACAGTTTGCAACAACATAGAGACATATAATATGTGTGTAGATAATTCATATAGAGTTAGCTTATGCACAATTGAGGAATGCTCTATGATAGTGTCATGATAATGTGTGACAATGCATAGATGTGTATAGAGTTATGATTTAAATACCAATACTAGTATTTGACATAGCAGAATAGAGAAGAATAGAGAATTGAGTTGTATGACTTAAGGAATTATTTTGGTAACAAAATGATTACTATGTCATGATTATCTAACTTTGTGGATTTTAATCCATAAGTGATTTTATATTATGTGAAGTGTGTGGAGACATGAAGGTCGACTGAGCATATATTTACTAATTTGAAAAGTATAAGTAAAGACCTTGTCTTGCATAGATAAGTGGTGTGATCAATGTGATATTTGTGATAGATGTGAAGTCGATTAGATGATATACAAACTGTATTTGATGTATGATCAGAGCAAGTGTGAATTACAACACTTAGTAAGTATTGTATGTATATCTATTATTGTGAAGAACTTTATTATATTAATGCATGTTATTGTAGTGGGCTCTTCTTGCATAGATTGTATTTGATCTACCAACTCCTAATAGGGTTAAAGCAACTCCTAACAGGGTTGAGGCTTCTAATAAGTCCTAGTACTCTAACAAGGACTCAAGAAACTATATGTATTTCACAGACTCTTACAATGTCAATATCCTTAGCAAGATTCTTTTATTTAGTAGATCATCTAGTGAGTATCATCACCACAAGGGTTTTCCCTAGTTAAAAAATAATGGTGTAATGTGTTCTCTATGTGTATGGTTATATTTTTTGTTTAGAATTGTTGGCTTACTTTCATATGTAAGTTATAAAGTAATTAACAATAGTTAGTTGTGGGCAAAACTTTGTAGAATCCTGATTCACCGCCCCTCTTAGTATTATCTATTTCTAACAATCAATGCCAAAGGGGAAGATTGTTGGAAATATGGTTAGATAGATATCTTAAGAGTTGTCATTTATGGAAACATGTATTCAACATTTCATTTATGCATATATAGTTAGAAAATTGTCTAAATGTTCAACAGTTTGCAACAACACAGAGACAAATGAGATGTGTATAGATGAATCATTGAGGTTTAGCTTATGCATAATTGAGGAAAGCTCTATTATAGTGTCATTATGAAATGTGTTAGTGTGTAGATGTGTATGGATTGTATGACACAAGCTATGAATGAAACACTAGTATGGGTATTTGACAGAAAAACACAGAGCATACCAGAGAATTGAGTTTTACAACTTAAGGAATTATTTTGGTAAAAAAATAATTGATAAGTCATGATGATCCAAATTTTTCGACGTTAATCCATTAGTTATTTTATATTATGTCAAGCATGTGGAGACATGAAGGCCAATTAAGCAAAGATTTACTAATTTGTGAAGTATAAGTAAAGATCTTATCTTACATAGATAAGTGTGTGATCGTTGTGATATTTGTGATAAATTTGAAGTCCATAAGATGATATGAAAATTATATCTGATGTATGATCAGTGAAAGTATGAATTACAATAGTTAGAATGTACTATATGTATATCTATTCTTGTGAAGAACTTTATTGTATAAATGCATGCTAGTGTAGTGGGCTCTTCTGGCATACATTGTATTTGATCTACCAACTCCTAATAGGGTTGAAGAAACTCCTGATAGGGTTGAGGCTTCTAACAAGGACTAGTCCTCTAACAAGGACTCAAGACACTATATGTATTTCAAAGATTCCTAGGAGGGTTAATATCCTTAATAGGATTCTTTTGTTTAGTGGATCATGTGTTGAGTATCATCCCCAACAGGGTTTTCCTAATTAACAAATAATGGTGTTATGAGTTCTCTATGTGCATGGTTATATTTAATATTCAACATTATTGGTTTACTTTCATATGCAATTGATAAAATAATTAACAATATTCAGTTGTGGGAAAAAGCTTGTAGAATACTGATTCACCCTTGCCTTAGTATTATCTATTTCTAATAATGATGAATCAACTAATGATTGCAAAATTGGAGATAAATTGGAAGGACATGAAAATATAAAATTTGACATCATAGAATGATCTACTGAGTAATGAGTTAAGATAAGAGAAATAACTTGTTGAAAGTCTAAACAAGTCTACCAAAGCAATAAATTACCTTGAAGAATTGATGAAATCACCTAAGTCATCTAGCAACACTTTCAGATGAGAATGTATAATGAAAAATTTAGTTCTTAAAGAAGGAGAATCATCCAAGAGTGGAGATCTAAGGTATTAAAAGTCAAAAGGAAAACCTGCATGCTATCATTGTGGTAAACTTGGACACACTCCAAACATTTACACAATAAAAAATGGTATGCAAACCCTAAACCTAACTTTACTAGTTATTATTTTTACTACAAGAAGTAAGGATGTCAAAAACATGAGTGTAGATCAAGAACGAAGAATATAGCTACCACACCTAGATTTGAAGGTTCTTGTTACAATTGTCAAAAGTTTGGATATAGAGCATATGAATGCAAATCATAGGAACAACTCTACTAGACAAAAATGAATGCACCTAAGAAAGTTTGTTCTAATTGTCACAAGATTGGATATGTAAATAAGAATTCTAGGACCTGAGCATCAGTACAAAATAATATACACAACAACAGTAATGGAAAAGTAGATGCTAAAAAAACAAAGATGGAGATGAATCAAATTTGGAATAAAAAGGTGGAAGTTGGAGGTAGTGGAAAACATAATTTAATTAAAGTTGACCTATCCAATGAAGAAGGTGATCACACCACCTCAAATTGTTCTATATAGGTATGTAAGGAACTATATATTTAATGATCTATTTTACATCAGTTCATAACATAATAAGTTTTAAAGTTCATATATGCATAAGTAAAGATGCATAAGAATAGATAAATAAAAAGAATAGTGAAAAAAAATCATTTACACAATGAGTGCCATGAATTTGTAAAATTATCTATATTGAGTATGTATTTCTCTATGGACCAAGTACTTCACTGTCAAAATGATGTATAGGCCAAGTTTCATGGAATAGATTGAGTTTTATAGTTTAAAGACTAAGTTCAAAGGTAGAATATTGACTGAGACAGATGGATTAAACCTAATAGTGAACACAACATTAATGGAGACACTAATTTGATATAAAAGAAGTATATGTTGAAAATTTAAAGACATTTTTTCACACCTTGCATTCAGATTTTGAGAGCATAGAGAAATTTGAGCAATAGGGAAATTTGAGCAATTTGCAAAAGAGATTTTAAGGTGAAACTTCGATTGAGTGAGGATTTAAGTTGTGGTGAGTTGTTTAGAGGAAAAAATTTCAAACCCTAAGGAGGAAATATGGAAAATTCATCATCCATTGGAAAGAGTCAAGGAGTAGAGTTAAGTAATGTTCAATTGCTAAAGAATGATGCTTGTCCTCCCCCAAAATTTTGAGCTATTCCTAAGATTTCTATGAAAGAAAATTCCATGGGCGTGTTATCATCAATACCATGTAAAGTCATTATCATCTATGATGTACAAAGTTGTTACATGTGTAAGATTGGAGAAGTTTCTAATTATGAGATTCATGAAGCATATGAAAACTTATGTGATGAAGTTCTAAAAAATGAATTTAAAATTGTTGAAAGGAAAGAGTTAACTAGTACCCTACATTTTCCAAGGAATTTCAAGATCAATTGGATTAAGGTAATACTAATAAGAATCCATGATATGAAGTTATGGATAGACAATGGACCTATTGAGATCATAAAGAAGACAATTCATAAGGTTATAGGGCATCTAACATTGGAAAGGAAGAAGTCTTTGTGATGTTCAAGTAGACTAGAAGTTGAGGCTAACACAAAAGGTGAATGGAATGGATGAGGCTTATCTATCTCTACCGTCACAAATCTAATGATTGAGTTCATAGTGAGAGTTGTTTCTCACAAATTCTATTAGTCAAGTAGACTGAAAGGTGTGCCATGTATGGAAGTCGATCAAGCATGGAAGATTGTTGTGAAGGATCATGAGTATGATCTTGCCAAGTTTAAAAGATCATAGTTGGGAAAAAAACCTAAGATCAATTAGGAAGGTGAAGAATTCAATGTGTAAGTTTGGATCACTAATCTATTGGAAATATTATTTGGGAGCAAAACCAACTTGTTGCAAGATAGATTATTGAATACATATCTCAGGTAGGAGAAAATTTTGAGAATTTCATGGACATGTATTTTGAGGAGTTCAAACAAAGGATGAGGAAATGGATGAGGATCCCAACAGAGATAGTGATGAAATACTATAATGATGTATGCTTTCTAGTAACCATAGATAATACATTTTTATAGGCAATGAAGCCTAGGAAAGCATGGCTCAAATCATTTGATTATAAAGTTGATGCACTACTTAAAGAAGAAATTGATTCAAAAGTAGAACCCTTTGGGAAGTATGAAGAAGCTAAGGTAAGAATCATAATTGGCATCAAGATAGCTTCAAAAGAGAAGAAAAGAAAGAAAATTATTGAATACCTAGAGGAGAAACTAGGCACACGCAACAAAGGCAAGGAACCTTTGAAGCTTACTCAAGGCCTTGGTGAAGATGAAGACATTGATAGTGGTGATGAGGAAGAGGATAAGGAAGAAGGAGATTAGGGATTCACTAGCAAAGAAGGATAAAAATGTGAAAATCACAAAGCCTAAAGAAAAGGAGGCTGTAAAGAGACCATTAGTAGAACCCCTCTCTCCTCTTGCAAAAATCAAGAAAAGAACTAGGGCAAAAACATCTAGTGTTGAGACATCAACAAAGAAAGGGGTAGTCAAGGTTACTAGGCCGAGTGGCTCCAACATAGAAAATAAGAAAACTGAAGCCCCTACAATCTAGAGAAAGATAAAATAGTTAGTAAATAAGAAAGGAGGTAAAAAGGAAGATGTAGAGAGTACTAAATTAGATGAACTGCGACATCACCAAGCCACAGTACCTAAAAGACCAATGAATATTGATAAAGTTTGTGCCGATATTATAAGCTTTGTAGGCTTATCATGTTTTAGATTTGGAAAGTATGATACATTGAATAATGGTGATAAATCCAATGTAGAGGAGGCCATGATAAATATGATGGCTAACAATAAATTGGCTCCTACTAAATTGGAAAAGAAGATTCCAATTGATTTTTATAATAGACTAGAAAGGAAGTAGCAATAGGCATCTAAAGTAGAGAAACAAATAAGAGAAGGCACTTTGGCCAAAATTATGTTTGAGTTGTCAAAGTCTCAAAAGTCAACATCTTTGGAAAAGTATAGGAACCAATTTTTTTCTAACTTTAGATATTTTATGATTCTCTAGAATAAGATTGGAGTTGTAGTATAGAAAAATGAGTTATTGTGGAAAAGCATCTTTGGTGTAACAACTAAAGGAGTGGAACAAGATAAAGAAATAGAGATTGTGATCATTGAAGATGATCATAGTGATGAAGAGAGCTAAAGTGTGACAATTCTACAAGGAAGAATTTTTCCTATTAATGCCACCACACCTGACACACCAATTGATGAGAAACAAAAGCCCTTATATGCTAAAGGGGAAGATAAAGAGGTAAAGTGAACCACCAAAGAAACTAATGTAGGTATTTCTACTTTAGGTCAAGAAGGACCAAATGTTTTAGAACCTCAAATCATAGGAAGCATAAAAAGAAGACAAGGAGTAGAGAGTATAGTATCAAGTGCTACAATTATTGTCTTAAGCACTAAAGTTTAGAAAAGATCGAGTGATGACACCCCATCACCTAATCCAACAAAAGAAGTGTTGAGCAAAAAAATTCCATTGAAAAGTAAAGGAAAAGAAATTAAGGATAATTTTGTAGATATTACTATCAATCTAGATGAAACCATTGAGATGTCAAAAGGGGATCTAATAAATCTCATTTTGGAGCAAACAATCATGTTGCAGGGGATTTTGGAAAAGAAGAAGAAATATACAGAAATGAGAAGAGAGAAGCAACAAATACAAGTCTTACATGACATAAAAGATATATTTGTTGATGCATTTGAAGTACATAATATTGATGGACAATCCCTAATCATTTCCCAGCTAGTATAGATTGTTGAACAAATAAATGCTAGAGATATTGAAGCCAAAGAGAAATTAATGGCATGATCAACAAAGAAATTTAAGAATAAAGTTATAGAAAGAATCTACAACCATTGCTAGGAAAAAGGTTGAATTGTAGGCACATGTACAGAATAATGAAGAAATTGTACAATAGATACAACATTTGTTTAATATTTTATGTAATGTAATAAGATTCACAAATGAATTTTAGGAAAATATACAATAGATTTAAGCTAAAATGAAGCAAACAAACTGCTTTATTTCATAGTTAGTAGAATCCAGTACAATGCATTATAATAAGCTATCATTTGCATAAGGAAAATTGGCCGAATTATAAACAACTAACAACATCATGTGCACCAAACTGATCTCAATCTCGTCAATGGTAATACCTCATCCAAAGGATATGTAATGGGAGCTGAAATTAATGAAGGATCTAATATAGACAGATCATAATCTTTTGATTGGTTATAGTTTAATTGACTTGGAAACAAGATTAGAATTGTAGATTTAAGTATTAGAATCAACTAGAACCACATGGGATCATACTCTTTCCATGATTAACTAGATTCATAGACCATTTATTAAAAAATACAATTTTATTCAACCCACTCAACCCTAGCAATAGCCATGAGTGAAAATATTCAAGACTATGCTAAGTTACTAAGAGCAGAGGGGTGAATCAGTAACTTCTAAAATTTTAATTTCAATTCTTAATCCAATAATTCAATTAGAACTTAATTCATCACATCTAATCTAATTGCATGCATGAGAAATTGAAAACATGAAAGCATCCATAACACATTGACACAAAGATTTGGTGACCCAAAAACCTTCCAAAGAGAAAGTAAAACTGGGGTAGGGATGATACCCACAAAATTTAGTACTGTAGCATAAAGTTAACCTGTTAAGGCTTACATTGATCACTTTTGATGATCTGCCATGTTAGGAGCAATTAAGACTGCTAGGTCCACCTTGTGAGAGGATTTACAAACATACAATAAAGTATGGACTTGGTAAAGAGATTTATGAAAGACTATTAGGTCTACCTTGTTAAACAATTTTGACTGGATCACCTATTAGGATAAAGCAGTACTAGATCACTACTTTGCAACTTATCTTGCTGAATGGGATTCCTTTGTGTATTGAACACCTTTCTATGATAGATATGTCTCTGCTACTCCTTATTCTATTAAGGCCTTTACAATTCACTCTTTTCTGCTGCATTCATAACTTGAAATTTTTCGCATACATAATCACATTACATCCATACTGCACTGGATATGATACAATACATTACATTTATATATACCAATCCAAATTACATAATTACAAAGTTGGCCATGATACAAGTTAACACAAATATTACAAAGTCAACCCATATAAAGACACTTGGGTTCTAAAGACTGACTCTGTGAGGTTTTGATACTCAAAATCCATTGTTACTACTTGGCATTGTCATGCACTTGGTAGACGTAGAAGCTTGGTCCATACTAATCACTTTCAAGTAGTCTTGAACTCAATCTACATAGGTGACTCTGTAGATATTGTGTGACTCAACAAACACTAAATCACTTGGTTAGCATAGAGTAGCTCAGTTAACTCTAGCTTCACATCACATGAACTATAAACTTGGTAGACATTGCAATGCTTGGTAACCACTGATAAACTTGGCATGCATTGAAAAACTAGACTTTACATTGACTGAATCTACTTTGTAACTACTACAATTTGTCCAAAGGAATTGGTAGCAACTGTAGAACTCGGTAACAATTGAAATGCTTGGAAAACATTATAAACTATTCAATAAGTTTGGTAGCTATACATAATATGAATAAGTGTGTGTCAATAATAATAAACTTGATTGATATGTCAATAATATCCCCCTTTGGCATAGTGACAAAAATACTTATTAGCTAAAACTGAATACCTTGTAATCATTACCACTTAATACTAGCTCAGTAGAGTATACTATATTTTTGAGATTTTTTAAAATTGATTTTGTAAGGTATATATAGTATACTATACATCTTTTGCGATATACAAAATGTCTTACTGATTATTTCACACTTGTTACAAGTTCTCCCCCATACTATCTTCTATCTTTTTCTTCATACTATGTGTCTCTCCCCCTTTTTGACAATAATGCCAAAGATTTATTCTAACTTATTTACATAGAAACACCAAAATGAGATAAGAATTCAGAATGTAATTTGAGAATGATTGCCAAGTTTTTATCCTAATTTTCTTGCAGGACCTTACATGTATGAAGTGCAATTTGTACTTTTGCTAATAGTTCAATCATATGATCTAAAATAGAGAAGTTATTATCATGGATCAAAGTTTTTGAATATACAATATGTTTTTGCATTGTATCCATGTTTAGAAGGATTATATTTTGTATGTCAATCAATGTTGATTTGATCCTTGCTTCCTCTCTTAGCAATTAAGCTTGCATGTCTGACAAAAATATGATTTTCTTGAAATGAGTAGAGCTTGAACTAGGGTCAAGTTGCAATTTTTGAGCACTAGGCTTCAGATCTATATCTATTTTGGACAATTTGTCCTTTATTTCTTTTTTAAACTTAGAGACATCACATAGTTTCCCAAAAAGTGATGACACATTTGAAAAGGATGATTCAAGATTAACCAAAATTGTGGAAAGCTCAACTTGATGAATGACTATTTGCTAAGCATTGTGCTCCAACACTTTATTATGAAATTTCCTTTTAGCTTTTTCCACTAGCTTATCTTGTCCATTGATGTCCTCATTTAATTTCTGGACTACTTCTACTAGCTAATACAAAATAGGTTGAGAAGAATCAACCTAAATTCCTATTGCCTTAAACAAAATGTTCTTTTCATCCTCAATTATCTTATACTCTTTATCTCTCTCCTCTCTTAGTCTTTTCTGTTTAGCCTTTTTCTGTAGGACTTCACCAAATGTCTACATTTGGTCTAGAGTAAGCTTGTAAATATCCCAATTGGGGATTACTATTTCCTCTACTAAATCAATGTCTTCCTCTATCTCCTTTCCTTTTCCCAAAAATTTTGTGCTCGGTTGAACCTTAGGCTCAACTGTCCTTACACATATTGCTTTGGTATTTGAAATGGAAACAATAGTAGACATACTTGGACTTGTAGTAAAAACTAATAATGTATTGACTGATGGAATACTTATAGAGATTTTTGAAGAATCCAAAATTGGTGAAGACAAAATTGTAGTACCCAAGACTAAAGTAGACAAAATTGGTGTGCTTACCACTGATGTACTCAAAATTGAAATAGCCAATGTATCCATAGCTGATGATACCAACTTGGTTGATGAAGAAGGAGTTTGTAGATTGATAGGTGAAGTAAAGTTTACTTCTATCAATGATATGCTGAGTTGAGTTGGGGCAAAGAGTGATTAGACATTTGATGTATTACTGGTGGTCACAATCAAACTTTCTAAAGCTGTCTCTATACTTGATGTAGCCAATGGTTTTCTTGGGGAGTGAGGAAGTGAGACAATGATTGCTACAGGTATCTTGACTGGGTTAGTCTCCTCATCATCTTGCTTTTCTTCCTCAACAACCTATAGTCCTTGATCCTCTTCATCTTCTTCATTATCAAATTGAGTCACTACTTCAACATTCTCTTCCTCATCTTTCTCCTTATCTTCTTCTTAACCATCATTACCATCCTTTACTTCAACTAGAAAATTACTTGGTTTGTGAAGATGATAGATATTTTTCCAAGGTTTGTAGCATTCCTAACAACATGCTCAATGTCCTTGATCAAAACAAGACAAATATTAAACTTTAGAGTCAGTTTTTCTTTATTTTTCTTTAATGACTCTTTCATCTCAACATTTGGTATCCTTGATAATAACTACCTTAGGGTTTGTGCATATATGTCTTTTATTGTTTGCATAACAAAATCCCATCTTGGCTTTATCTTTTCTAACAGTTCATTGGGAACATGAGAAGTGAGTTGATCTATTGATTATTTCCACTTACCCATTTTATTTAGCACCAGGTCTTCAACTTGCTTCTACTCTTCTACTATCCTAATTTCATATTTTAATGATTTAAAATTTGTTATCCCTGCTCCTTCTTCCAATAAATTTAATCTTTCCTAGAAGGTGGGTGGAGGTTTATTGAATATAATGTCACTTCCTTTCTTTCGTGACCTCCTTATGAAGACTGTAGTGGATGACTTTGCTGGCTTAGTGATGATCACCTTGCCCTTTTTCTTCAAAGGTTCTTCTTCTTTCTCAGATTCTTCCTCATCCTCTGCTTCTTCACCTTTCTCATCCTCACCTTTTCCTTTAGTTAACAAGATAGGTGCGCTTGATTTCAGCTTTGCTATCCTTCTCTTTCCTTTCAAGACTGCTTATGGGAGCTTTATCACTAGTTCAATCCTAGCCTTGGCTTCATCATACGTTCCAAAGTAAGAGGCCTTGGGATCAACTAGTTTTTTGACAAGGGCTTCAATGATATCCTTTGTTTCATCAATATTCACCTCATAGCCAAGAGATTTCACCCACAAAACTCTAGGCTTAACTACCTGGATATACACCTTGTCATTGTCCACCATGAAGCATACATCATCCTTATAGTCTTCAACTAACTTCTTTGGAATCCTAACCCTATTTTTCATTTTCTCCTTAAATACATTGAAGTAGTTGTCCATGATTCTATTTTAGTTCTCACCCATCTCGACAATATACTCATTTATTTGATAAAACATAGGCACATCTTTTCTCCATACTACAATGCCTTTTGGAAAGAAATTCTATAAATAGAAGAATAAGTAGGTTGACAATGAACCAAATTTACATGAGTTGTTCTTTGATATTCTTATACTTTCCATGTTTTTGTTGAATTGTCTCAACAATAGGTTGGCAAGGTCATATGACAAGTTGTTCTTAACCACTTTATATGCCAAATCCATGGCTTCACATGACACACTATTTAGTCTGCTTGAACTATATATCTTGTGAGCAATAACATGAATTCCAAACTTTAGTTCTACATTAGTGACACTGTTGATTTTCATTCCTCTACCATCCCATTTAGCTAGGATTTTCTTCTCCAACTTTTCCCAACCTAGGGTTTTCATCATTTTGGCCTTGGCTAGCATAGGGAGGCTAGTAATTCTATGAATCATATTCTTTATTATTAGAATTGGTTTTTCTAACCACAACTGCCTATTATCCACCTGGCTGAGGATAAACCTAGTCCATTTGATTTGAAATTTTGGGGACATATGAGGGATATGTGTCAACCCTTTAGTTTCTAGATGTTGATGCTCAGGTTTTAAGGCTCCATTTACACATAACTGACCTAGTGAATTATCCATTTCTAGAGTACCAATTTCTTGAATAACACATTTGAAATGGGTATAAATTTTATTGATAAGAAGTACCTTAGGAGGAATTTGAGATTGAGCTCCACTTGGATCTAGGGTTTTAGCAATCGTGGGAGTGAGTTTGAAATCTAGTGCTTTCCAATTCAACTCCTTGAACCAATGTGTGAGATGCTCTTTTAACCTTACTACTACTAGATGCCATTTTCTCTTAGTAGATTGAGAGAACTTCATAAACTTTCACTGGAAATTCACTCAAATCACTTTGATCGCATTGAAAATTTCTCTTCGCAATAGCACTTGATTCAATGTCTTTTGATAGAATTTTGCCATTAATGCTTTGTATGAAGGTGGATGAGTTGACATTATGCTTGATAGACTATCATCCATTACTCTATATTGATCACTCGGTGAAGTCTTTGCGACTCGGTAACAATAGGTATCTTTATTACTTCAGACCTTGCTTGGTAGAGTCTATGACCTGACCTTACTTAGTAGAGAATGTAACTCAGTAATAGCTGATGCCAATCTTGCTTAATGATCCCTTTATATCTTGTATACAGATTTGGATCTTTGTCACCTTTCAATTGGAACTATTTTGGATGTTATCTTTGATAGCCTAGTTCTAGTTTTCCCTTGAGAATTTAATTAGAAATGGTAGAGTCACTCAATTCTTGAGTGACTTGAAAATCATTTCTCGAACTAGTATCCTCGATAGACTTAGGAATCTATTGCTATCTCATTTTCTTTTGGATGCTATCAACCTTTTCCTTCTTTTCATCTATAATTCTACTAGTATTCATACAATTCTTGGCAAGATGACCAAGTTTTGTACAAATGAAACATCTTTTGGTGGTATCTCTTTTCCTCATATGATGTTCAACACAATTCATACCAATGTGTCCAAATTCTCCATAGTAATGACATCTACACCAGGTATTGTAGTCCCAACCAAACATTGCATTCACAATTTGCTCTGTAGGATTTAATGTCTTGGTTTTGCATTCCAATGCCTTGTCTCCATGTTTCTTACATTTATGATAGTTGCCTTTAAATCTTGGTTTCTCTTTACATTCATTAGCCCTATGATCATACTGATTGCAATTGTATCATTTTCCATTGAATTTTACTTTTCCATTGCTCCAACATTTGTTCGATGTATGACCTATCTTACCACAGGGATCACAAGTAGGTGTCTGATTCTTTTGAGCACCTTGTTTGGAGGATTCACCTTATTCTTTGTATCCAATTCCTAATTTTCCTTTTTTCCTATAGAGGTTTTTATCATTCAATTGATTTAGTCTGCTTGAGATTTCATCATTCTCTCATTGATTTGCTTTTCAAAGTTTAGATCATTCCTCAATCTTTCATTGATTTGTCTTTCAGAGTTTAGATCATTCTTCATTCTTTCATTGATTTTCCTTTTATAATTTAGACGATTCCTCATTCTTTCATTTTCAAATCTTAGGCTCATGATTTCCTCATTTGCATTGGAGAGCTGATCAATAAGGTGTGCTTGCTAAAGGGACTGGTTCTAGATTTCATTGTTCCTTCTATCTATCTCTTCTTTTATATTTTTTCTTTGTTCCAAGATTTCACATAACCTTACTAACTAAATCTCTTGTTCTCTTCTTAGCTTTCTTACTTCTTCTTGTAGAGAACCATTCTTCTCTAGGAGTTCCTTGATTACATTATTTGCTTCATCTAAGTTTCTTGAAGGGTGAAAGTCTACAATTCTTTCTCTAATGTAGAGATGATCATTTATTTGATTTGCAAGTTCCTTTCTTCTTTTCAAGGATTGGGAAAGTTGCTCCTTAGCTTTCTTGAGTCAGGCAATGGCCATTTTTAGATCCAACTTTTCATTGTCAATAGCTTGTTCAAGTCTAAATATCTCCATATCCTTGATCTTTGCTCAAGCTGTTAAACTTTCTCCTAAGAACCACAAAGCTCTAATACCAATTATTGGAAATATTCAAGACTATGGTAAGTTATTGAGGGGGGAGGGGTGAATCAGTAACTTCTAAAATTTTAACAATTTCAATTATTAATCCAATAATTCAATTAGCACTTAATTCATCAAATCTGATCTAATTGCATGCATGAGAAACTAAAACATATGAAAGCATCCATAACACATTGACACAAAGATTTGGTGAGCCAGAAACATTCCAAATAGAAAGTAAAACTAGGGTGGGGATGATACCCACAAACTTTAGTATTATAGCATAAAGTTGTCTCATTAAGGCTTACATTGATCACTTCTGATGATCTACCCTATTAGGAGAAATTAGGATTACTACATCCACCTTGTGAGAGGATTTACAAACATACAATGAAGTATGCACTTGGTAAAGAGATTTATGAAAGACTGTTAGGTCTACCTTGTTAAACAATTTTGATAGGATCACCTATTAGGATGAAGTAGTCGTAGATTTTTGGTTTGCAACTTATCTTTTTGAATGAGATTCCTTTGTGTATTGATCAGCTTTTTGTGATAGATATGTTTCTACTACTCCTTATGCTATTGTGGCCTTTACAATTTGCTATTTTTTGCTGCATTCATAACTTGAACTTTTTCACGTACACAACCACATTACATCCATACTACATTGGATATCAGACAATGCATTATATATATATAACAATCTAAATTACATAATTACAAAGTCAACCATGATACAAGTTAACACAAATATTACAGATTTGGCCCATATAAAGACACTCAGATTCTTAAGACTGACTCGGTGAGGTTCTAATACTTGGCATCCAATATCAATGCTTGACATCGTCATGCACTCAGTAGACGTAGAAGCTCAGTCCATACTGATCACTTTCAAGTAGTCTTGAACTTGGTCTACACTAGTGACTTAGTAGATATTGTGCAACTCGACAAACACTGAATCACTTGGTTAGCATAGAGTAGCTTGGTTAACCCTGGCTTCACATCACATGAACTGTGAATTTGGTAGACATTGCGATGCTTGGTAACCATTGATAAACTTGGCATGCACTGAAATGCTCAGTTTAAATTGCTAGACTTCACACTAACTGAATCTGCTTGGTAACCACTAGAATTTGTCCAAAGGAGTCGGTAGCAATTGTAGAACTTGGTAACAACTAAAATGCTTGGCGAACATTATAAAATATTTAGTAAGTTTAGTAGCTATACACAATCTAAATGAGTGTGTGTCACTAAAAACAAACTTGATTGATATGTCAACATGCAATACTAATGATTACATACTAAATAAGATAGTGATGAGATTAGGGAGTACACAAGAGTCAGATTAAGAGTTTAGAAGATAGACACGATATGTCATCGACACAATCATACTACTTAGAGTCATGTAATGTATATGTATTGTTATATTGATTCAGTCAAAAAAAAAATTGAATTTCTATATGAATTGAGTCATAGGCTTACATGGGGATTTCTCTTATTCTTTTAGTGTGATGATGTAATCATGAGAAAGTTTTTTTTTTCTACTAATGTCAAAAGGGGAGATTTTTTGTATGTCTAAATCTTGTTGTCTATTAGTGTCAGATACTTAGTTACACACAAGAAAGAGTTAGTCAGTCATCACTGCTATTGAGTTACTATATAGAGGTTCAATCATGTGAGAGACAAGTAGATCAACATGAATATTTTGAGTTCTATAGGAGTCAAGAAAGTCTTTGGTTGCCAAATATTTTTAGTATAAGGTGGGACTAGTGAATGCCAAGAAAAAATACCACATTGATGTCGAGTTAAAAAAGGTGTCGAGTACAGTTCATACTAAGAAATAGAACAAAGAATAGTTGTGACCAAGCATTAGGGACATAATGCCAAGTAAAATAGAGTTGACATAAACATCTGAGATATTACAAAATTTGAGATAAATTGTTTCAAGCTGACATAGACATTACATTTAATATTTGTATAGTTTGTTGTAGAGTTTGTTACATGTTTATGAAGTGGATCCCCAATCCCTTTGAAGAATGAATAACCAATCAAATCAAGTTGCAAAAAGGAGGCATCTAGAAATCTCTTCAGAAGTATTTAAATAGAAAGATTCAAACCTATTTTAACATATAAGTAAAGAGAGCCATCACATAAGAGATTGTGAAGTGTATGAACAAAGCGAAGGAGTTAAGTTTGTAAAGAAACTTGCAATAAAGAATATAACCATTTACACATAACCCATAAAAGATCTTAAATAAAGATGCAATTGAAATCTACATGCAAGAGAATATACAACATACCCACAAAAAATTGTGACATAAGATATACCTTGGGAAAACCTTATTGAGGGAAAAAACCAACCTCCAAAAGCATCCACCACCATTTATTATTTAGAAAAATCACCATTTCAATACAACCATGGAAGCCTTCAAATCCATAGCCACAACCGAGCAAACTATGTGAACAAGAATGAATCTACACATCCCATGTCATGCTTTCAACCTTCACAAATGCTCCCTTGGCTAACCTATCAAGCCTTGTCCCGGTCGACTCTTTCCATTTTTCCCTTCTATCTTCTCACACCAACAACTACCCTTGTGGTTACTTATATAGTAGAAAGTCCCACAAAACCACCAAGTGGTATTACATTAATAATGTGCTACCTAACCCATTCAACCCATATTTAATATTAGAAATTTAATTTTTTTCCCAATATTAAATAATTACATGAAATATTATCACAATGTTACAACACAACTCATCAAGTATATCCCATGGGAATCTTTACATGTTGCATGTCCATCTAGGTGCAACATTACATAATAAAATAAAATAATACAATATAAAAATATTATGTAATTTGTGCAATGCCAATTCTCTCAACAATCTCCCACTTGTTGTATACATTGCATATGATCAATCCATAGCCACATAAATGAACAAGGGAACAATCCCTCCTAGCACATCCACCATCATGGACCAAAGTATAAGAAGTGCTCCATCCTAGTATCTGCAACAAAATCAAAGTATCTAGCATATAAAAAATGAATGATCTCACCTCCTATTATGCAACTACCATTGGACATGCATAGAAGCCATCCAAAGAGAAAACCACCCAACCTATTGCATTAGAAGATCATAAAATCCTATACCAATTGAAATACCAAGCACAAAAAACTTGATGCAAAGGTAATCACATGTATCTGTAGTTGTCAAAATATCCATAGCTGAAATGACACCCACATCAAGTGCCAAACCTAGCCAACTATTCGTACCTCCAAAGGTATACCAAGTGAATCCCACATCACCAACATATCTAATTTGTAACTTGCAATCACAAGCCTCAAGAGCAATGCCTTCCACATATATACCAAGACACTTCCATTGCAAAAGATAATGTCAAATCTATAACCAATCCACTCACAACATCTCAAAGAAGTGAATCCATGTAGTCTTAAGGACATCCACAACACATAACCCAATAACTTCCAAGAATAATTCTCATAACAAGTCTCCAACACTCTCCCAAGCTTTCCAAAACCAATAAAGGAAAGAGATAAATGAATAACCATGTCATCTCTCACATGACATACATGAGTATAAACCAGTGATCAAAATTTTTAACCAATCTCAAATCAAATGTAAGTGAAACCTAACATCTAGGAAGATAACCAAGACCAAAGAGAAACCATGTAAATCATAACTTGTATCATGTCCTTCTACACACACCTCTAGATGTAAACTGTGCAAGTACAATCCCCTTGATAACACCCCAAAAGGAGGCTACACAACACCCAAAACATACCATATAACTAATAATGGATGTAAGCCTCTCACAAGAAGATCAAACTCATAAACCATTCCTAAAACAAGGAATATGCCCAATATAAAACCATCTCCCAAACTAAACCAACATAACAACATATGCAAATGGAGATAACCAATGCTAAACCATCTCTCAAATGAACCCTCCAGAACTAACTCATGTACCATAGCTAAAGATCCATATCCATGAAAGATAAGCATAAATATAATGTACTTGAGAAAAATAATGGGCTCTACCTCTCAAGTAGTAAACCACTAAGTAGACCAAGAGTGGGGAATGAGAATAATCATCAAGATATCCAAGTCTCAAACCAAGACTTATCTAAGAACAATCTCCTCTCAAGTCCATATTAGGTGAATACCCCTCAGACTTCCTACTGAAACCATCAACCGTCCCAACAAATACTTCTCTAATTCAAGAGAAATCAGCATCATCACCATCTCTAAGTATCCATGAGCACCATCTCTAACCAATCAATCTATGCCAACTCCAAATAAAACATATCAATATCATGAAGTATCCATCTTATGATCAATGTACTCAATACCAAGAAAATAAACCAAGATCATTGTCAAAGTTCCAACCATGGCCTCAGGAACATAAACATAAAAACATGATCAAACAATCTCAACCAAAGAGATAACATGATCCATATGAACATACTATAACATGTCAAAACTCCAAATGCATATCAAGAGTATATCATGACATAGTAATGAAACCATCCTAACACCAAGGATAACATGTCAAATGAAAGCATAAACCACACCTTTACCAAGAACCCTATGATTCCTCAAGATGCAACCATCTCCACACACCATGAAGAAAAATCATCTCCATATACCATGAAGAACAATCTCCACATACCATGAATATAACCAAGAACCCCATGAGTCCTCAAGATCTAACCATCTTCACACACCATGAAGATAACCAAGTGCACCATGCAAATTTCAAAGATGCTTCTACAAAAATAGGATCTAAGATAAATCTCCAACATCTACACATACTCAATAAATATATCAATGCCAACAACTCCCACTCAATCGTAGTACCAAGGCATCATAAAACCCATATCCTACATGAAGATCCTCCAAGTCTACACTCACACAACCATAGTATCGATACCAAGTGAAACCAAGATCTCTAAAACCAAGAAGATACAAACCAAACTAGGAACTAATCATGCAGTGTCACCCCATCACTACCACAAGCTCCCACTAAATTGTGTATCCAAGGTATCCATGGAATCATGATTAAAATCCATTCCCTAACCATGAGAATCAACCAAGGTATCAAACCATCAAAGAACTCAAAGTGCACATCATGAGATCCTCAAAAGAAAAGAAAATAACCATGATCCTCAACCAAAAAATATACCACCATACTCAAATTAGAAATCCAAACCAATGAACATCAAGGATGTACCTATATATCCAATCATGTCATGCCAAAATCCATGGAAAAATGATCACATCCATGAAATGAGCATCTGACTCTTAATATGTCCAACTTATCAACATAAAATATTCAATCAGAATCCTCGACCATGACTGTACTTGGTAACAACATCTCATTCTACATGAAAAAAAAAAAGAGCAAATCATGTGGCTTAGGGCATAGATAACCCAAACCCAAGTCACCAATCTAAATATGCATCAATAATGAAAGATTAATGGGTAAAGACAACCTGTAACAAAGTTATAAATGCAACCTATAAGTATAGACCACACCGACCCAACAAGTCATCATACATATCCAAACCAAACACTGATAGCCATATCATCATGAGACCAATCTAAAATATGAATTGAGTATACAATGACATCAAATCTTAAATCTCCAAAATATAATGTCATAAACTCACAATGTTACCAAAGTCAATATATACCATAAACTATTCAGATCAATATATCATAAAATAAACCATGCCAAACCTATATCAAATCTAAACCAATATGTAGAGCTCTTCAAGAGCTTTCTGTTGACTACTTGAAGTCCAAAATTTGACTTCGTATGCCCAAGTTATGCCCTAATCTCTACTCAAAATAAATAAAATCTGACTTTTGGGCTCTTAAAACCTAAAAAAATATCAAAATCAATAACCAAACCTACACCAATTTGTAGTGCTCTAAATTAACTTTCCAATGCCTATGAGAAGTCTAAAATCCAATATCCTAAGAGAAAGTTATCACCATTTTACAAAGGCAATCTTTTTACCATTTCCACTATGATTTTTTTTTGTGACAAAAATTCTGATAGGATTAAATTTGATGGCCATCACAGGCTGAAACTAAAAAGCTCTTGCATTTCCTCTAAACATGGCCAAACTAGGGCATATTATATACCAAAATTTATAGAAATGTCAACTTGGATCCAATGGTGAGGTCTATTTTTGCCTAGGAGGTCATTTATGCAAGCTCCCCCCTAAAACCCTCATTTAAATGAAACATCTGAAAAACCCTTTTGTCCAACAATTTCACATGCCCAAAAATCTACTAATATCCCATCATAACAAAAAACCTAAAAACCTCAGATCTACAATAAACTACTTATAGATCTTGCCCTTTCTTTTATCATCCCATGTATTCCCATGGATTCAATCTAGGGTTACAATAATAAAACCATAGCTCTAATACCACTTGTGAGAAAACTAGCAATAAAGAATATAACCATTTCCACATAACCCATAATAGATTTGAAATAAATAAGAAATTGAAATTCACATGCAAGAGAATAGACAACATGCCCACAAAAAATTGTGACACAAGATATACCTTGGGAAACCCTTATTGAGGGAAAAACCAAGCCTCCAAAAGCATCCATCACCATTGCAATACAACCACAAAAGGCTTCAAAGTCATAGTCACAGCTTAAAAAACTATGTGAACAAGCATGAATCCACATATCCCATGCCATGCTTCCAACCTTCACAAATACTCCCTTGGATAACCTGTTAAGCCTTGTCTTGCTCGACTTTTTCCCTTTTTTCCCTTCTATCCTCTCACACCAACAACTACCCTTGTGGCTGCTTATATAGTACCAAGTCCCACAAAACCACCAAGTGGTATTAGATAAACCATGTGCTACCTAACCCATTCACCCCACATTTAATAATGGAAATTTAATTCTATTCCCCAATATTAAAAAATTACATGAAATATGATACCAATGTTACAATACAACTCATCAAGTATATCCCATGGGAATCTTTACATGTTGCACATCCATCTAGATGCAACATTACATAATCAAATAAAATAATACAATATAACAATATTATGCAATGCGTACAACACCCATTATCTCAACAAAGTTTTGGAGGTTGCATGCATAAGAGAGTTAAGAAGAACATAGTTTAGCGACCTTCTCAAGTAGTGAAGGATAGAGAAAATATATATTAGGTTGAAGATCATATCAAAATCAAAGAGAGGAGACCCGTATTCAACAATTATAGTGTAGACCAAAGGATCAGGTACTAAGATAGTTCTAACGGATTGAATTAAGGATAATTTCTTAACATAATGGTTTTAATAAACCTTTTGTAAATAGCTTAACCAAGTCCTCACTTTATTATAAGTGTAAAATCCTCTCACAAGATAAGACCTAACACTCTTAATATCCTTTAATAGGAAAGTCTCCTCATAGGGTAGATCATCAGAAGTGATCAAAATTATAATCCTAATAGGTTAACTTTATTACTATAGTAGTGAAGATTTCTGGGTTGCATCCCCACCCTAGTTTTACCTTCTCCTTGGAGGGTTTATCAATAACCAAATCTTTTGTTATGTGTTTATATTTTATTCATGTGATTGATAGTTAGATCTTCATGTTACAACATTTGATTTTACAATTGGTATTACACATGAATTGGATATGAAATGTAAAATGTGGTGAATACAATAAAGTTGTTTTAATAGATAAAAGTTTTATAGATTCAGATTCAGCCCCCACCCCCCTTAGTATCTTGCTTTCCAATTAAGACTTCCAACAAGTTATTGAGAAAAAATACACCTTCCTCTATGCATTTCAAGGTGACTTTCATATTTTATTTCATTTCATATCTTTACCCTAGATTTGTATCATAATTTGGCTAATTGTATTCACATATCTTATAGATTTACATTTCCTAAGAAATTAGTTAAATTTCACATTCAAATTATCCTATTAAGGGCCTAAGAGAGTGTATTTCTTTTTATTGCATTCCTCTTTAAAACCTAGATTTAGTATTAGCACCCTTATTCCTTTGGGTCCTAGCTAATCTAATTCAAATCATAAGTGGAACCATAGAAATTTTCTTTTTTTCCTCGCATGCATATTTGAATGGCTTAGTGTCCCTCTAAAGTGGAAGTCTACATCCTATTTAAAGTGCTTCCATTTTATCACTAAATAGTAGGTATGAACTAATTAAAATTGGGAGTTGAGGATCTACTCAAAAAAGGAAAGTTATGAAAAGATGTTTGGTATTGTTTGTAGCTGAATGGGTGAGATGGAAAAGGTTGTTGGTCCCCTACAATACAACTATTATTTTAAAGTATGTGGCCCTATAAAAAGTATATGATAGAAATTTGTCTAAGCATTATCAACTACATGCTAATTGGGTGAAGAAGAAGATCTGTCATGTGTAGTGATGACATAAAACTAAATTTAGGTAGTTTTGGAAAGCTATTGTTTACATAGAAGATGAATATGTTTATCAAGTGGAGTAATCTTGGTGGAAGAATTTGGTACTAGCAGCCTAAACATGGATTTAATCACTAGAAAGATACTTGCTACTAATTCTATTGAATTAAAAAAAGAGAGAAAGAGACTATTTTTTACTATGGAGATTGAGAAAAGCACTTTGAAGAAACTATTCTTCCCTTGGATTATGAAGTATTTGGGTAAAAATTCTAGTAAAGAGTGTGGTGTGTGCAGGAGAAAGTTATAGATGGAATATATAGTAGGAGGTTTTATTATTTAGATAATTTATAGAGTTTGGGTAGGGCAGTGGGTGATAATATCACTCTCTTTGGTGTCAAGGTGATTATTATGGGTTTCTTCATTGGTCTTTAGTACATCCTAGCTTATACAAATCTCTATCAAAGTTTTCTCCCACTATAGAAATGGGGTTTCTAAGTAATTGATTAGGTGAATATTTCTTATTGTGTGGAAGATGGGATATATTATTGGAGTTAAGGTTCCAAAGGTAGTAATTAAATGATAATTTCACATGTGACAAACCTTGTTTGAGTTAAGTGTCCATAAGTTCTAGTTAGCTATCAAGTTTATGTGTGTGTTTTGAATCTTCAAGTAGATTGTTGTCAATCTATTCAGCAATAATTTAGGAATATTCTCTAGTCAATCTATTGTATAAATATGCATCTATTATTTAAGAATAACAAGAAGGAATAACATATTAATTCTCTATTCTATCTTCTTTATTTTAGTTGGTCTATTTTTCTAATATGGTATCATAGCCATCTTCCTATTAAAATGTGTGTTAGAAAAGAATCTATCAAGGTGATCATGATTTCATTGAAGATTGAAGGTGTTATTCTATTTTTAAGAAGGTCAAGGCTTTAAAAAATAGGAAATGATGTAGTAGAGTCTAGATGGATGCTCAATAGTCTAGGGTGATATAGGATCAAAAAAATTATACCTCATTAGGGTTATGAGACACACATGTGTGGATTGGTGTCTAATAGTTTAGGGAGATTTGAAAATCTGGAAGCTTGGCATCATATGTTTACGAAGGTTATGAGGAATTTTATGTCAAAATGGTGTCCAATGTTGTTTTGAAGTTGGATGATAGTTGTATGACTATACCAATAGTTGGGAGAAACTTGAGGAAGTCTTACTAGTCTATGAGTTATTTTCAAAGTATAAGTTATACATGTTTTATATAGTTGTCACATTAAGTGGGGGTGTTAGAGTTAATGTTCTAACAATGGTAAATAAATAATTTTTGTACATGTGGCAAACCTTGTTTGAGTTGCTAGAAACATTAGTTTAGTTCAGGTGCAAGTTATAGAGTATTAGTTTCAATCAATAACTAGTTGTAGATGTGTTTGAGTTTAGTGTCCATAAGTTCTAGTTAGTTGTCAAGTTCACATGTGTGTTGTCAATTACGAGGTACTTTTTTTTAATCAATATATTATATAAATATGCATCTATTATTCAAGAACAACAAGATGGAATAAACTATTATTTCTCTCTTCTATCTTCTATGCTTCTACTATTCTATTTTTCTAGTAGATATAGGGAGATGTGTGAATGTGTGGTCCATATGGGTCGATGTCCATTCTGTTGAGGATCCTATCATATATTGGGGGATGCCTTTGTCTAATTTTTATCCTGGCATGCTCCTCTCCCACCCCCTAATGAATAATCCTCTAGTTCATTAGCATTATCTTGGCCTTCGTCCTCATGCCAACTATAATTTGTTACAAAAATTTCTTATTTTGTACCCATGGTTCATTTGGCTAGGACTCTATTATTTTATATTATAAAATTGGATGATCTAGGGAACCATTTGTTATATTACCACCTAACTTCCAGCTCATATATGGTTATTCATTCTTACACACCCAATTTGAAATGCTTCCATGGGATAAGAAATTCTTATTATTTTATCTCCTAGGATGTATAGTATAATCTATGCATCAATTGGAAATGCTTCCATAGGATAAGAAAATCTTATTGTTTTATTTATCAAGGTGTATAGTCTAATCTATGCTTCATTTTGGATACTTTCATAATACATTTAGGTTGTAATGTTTTTTCATTTTTTAAAAGAAAAGTATGGACCTATGACCTTTTATCCCAAAAAAATACATCCAACATCATCTTATGGTTAGTATACTAAAGATGAAAGTAAAACCATTAAAAATTATTATTACAAAACCTAGATACTAATATATAATTCCATTGTCTTTACTTCCTAAATAAATTATCTAATAGGTTACTGTTGCATCATATATATTGTAAATAAGAAAAGTACATGATCACATAGAGACACTAATGGACATCCATCCAATTGAGATGATACATTATTTATGTTGGATATTCCTCAATTCTATTGGATAGAATAGATTTGAAATAGGTTGTGCAATGATTCATTACATAATGAGAATGAGGCATGAACCACCTTGATCAATACAATGATCCTCGAGAAGTCCAACACATTACAAAAACATAAAAATATCAGGTCCCAATATTCATAATGAAAATGTTATGAAGATTTTCTTGGACCAAAACATGAATTGCATGCTACACAAATTATTGATCAATTAATGATGATCCACAAAATCCACCAAATGTTTCAAACTAAGGAGATCAACCAATACAAATAATATCTACCTTCAAGGCATAAAATGATATAGGATTTAAGATACAATTAATAGTAAACACAACACTTGATACATAGGTGACCAATATAGAATAATCAATACACAATCAATTGATAAACCAATCCTATTTGTACAAAAACCACCAAAATAATAGATGCTAAAAAATAATGTTGATATCAATGAAAACCATCAACTTTACATTCTAACTAGGGGATGAAAATGTTGAAACATAATTGTAATATACAATTTCATTCAAATAAATTCCTAAAAACCATTCTAATCTAAATATACTTAAAAAGTAGTCACATAAAACATATAAATTAAATGAAAACAATATTATGAATAGTTTATGCCAAAAAGATTTCCTCATTAGACATTTTTATGAGAATGATAAATAATCATTTCATAGTACCCCTTCGATTTCAAGTAACTTTTAAATTAATTTAAAGAAGGTGATAACCATGCTATGTACTTCGAACAACTTAATAAAACATGAAGGGAAATCCCTAATAATTTCAAGAGACCATAACTATGATTTTTAATTTTATGAATTTAATACATGTATATACTAAATAAATTTGTAAAAACACTTATTACTTTGACCATGTCATCATATTTTCTTTTTTTTCTTTGAGTCAAACAATTTATACACTTTAATTCAGTATAATTTCTACACTCATACTAATCAAAGGCGTACATGGGTATGTGCAGGATCATGATGGGCCAAAAAGTGGCACTATGAAAAAAATTCACTTTTCATCTAAATTTGATGAAATGAAAAGAGTTTCTTAAGGACATTATCAACTTTCCATCAATATAATTGCTATCAAATTATGAGTTATATAAGTAATTATTACCTATTTTCTAATGGAGTTACTAATAAAGTGTTGATTTAGATACTAATTGAAAAAAGGTTATAACTTTAAAATGGTATAACCTTTTCAAAATTTGAAAGATGTGTCACATTCTATGATTTTCCTTCTAAAAGGTAAAAAATAATTTTAAAATTTTTTTTTATAGTTTTATACGAGTTAAGGTAGTCAAACATGAGAGTTTTTTAATTCTAGAAAATATTGTTGTAGAAAATTAAAAATTAATTATTCACTTGGAATTAAATTACAAAAAAAAGCATTACATCTGGGTATGAGTATACTTCTTATATCTAGAATCCTAAAAAAAAATTATCATTTGATTGTGATTCAGGTGGTCAGACATACATCTACTTCCTATTTTCCCTGAGAATTTTTGTGCTTTTGCATTAAAATTATAAATTTTGACCAATTAAGTTTTCTTTTTATTAGAAAAGGGATAGTATTCTAGAAACTACATTCAATTTAACAAATCCTATTCTTACAAAATTTTGATATAATAATCATAAATAGTTCAAGATTTCACGAAAAAAAGACTAACACTAATGTCCTAATTTTTCATTGCAACATAAGGCCATAGATTGGCCCACCATGGTCCCGCGCATACCCACATATAATTATCTATATTTATTTGCCAAAAACTCTTGACCTAAATATATATGCCTTGACTCATGATCTCAACTTGTTAAATTATAAAAATAATATTATCTAATTGCAAGACTTGTCTTTAATCTAGTTGGTTTTGTGTACATAAACACCACTAATATTTTGAATTCAATATCTTGATATCCGTACACATATGTTCCCACATAAAAGAATTATTAATTTTTTATATTCCCACTCATCTGTAAATCAATATAGAGATGATAAATAACTAACTTTAGGGTAGAGAAATGGAATTTAATTTGTTCAAACCCCTTTCTTGAAATATAGACGCTTACAACCTAAAGTAGAAGATATTCAAAATAGGGAGGCCAAAAGAGACTTAAGGGAGAAGGGAGGGATTAATAATAATGAAGAGAATCTGGCTGAGAAGCTAAAGGAGAAAATTGATAAAATGGACAACGCAGTAAAATGTGTCCTAGCTAGTTGTCAAGGGTTAATGGAAGCAACTCTAGAATGCTTGAATAGTCTCATGTGGAATTTTGACTAGGAAGTAGGTTTGATGCTTTTTTTATATCTTCAGGAGCCTAATTTAGGAAGGTTGTCTATAGTCCTTAGGAAATACACAAGAGTCAGTATGTAGAAGAAGCATAAGGCTAGTCCAATATGCGAGAAGAATGAGATCAAGGAAGTTGCAAGAAGATGAAAAGAAATTTAGGAGCTAAAAGAGAAGATCAAGGAGTTGGTCTAAGATTTGGTTTAGGTTAACCTATTCCTCTAATTTTTCTTTATTTTTTATTCTTATTCTAGTTGTTGGTTGCAGGTATTTTTTGTTGGTTTTGTCTATGGGTGTGTGCCTATTCTTTATGGGTGATCACACAATAATGGGTTCCACTTTTTGACCAATTTTGACGCTAAAATCAATATTTTTGAAACAAACCTCACATTCAAGTGACTATATCTTTAAAATATGAATTTCAAAATGACATAAAACTAGTGATTTTTAGTAATCTATTTTTATTTTGTAACCATATTTTTTAATTAAAAAAAAACAAATTATTTATGTTAATTTTTTCTTCTCCTTCGAAAAGTGGTTCATGTTAAAATTCAATATTTTTAAAGAGTGACAATTTGTTTGACACACATAAATTTTTTTCTAGAAAATATAATGAGGTAATTCTTTCAGTGTTAGATTTATAACATCAATATCTAGAGGATGCATTTGCTTTGATTCAATTTGGTTGAATATTGTATAGTTTATGAAGTTTTGAAGTGACACCAATCGTAATTCAGACATACGTTCATTTTGACACAGATAACTTGACCTCAATTTATCATAAATTTTTTTTTTTTTTGAATAGAAAGCTATCTCAATAACCTATTTCCTAGATATTTTTCAAAAAAAATTTGACCTAATTTACTAATTTTCCTGAAGTGTCGAAGTCAGTTGATGTTTAATCAGTAACGAACCTATAACGAGTTAAACTCATATTTGAAAGTCTTAATGAATATAATATGTATTACAATTATAGTCATTGAAAAGCTTGCTTTGAGCAGCACAAATTGGCATTTTTTATTTTATAGTAGGAGATCAATCATTTTCAATTTTGGGAGTCAAAAGAGCCCATTTTTTTATTTTTTAGCTTTTTAAAATTTTCTTTTTTCAGAAAAGAGGGTCAAAATTTTGTAATTTGACATGTTTGCTATGACATGGTGTTCACAGTGAACATGTTTTATGAGTTTGCTGTAAACACATGTTCGTAGTGAACATACACAGCTAAGTTTTCTAGCCGTCTATACCTAATAAATGTACAATATGTTCGCTACAAACATACCTAATAAATGTACAATATATTCACTACAAACACTGTTACAATACATGTTCACAATGAACATTCTTAATATGTTCACACGAACAAATGATAAATGTGATTAGCGCATTTTGCAAAGTTTTGGATTTTCTTCATCCCACAAAAGTGGAACCCATTATTATGGGTGTACCCTCGTGACACTATTCTATTTTAAGACTTCAATTTTTGAATATGTCTATAAATTTTTTGAGGTTTCAGGTCTGCTGTAAAAAAACATGTTTTAGCCATTAATCAAAAATATTGTCAAAGAACTTATATCTTAATAGTCACAAATAAAATTTGAAGCACATAAATAAAATATTAAAAAAATGGGACATTGCATGATCAACCATCATGTCTAATAAAAAAATTATAATGATATGATCACTTAAAGTAGTAAAGTGGTTGATGTCTAAGAATGCATTAATCAATAATTAATTTTCCTTCTATATATTAACTATAATGTTTAAACTTTTGACTCCATTTCCAAAACATGGAGGTGGAGCTTTGCCTCGATCCATGGTTGGAAGATATGTACAATGTTTGCCAAGGCTAGAGGTAAAATCTTATTTGGTTTTATATATTTTGTGTAGGGTTCTGACATGTATGAATGACCTACGTTTATTCCCTTATTGTTATTTTGATGTTTAGATTTTATTTTCCCCTTGATTGAGTGATTGCTGATAGTTTTAAAGGGCACACTCTGGTCATTTGTTGTTGTTTTTGGTTTAAGTTTGCAACTATTGTGGGGGCTTGTCACAATATTTTAATGACAACACTGACCATGGTTAGTGGTTCAATCACTTGTGGACCTTTCTCTTTGACAAAGGAAGATCTGATCTTACAACATCTTTCATTACTAGGTACTAGTAATGTTCTGTTACTGGTGTCTATAGGTCTAATTGTACTTCAGGTCAACACCCATTAATTGATGCTTTTCTTAACATAAAACTATACTATTTAAAAATAATTAATTATATATTTTCAATTCAACATTCCTTTCACACTTTATGCATAATTTTAATATTGTTTACTCCTCAACTTATGTAATGCTATATAACCTCTATACTTACCTAATATATTTTTACCTATCTAGTACCATCCATTTTAGAATTGAAGATCAAATAAATAATATTTGATGTCTATATTTATAAAAACTAAAAGCTACATGATATACATTGTATTTATTTTCTATTTGATTACAATATTAGATGGTTATTATCAATAATTGGATAAGAAAACCAATATATGTGTATAACATGTATTATAAATTAAATAACTAGTATTAAATTATTTATTGTGTAAAAACACTTTAGATTATATATAAACTAAAAATGGCTATTATGAAATACTTGATTTAAACAAGATATTTAACAATGAATGTTCATCTATCACATGATAAATTATGTTTTTGTTTCTTAGAACAATCAATCCAAAATCTTCCTCTTTATCTCGTGTGTTTCCATAGTTCACTCAAAACAATGAAATAGATAAACAAGTGTGAACTCAAAAATAAGACTTGACACGTACTAGTTCCAAGACACCCCGTTCTTCTTGTCTTAAGAGTAGGAAATCAAAGTCCTTGATTTTTCTCATCCTTGTTACACTCCATGGTAAGAAATAGACTAATACTTGAACTCATCGATCAAAAGATATCCAATTAAAATAGGTATGGTAGGGATTAAAAATTGGAAACAAATTTAAAGAATAGATTCAATAAACCTACAAAGGAAAGTAATGATTAGTTTCAAACAATATATAATAGTAATATATAAGTTTATGTTCAATATATCTCGAAAGCATCTCATCTTAAGATTTTGTATTTATATATAAAAATAAATTATATATATATTTTGAACATAAATCTTGAAAAAACTTTTTCTATATAAGTAAGAAGAGTATTATTATTTACTAGAAGTGGCTTATAAATAAATATATTTATTTCAATTTATAACCTTTAATAGCCTTTGATTGTCCCATGCAAATTTTCTTATAAAAGATTGTGGACACTAAGAAGTTGTAATGACTATTATGCTGAAGAAGATTTTGATTTATCTAAGAAAGCACTTCCTTAGACAAGTGTGGTAAATGGACAATGAAATTATCCCTCTTAAAAAAAAGCTTTGTAAAGCTATAGTCCTGCCTTATGTAAAAAAATGAAAGTAAAATCATATATGATATTTTAATTCCTTAAACATAAACTTCATTCAAATTAATGATATATTTTGTTAGAAATTATTTATATTTTGGCTACGTTCTATATATATTATTTTATGCATAAAATAATTCATGCCTTACAAATGGTTTTTTTTGCCATATTGAAATTACCTAAAAATGTAACATTTATTTACTAATTTTCATTTTAGCTTAAAAAATTAACTTATATTTACTAATCTTAAACTGAAACTATTAAATTTAATGGATCAATATTGCTGATAATTAGCTTTAATTTATTTGAGTTTTTAAAGTAGTTTCACTTTTTGAAATTATTTCAACTAACATATTTTAATAATTAATATCGAATTTAATTAAAGAAAAAACCTTTTATAAATAATAATCTTGAATTTATCTTAACAACTAACTATTCTTGAGTTTACCTAAAAATCAAACATTTCATTTTCTTTTCTAACTATTATTTATTAAGTAGTTTTTCTCCAATCTTTGTAGGGATAAAAAGAAATGGATCAAACATTTCATTTTCTTTTCTAACTATTATTTATTAAGTAGTTTTTCTCCAATCTTTGTAGGGATAAAAAGAAAAGTCCATTTCTTTGAAATTAAAATTTGAAATTTTTTCTATTTTTCATCACAAAACTCATGTAACTAGGCTATTGAAAACTAAAGAACCTAACTTTTGATCATTTCATCCATTGTGATGTATGAAAGACCTATCTCCTTCTCAAGCTTATCTTGTATATAACTTAAGGTGACCATTTCATCCTCTATTTTCAAGATCTATTGATAGACATAAATATACATAAAATAATTATAAAAATAGACATATTTGCAATTATTTAGAAGGGTAAAATCCTTTATGAGATTAACTTTAAAATATCAATTTATTTGTCATATTCTCTCTCTCTCTCTCTCTCTCTCTCTCTCTCTCTCTCTCTCTCTATATATATATATATATATATATATATATATATATATATATTTATATATATATAATACTAAGAGGGGGCAAGGTGAATCAGTATTAATGTAAAGGAGTGATAAGGAATGTAATGATCATCAAACAATGAATAAAATTGTTATGTTTTGAAGGAAATTGTGTATAGTTACTTTTATTTGTTTTTTTTTATGTGTGACATCATTTTGGGACTTAGCAAATTTTCCTAAATGTTGCCATCAATGCCAAAGGGGGAGATTGTTGGCAATATGGTCAAATAGATATTTCATGATTTTCATTTATGGAAACATGCATTCAACATTTCATTTATGCATTTAGAGCTAGAAAATTGTCTAAGTGTTAAACAGTTTGCTGTAGTACAAAGAACAAATGTTAAGTGTACGATCGACTCATTGAGAGTTAACTTGTGCACAATTGAGGGAACCTTCATGACAGTATCAGTATGACATGTTCTAGTGAGCAGATGTGTATAGATAGTACGACATGAGTTATGATCAAAATGTCACTGCAGGTATTTAATAGTGCAAAATAGAGCATAACAGAGAATTGGATTGTACAACCTTCAAAATTATTTTTGTTATGAATTAATTACTAAGTTATGATGAGTCAACTTTGTGGATAATAATCCATAAGTTATTATGTCAAGCATGTGAACACATAAAGGCTGACTAAGCATAGTTTTATAATTATGCAAGGTATAAGTAAAGATCTTATCTTACATAGATAAGTGTGCTATCTATCATAGATGAGAAAGTGTTATGTGATGTGAAATATTCTATAGAGAGCTTGAAAGATTTGCGAGCTGTATGTGATGTGAATTCTGATGTATGATCAGAACAAGTGTGAAGTACAATAAACATCAAGTATTGTATGTATATCTCTTCTTGTGAAGAATTGAATTGTATAATTGCATGTTAGGGTAGTGGTCTCTTTTTGCATACATTGTATCTATTCTACCAACTCCTAATAGGTTTGAGGCTTTGAAAAAGGCCTAGTCACTATATGTACTTCATGCTTCTTACTTGAGACACTATATGTACTTCATAGACTCCTAACAGGGTCAATATCCTTAATAAGATCCTATTGTTTAGTGAATCATCTAGTGGGTATCATCCCCACCAGGTTTTCCCTTTGCCAGATTTTCCCTAGCTCACAAATAATGGTGTTATGAGTTATCTATGTGCAAGGTTATATTTACTACTCAGCATTGTTGGTTTACTTTCATATGAAAGTTATAGAGTAATTAACAATATTTAGTTATGTGCAAGAATAGATATACATACAATACTTGTTGTTTGCTGTACTTTGCACTTGTTCTGATCATACAATAAGAATTCACATCACATATGGCTCACAAATATTTCAAGCTCTTGGTATAATAGTTTGCATCACATAACACTTGCTTGTCTATCCTAAATAGAACACTTATCTACATAAGATAAAATATTTACTTATACTTTGCATAATTACAAAACTATGCTTAGTCATGTAGGACTAGAAAATGAGCTAATGTCTAACATACTATGAGAAAATCAAAAACTCAATAAATGTACATAAACACCCTATAGTCTATCATGAAAGCCAAATAAACAACAGAAAGAAACACAAGGTTAAAAAACCCCTCTTTCATTTGTAGCTCCCATGTCCTTCTTTCTTCTCCATATGATGTATCTCCAAATTTCTTATATGTCATGTCCCCTTTTCAAATAATTAAAAATAATAATCTTTGCTAAGGCAGGCAGGCTCAAAAAGGTGAAGTTTTGGCAAAAGGGGCTAATATTTGGAATCCAATGGACTAATAAATGAAAATTATTATTAAAATATGTTTTATTAACCCCTCTTGGACGTGAGTTAGGGTTATGCCCTCTTTTAAGAGATTTGGAGGCATTTTGGGCTTATTCCAGAACTTGATTTTGGCTTATTACTTTGTTGTTCTTCAGAGGTTGCCAAACCTATGGAGAAGGAGACCCAAGGATGGGAATTTGCAAGTTTCTAGGAAGGCTAAGGATGGGTTTTTAAAGCCATTCCATGTGCAAGATCATGCAGAGTTTGCCCTTCTGCTGAACAGTGCAAATTTGTGGGTTTTCACGTGTGTTTTTTGTAAGAGTTTGGTGCTTTTGGTTGAGTATTTCATATCAGTTTGGGTTGCTGCTATATTTTAGACTTTTAGGTGTTAAAATAGAGCTGAATATATGTATTGGGTTGTGGTTAAACTTATATGATAGACTATTAGTGTTTTGTGATGTTTTTGAGCTATTTTGTGTTATTTTCGAGAGCCCGATGAGCATTGTTTTTACCCTCCATTTGGGAGCTATTTTCTAAATGTTATACAGATCTGAAAATTTCATTTTGTAGGCTGTTATGCTGCTGAAATTTCTATAAAAATTTCCACTTGTAGATCTATTAATAATATGTGAAGCTGTGAAGTTTTTGGCACTATTTTGGGCATACCCGACTTGGGGTTTATTGAGAAATTGGTGGATCTTTGAAATATTGGTTGTTTGATTTTAAAAATATGATTAGAGGCTTGAAATATCATATAAAATTAGAGGAAGGGACATTTTAGTGGTATCAGAGCTATGATCTTGCCATCCCAAGGGTTTGTAAAAGTTTGCATGCAACCAAGTAAAAGAAAAAGAGATATTTGCAGCGAGAAAAGAATAAAGAAATTTTGATCAAACCTCCAATTAAAAGTAAAAGTAAAAAATCCAAGGAAGGAAAAAGTATGGTTGATCAAGATGAGATGTCAAAGAAAATTTTTCAAGACATCCAAAATACTCAGAAGCAAACAGTGGATAGTTTGGCAGAAACTAGAGAGGCTTTGCAGATATTGACAGAAAAACTACAAGGAGTTGCATCTATTAATGAGAAAGGGAGCACTACAGAGGAGCCAAGAAATCTAAAACCCACACCCTCTAAATAAAAAAAAAACTATTTTCCTGCTTGCAAATGAGCCACCAGTACCAAATCTAGCCCTTAATCCTATGGAAGAGGTTACAGGTAACTTGATTGCATTAAGAGCTATTTACAATGGCTTAGATTATGACTTTCGTAGTTCAATTCCTTTTAGAGAATATTTGGATATGATGAACACTTTGATGCCCAAGAAAGAGTATAGGAGGGAGCATGACATAAGTGGAAAAGAGCTCAAAAATAAAATAAGCAATTTTACAGCACCTACTTTTGATGGAACAAATAAAATTTCAGCTAGAGCATGGCTACAAAAATTATAGACCTTCTTCACACTTAACCCCATGAAGGAGAGTGATGTTGTTCAATTTGCAAGTCTACACTTGGAAGATGCAGCCTATGATTGGTGGTATCATGGAATGACTACTCAATGTCATGATTAGGTAACTACATATGATGATTTCAGTCAGAGTGATAGATAGATTTGACCTCAAGGATGATGAAGAGTACTTTAAAGAATTGTCAAAGTTGAAGCAAACCAAATCAGTTAATGAGTATATAGAAGAGTTTCAAAAAGTTACTATTATGGTACCTGATATGAGTGAAAAGAGGATTGTTTATCTTTTTCTTGATGGTTTGGAAAATTTTGTTAAGGGTTTGGTTAAGGCTTTCTCACCCTCAACCTTACAGGAAGCTATCAAAAGAAGTTTGCAACTTGAAACTTGCGTGCCTATGAAACTAGTCACTAATCAAAAACCCCCAAATCTTGGGCAACATAAGGGGAATTTTCAGAAAAAGACTTTTCCAACACTACCACCAAAAGATGTGATAAATGTGGCATAAAAGAAGGTAGATGAAGAGACTAGGAGTGAATTACAAAGGAAAAAGCTTTGTTTCACTTGTAGAGAACCATGGATTCTAGGACACAGATGTTTGGGGAAAGGTCAAGTGCACTATATTGAAGTTGCTTCAGAATCTGATTCAGTTGAGTGTGAGGAATTTCATGACACTAAGGAGGAGGAAGAAGAAGAGAAAGGAAAAGAGATCAGCAAGAATGACACTTTAGCAGCATTATCAGGAGTCCCAAGATACCATCCCTTTCGAATTTGAGGGGTACTAGCAGGGCAAAGTTTGACAGTTCTTCTTGATTGTGGGGCAACTCACAAATTTATTGATGAGGGATTTGTCATGAGAAGAGGACTTAAAGCAGAAGATTTCAAGGGATTCAATGTTACTGTAGCTGATGGATTCACTATGCCTTGCACATGGGTGGTGAAACAACTCAAGATGACCTTAGGAGATTATGAGTTATGTGATGACTTCTATGTGGTTGGCATTGGGGAGACAGATCTTGTATTGGGTGTTCAATGGTTGCACTCTATTGGAGGCTATTACGTGAACCAACAAACTATGGAGTTTAAACTTCATTCCAATGGGAAAGAAGTCTTATTGAGAGGCTTATCGAATGGAGCACCTAAGGCGATCTTTGCAAGGAGGATGGAGAGGACTTTTCGAAGAGGACAAGTAGCATGGGCAGCAGGAGTCATAATCCATCCAACAAGCTCTTCAAAGAATCAAGGTAATTTCCATTTTGAAATTCAAAATATTCTTGATAAGCATAGTATAGTTTTCAAGGACTTGCCTCTAGGATTACCACCAGATAGGGGTTTTGAGCATGTTATAGAGTTAAAACAGGGTGCCAAACTAGTTATAAAAACCCCATACCACCATCCAAGAGGTTATAAGGAAGAAATTGAAAAAACTATTAAAGAACTCCTAAACATGGGATTCATAAGGCCTAGCTCTAGTCCATTTGCATCATCTGTGGTACTTGTCAAGAAAAAGGATGGTACAATGAGAATGTGTATAGAGTACAGGGCTCTAAACAAGAAGACAATAAAAAATAGGTATCCCATACCACACATAGATGAACTCATTGATGAGTTACATGATGCTATATACTTCTCAAAAATTGACTTAAGATCAGGGTACCATAAAATTCGAATGAGGAGTGAAGATGTGGAAAAGACTACTTTCAGATGTCACTATGGGCACTTTGAATTTCTTGTTATGCCATTTGGCCTCACCAATGCACCTAAAACATTCCAATCTTGTATGAATAAGGTATTCAGCTAGCATCTTCAAAAATTTATTTTGGTATTTTTTGATGATATCTTGATTTACAGTAAAACATGGGAAGAACATCTAAAGCACATAGACACTATTTTGAGAATCTTGGAGCAGCAATCCTTCTATGCTAAGCTATCTAAATGTGAGTTTGGTTTGATAGAGATCCTATATTTGGGACATATGATAAGTTCTAAAGGAGTATAGGTTGATCAACAAAAAATCCAAACAATATTGAATTGGCCTCCACCCACTAATCTTACACAGTTGAGAGGTTTCTTCGGGTTGTGTAGCTACTATAGGAGATTTGCCAAGGGATTTTCTCATCTTGCTGCCCCCTTGACTGATTTGACAAAGAAAGGAGCTTTTGTTTGGATAGAAGAGGCACAAAAAACATTTGATAAGCTTAAGGAGGTAATGAGTTCATGCCCTGTGCTTGCAATTCTAAATTTCTCTTTACCTTTTGTTGTTGAATGTGATGCATATGGAGAAGGTATAGGGGCTGTCCTAACTCAAAGGGGACATCCAATAGTATTTGAGAGTAGAAAATTAAATCAATTAGAGAAAGTTTACTCCATATATGATAAAGAAATGTTGGAAATCATGCATGCACTTCATAAGTTTAGACAATATTTGGTATGTGGGAGATTCATTGTAAAGACAGACCATAATAGCCTCAGGTTCTTCTTGAACCAAAGGGATTTGAATGATCGTCAACAAAAATGGGTAAGAAAATTGCAAGCTTATGATTTTGATATTGAATACATGAAAGGAAAGAATAATGTGATTGCTGATGCTCTCTCAAGAAAGCCCACTTTGTGTTCCTTAACATCTATCTCTGCTGATTGGAAAGTCTCCATAATTTCAGAGTATGCTAAAGATTCCTTTGCCACCAAGATTTTGGATAAGTTAGTGGATGATAAAAGGTACAAGGTTGTTGATGAATTGATTTATTACAAGAGCAGGATTTTCTTAGTGCCAGGATCAAAAACTAAGGAGAGGATATTGAGGGCCTTTCATGCAATACCCTTAGCTGATCATCAGGGATACTTCAAGACATATAGGAAAATTTGAGAGCAGTTTTCATGGAAGGGTATGAAGGAGGATGCCCTTAAACACATTAAGGAATGTATGGTATGCCAACAAAGACAGAGTGAGCAAAATTTTCCTGTAGGGTTGTTGCAACCACTTCCTGTTCCTGAACAAAAATGGGAAAGTATTTCCATGGACTTCATCACTGGGTTGCCCAAGGTTCAAGGTAAGGATTGCATATATGTGGTGGTAGATAGACTAACTAAGTATGCACATTTCTTTCCTATCACATCTGATTTCAAGGTAGCACAAGTGGTTGAATTGTTCTTCAAGGAAATTTTTAGATTATATGGCTTGCCTAGAAACATTGTCAGTGACTGGGACAGTAGATTCCTCAGCTCTTTTTGGAAAGAGCTCTTTCATTTGGTAGGAACTGAACTGACTCCCAGTACTAGCTATCACCCTCAAACAAATGGACAAATAGAGATAGTTAATAAATGGATAGAGGGATATTTGAGGAACTATGTTTCAAATCAACAACATGCTTGGGTGAAATGGTTGCACCTAGGGGAGTATTGTTACAATAAATCTCATCACATGTCTATTGGTATGCCTCCTTTTCATGCTCTTTATGGTTATGATGCCCTTTACTTTGTTGATCTAGTACTTTCAGATAGAAGAGTACCTGCAGCAAGTGATTTCATCAATCAAAGCCAAGACATAATAAGGTCCCTCAAGGATAATCTACAACATGCACAAAACCAATAGAATTTGTATGCTGATAGGAAAAGGATTGAAAGATCTTTTGAGGTGGGAGATTTGGTATTTGTTAGGTTGCAGCCATATAAGAAAAGCACCTTGAAGAGGAGTGGGGCAGAGAAACTCATGCCAAGGTTCTATGGGCCTTATAAGATCATCAAGAAGGTAGGAGGGGTAGCTTATGAATTGGAGCTCCCACCAAACAGAAAAATACATAATATTTTCTATGTATCTTGCCTGAAGAAGGTTCTAGGCCAGCAAACCATAGTATCTATAGAATTACCACCTCTTGATCATGAAGGGAAATTAGTTTTGATACCAAAAGAGATTTTGGATACAAGAGAGAAAAGATTGAGAAATAGGAGCATCATAGAGCATTTGGTCAAATGGAAAGGATTACCACTGGAGGATGCAACTTGGGAAGGAGCACATATTCTTGAAAATTCCAACCTTCATTGCTTGAGGAAAAGCAATATTTGGGAGGGGAGGACTTGTCATGTCCCCTTTTCAAATAATTAAAAATAATAATCTTTGCTAAGGTAGGCAAGCTCAAAAAGGTGAAGTTTCGGCAAAAGGGGCTAATGTTTGGGAACCAATGGACTAATAAATGAAAATTATTATTAAAATATATTTTATTAACCCCTCTTGGATATGAGTTAGGGTTATGGCCTCTTTTAAGAGATTTGAAGGCATTTTGGGCTTATTCCAGAACTTGATTTTCGCTTATTGCTTTGTTGTTCTTTAGAGGCTGCCAAACCTATGGAGAAGGAGACCCAAAGACAAGAGTTTTTAGGTTTCTAGGAAGTCTAAGGATGGGATTTTAAAGCCATTCTATGTGCTAGCTCATGAAGAGTTTTTCCTTGTGCTGAATAGTGCAAATTTGTGGGTTTTCGGGTGTGTTTTTTGTAAGAGTTTGGTGCTTCCAGTTGAGTATTTCATACCAGTTTGGGTTGCTGCTATATTTCAAACTTTTAGATGTTAAAATAGAGCTGAATGTATTTATTGGATCATGGTTAAACTTCTACGATAGAATATTAGTGTTTTGTGGTGTTTCCGAGCTATTTTGTGTTATTTTTGGGAGCCCGATGAGCATTGTTTTGCCCTCCATTTGGGAGCTATTGTGTAAATTTTATACAGATTTAAAATTTTCATTTTGTAGGCTGTTATGCTGCTAAAATTTCTATAAAAATTTCCACTTTCAGATCTATTAATAATATGTGAAGCTGTGAAGTTTTTGGCACTATTTTGGGCATACCCGATTTGGGGTTTATTGAGAAATTGGTGGATCTTTGAAATATTGGTTGTTTGATTTTAAAAATCTGATTAGAGGCTTGAAACATCATATAAAATCAGAGGAAGGGATATTCCATTATAATGCACAAAATTAGGAAGAAAAAGCCTATGGTAATGATGATGCTATGAGAATACTAGAAGATGTGATTTTAGCATGAGAGATGGAGCAAAAGACTAAAAATTAGGGACCTAAAATGAGAGAAAGAATGCTCAGTTTATAATTGATTTGCAAGATGAGAGCATTAGAATCATCACCTTGGATATGCATCTTGGAAAGAGATTCTTTTGAGAATCTATGACACATATGACACAAGATGCCAAATGTAGGATTGTATGACACTTTGGAAGTCAAACATGGCTAAAAATAGAAGAGGATCTATGACACATCATGTGACACCTCAAACCCACTTAAAGCCAATAATCTATGACAATGAAAGCCAAATATGGATGTGCGTAAGAGAATAAGAATATATGGAGTATGACATATCTTATCCAAGTGTAAAATGAGAATCCATGATGTGTCATGCCCATGTGTCATGATGATGTCAATATTATGTAGAATAATTGAATTAAAAATCCATTATTCCACACAAATAGAAATTAGTGAAAATGGAATTAATGGTGGAAAATATGACTTAGAAAATTGAGAATTTCCATGGTTCATGGATAATGGATCAATTAATTAATAAAATTAATTAATTGAGGATGTTAGTTAGGAAGAATAATTAGTGAAATGATATAGGATCAAATTATGGGTTGTTTAATCCTATAGAGAAAATTAGTAGATGATTGGCCAGTTTGATTAAATAAGTCCAACAATATCCTTTGATGAAATGTGTCGATAATGGAGATTGACTAGGATGATGATAGATAGACCAAAGCCATGGTTAGATTGATCAATGGATTGAAATGATAACATGCCAAGGACACGTAACATGAACTAAAGATATGTAACATTTAACTGACATTGTAAAATGTTGCATGATTAAGATTGGTTGATAGGGTTGATTATAATAACATTGATGGATACTATCAATGTTATTAATTGGTTGATAAGGGCATGATCCGACACTGAGAGACTCGACAATGTCAAAGATCAGATGATGTGAATGATAGTTTGACCTAGCATTCAGAGCCATGACAGTACTAAGGTCAAATTGATAAGATTTGATAGATTGATAGATTTCCAAGGCATTGAAAGCCACAAAAATGCCTATCATTGGACAAATGAGGATAGATTTGGGATGTTTGACACATTTTGGGTTGATTAAGACTGATTCCAAGTGATTTCAAGTTGATTTGGGGTGATTTCGAGTTGATTTGATATGATTTCGAGGTTATTTGAAATGGTTTTGAAATGATATGAAATTTATGTAAAAGAGGATATGAATGATGATAGACACTGTTGAGATATGATCAAGTTGGCCAAAAGATCGGAGTTAGTGGAATGAGAAAAGGAATGAGTTAGTATGAAAATGTGATCAAATTGTAGATGTGAACCATTTTTGAGTGTCTACAAGTTAGCCTTCATGTGTTCACATGCTTGACATAGTAACTTATAGATTATTATCCACAAAGTTGGCTCATCATAACTTAGTAATTATTTTATAACCAAAATAATTCCTAAGGCTGCACAATCCAATTCTCTGCTATGCTCTATTCTACATTGTTAAATACCCATAGTGGTATTTTGATCATAACTCATGTCGTAGTGTTTGTACACATCTGTACATTGACACATGTCATCATGATATTGTCATGAAGCTTCCCTCAACTACACATGAGATAAATCTCAATGAGTCGATTGTACACTTAACATTTGTTCTCTATGTTTTTCCAAATTGTCTAACACTTACATAATTTTCTAACTCTAGATGCATAAATGAAATGTTGAACGTATGTTGCCATAAATGATAATCATCAAGACATCTATCTGACCATATTCCCAACACACACACACACACACACACACACACACACACACACACAATTATTTATAAGGGTCTAACATATTGTGAGAAAAAAATTTAAAATTTAAAATTATTTGCAATTTTAGATTATTTTCCATATTGAAGAAATTTTTATTTTTTCAATTTAATGGTTGGTAAACTTAAAATGACACCACAAAGTTATTTTAGTGATTTTTATGTGTGGAAATTTTTCCTCCAATTTAATAGTTTTGTAAATCTTAAATTTAAGATGATAGTAAATGACATGGTTCCATATGGAGACCTATTTGAATAAGGCTATAAGTAATGCTCAAATAAAGATTAAAATATTAATTATCTAATAACTACGTATAATTATCATATACATATTTAATAACTAAATGTTTTTCAAATAACACACATTTCAGTACCTTTTTCAATTGTTTTTAATTTATTTCAAATGAAAATTATTTCTCCCCAATTTCTCTTACAAGAGATGAACTATGGAGGAAATCCAAAGAAGCATATATAATTGTGTTAAACCAATTTATATGAAAGCACATTGAAGTTAATTCATTGAATTATTCCTCCCACACATGTACACATATCAATCATAAACCAAACCATGTAATAGGCTAGACAACTCATTGTCCATTGCGTTGCCAACTATTCCTTAGAATTGTAAAACATCAATAACTATATGATGTTAATGGTAAAATTATATGCATTCAATAGATCTAGAGAAGCAACATAAAGTGGACTTAATGGATTCATAGGAGAAACATAAAGTGGAGTTTGAATCCTCCCATGTTAAGAAATACCCACACAAAAATGTATTTTACTTTTACTTGCGAAATTTTCCTCCTTCTGAATATAAGAATAAAATCCTCTTCCACTTAAATAGAGGAAGGGCTTCTTGGAATAATCTTATTATAAGTAGGCAAGTTCAAGTAGTTAGTCTGTCCAACACAAGGTATAAGAGATATGATGATGGTTTCTATGTAGGTATGCACTTATTTTACCCCCATCTAGAAAATGTGGAAAGAAACTAGATGGTGATGATGATGGGCATTCTTCTAAAAAGGAGGCAATTGAAAAAGAATACCCCCAATTTACAACTGCTGAGAGGGATGGTTTTAGATTTGGATGAAGGCCAAGTGCAAATGTGTGATGTCTTTCTTAGAACTTTTTGGTGGATTCATGGTCAACTTTACCTCAATCTCTCGTAAGTTATCCTCCTATAGCACAATGGATCGATTACCATAAAACTGGTGGATTCAATTGTTTCTATTAATAATCGTCGTTTAACATCATCATTCTCAAAATTACTCTTCCATGATTGGAACATTCAGAACTGGTGCTCAGGATTCTTGATCTTTTATTTTCCGTGTCTCGCAATAGAATATATTAGTACACCAGAGCATTGGTGGACCCTTTGTTTGAGATTTGATCAAGTATTGTGTGAAAGTTGAAAGTTCCATTAATGAGTTCTATATGTTTATCCATAAAATCTGTTGTATTAATATCCACACTAATCACTTTAAATATAAATTACAAAAATGAGCCAAAAAAATCTGAACAAAGAAAAATTTGACTAATATTGATTGCTTTTAATTAAATAAAATGGAGCTTGTATTTGATAGAATAAAATGGGCATCTCCTCAAAAGCATACAGTTGTTTATATAAAATTTTGTTAAATTAGGAGACTACTGGGGCACTAATAATGTCATTATATTTCTAATATTTATTAATAAATATATTTATATTATTTTTGTAGTTTTTGGAATGTAAAATATATAATTTTGCAATATTTTAATTATATTTAATAATGTTATAAATGAATGGTACAATATTGATTTTCTTATTGGGTATAATTGAGTTAGAAATATATAATATTTAGTTTTATATTTAATATGATTAAAATCATAAAATATGATTAATTAATATATATTTAAATACATAAGAATAGTGATTAATTAATATTTAAATATATTAGAATAGTAATAAGGGAAGAACATGAGTCATGCGACCAAAATTTTTAGTATCTGGGTCAATCTATACGGGTCCTTTCGGTTATGGGAATATGAAAATGGGAATAGGAATACTTATTCTTGAATAGAAAATGGGGTTATGTATTTCTATTCTTGTTTGGTTCACCTAGAATTTGATGTGGAATTCATAGACTCAAAAATTTATGTTTTCTAAAATAAGAAAATTAGAATAGGAATATGTATTCCTATTCCACCTATTTAGGTAGAATAGCCAATGCTCATTTTTGGGCCAAAATTAGAATACATATTCCAATTTTATTTCTATTCCAATTCAAATTTGGTGCATCCAAACAGAAAATTCATAATTTTAAGAATATACATACGCCTATTCCACTTGTATTCCCATTGCCAAATGGGCCCTACATTAATAAAAAAAAGGGAAACAAATGTAAAGAGGTACTAAGTTCGAGAGTTTTTCTTCAACAACTTTGGTAGTATTTGTAGCAATCAAGTTGTCATATATTTTCCAATATGTTGTTTCCAATTGTTTGATGATAATTACTAAATTGAAACTGTAAAATCTATTGTTTTAATTATTTCATCACAATTAAAGTTCAAAGACAAATTATGAATTAATAATCCCTAAAATATGTCAATTTATATTTGAGGACTTTTTATTTCTAAAGAAGCTAGTGGAAAAAATATGAACGCACATTGCCCAATTTTCCAAACAAAATTTTGGCATTGTACCTCCTAATAACATAGAATGATACCCTGTGTTTGATGCCACAAACTCCATGAAGGCCTAGAAAGTGTGTAGTGTAAATGTCAAAAACTCAAAAGTTCCTCATGCTCAAACCCATGATAAGGTCTAGATTGAACATAATCCTCTCAACTTTGAGCTTCTTCCCATTGCCCTCATGAGAACGATGCTACATGGGATTAAATTTGTGACCATTAGGCATTTGATCATGTGGCCCCTTACCCCATAGCCTACTATTGGGCATGGGTATAACCCACTATTCTAAGGAAGCAAAGGTTCCCTCTTCATGCACAATCTCCCATAGAATTTCAAGCTAAGGATGGGTTTGATTAGAGTTCTACTCCCACCATACAACATTATGGAGTTTATGCTATGAATAGAGCCCACCAACTACTCTCTTTTCTCTAGATGGCCTAAAAAAGTAGTTTCTATGATTAGTAGTCCATCTACTTCTTTTTGAAGCTGCATCCAATGTTGTATTGAAAACTTTTGTTATCAATCAAAGTATGCTAACATTCTTTTTCACCTGGGTGCAAAGGATGGATAGAAAAACCATATGCATTCCCATAGTGTTCTAAATAAAGTTAGACTTTGTAGAAATGATGATAAAAAATGGACAAATCAAATTGCTATGAACAATTTAAATTGAAAATGAAGCTACATCCAATGTTGTATCAACAACTTTTGTTATCAATCAAAGTATGCTAACATTCTTTTGCACCTGGGTGTGGAGGATGCATAGAAAAATCCATATTCATTCTCATTGTGTTGTAAATAAAGTTAGACTTGGCAAAAATGATTATCGAAAATGAACAAATCAAATTGCCTTTTATAATATCTAGTTTTTAAGTTTGCTAAAGAAATTGTTAATGTGCTAACATATACATAAATAAGAAATCTTCATATCAATCTTCATGCAAACCATATGTCTCTAGAAAATAACAACAGGGAATGTGTAAAACACAAAGACAGTTACAATGAGAATGTAAATTGTCATTATTGGATTTGTCTCGCATTGTTCTTGTTTAGGTCCCTAAAATTAATAAATTTGCTAATAAAATTATCTCAAATCATTAGGAAAATTTGGAGTCAACAAAAATTAGACAAAAAAAACAAAAATTGGTTTATAAAAAACATTGATACAATGCATAGGTTGTAATGATGGACACCATTTTCAAACAACAAACTAATAGCAAAATTCTTGGTAGTCCCTATTTTAGTTTCTTATTTTATGATTGTTTCATTTTATAATTGTAATTTACTGTATGCCACCTACTTCATGGTGGAGAGCCTAGAATGCATTGTAAAAGTACACAATAAATAAAAATTAAAAGAAGAAAAAACATAAAGAGCATAGACCAAAAGATATAAAACAAAACATAATCACATAGCCAAAAAAATGCAATGTTGTTTGAAATCACAATCAACATTGATTAATCTAACTTGATATGTTTAAAGTGATGCCTAATTGAATATGCTAAATAAAAAAATTTCAACAAGTGCTTTAAAGGTTAAAGTGAGAAACATGGTCGGAGTTTCCAAATCCACAGTTGATTTTGTTGTTTGGCCTAAAATGGATGTTACATGCATAGTTGTGAGGAGTAGGTGTAGTAAACTTGGGATCATGCATTGACATTTTTCATCAAGCATGTACCATGATACCCACATAAAACTTCACAAATGACACATTTTTTGCCTTTTTCTAATGCTTTGACTCCATTCTTGAAAACATATTTTCACCAAAATTTTGTGAATCATAAAATGAAAACCCTATTTTCACTTAAATTTCCTGATTGATTAAATGAAAAGACTAGCTGCAAAAATATACACTTTGGATGACTCTTTCATAGTTACCAAGTGTATGAAGAGGAGAACAAAAGGTTCTCCTTGTCTGTAATGAAGATCAATTCTTGGAATGTTAAAGGAATTAATGCCTCTGAAAAAAGGGTTAGAATCACAAAGTTGATTGATTCTATGAGGGAAAATATTCTTTTGATTAAGGAAACCAAGCTTTCTCAGGTTATGTTTGATTAAAAAAATTCTAAATGGTCAAATTTTTCCTCAGTTCACTCTTTGGGAATAGGAGCTTTAGGAGGTTTAGCTATTCTTTGGAACCCTCAAACTATTCAAGGTCATCCCATCTTGTAGAATCCCAATTGGAATTTTTTTAAGATGTCAGACTTTGACATTTCTTTTATCTTGGTAAATGTCTATGGTCCTTCCTCAACATAAGACAAGTTCCAAGTTTGGACCAGCATTACTCACTTGATCCAATCTCAAGTGTCATTATGGGAGGTAATTTCAATGCTATTTTGGATCAGTCTAGAAAAGTTGGTGGCATCTTCCCACCAATTTAAAAAAATAGGGTTTTACAAACTTCATGGATAACAACAACCTTTTTGATGTTATTCTTTCTTAGGGCTCTTTCACTTGGACTAATAGGCGAGCTAGATTTGCACAAATTGTTGTTCGCTTGGACAAATTTCTTATCTCCCAAGAACTGAAACTTCAAAATTACCAAATTGAATAAAAAAATTTAGCCTCGCCAGGATCAGATCACTTTCCCATTTCTCTTTCTTTAATCCAGAAACCTAATGGAGATAAGAATCAACATTTTTCATCTTTCAAGTTTGAAAGAATGTGGCTTCACCATCCAAAATTTATTCCTCTGATAAAACAATTGTGGATATGTGCACCATTTTTTTAGTGCTCTAATATGTACCAATTTGTTAACAAATTAAAGCACATAAAAGCTTCTATTAAACACTAGAATCAACATGAGTTAAAAAATGTTTTTAAGTAAAAATAAATAGTCCAAATCCAACTAAATGATATATACACAAATATCATTCAAAATGGCATGGATAATGATACTTATGATTAGCAAAAACATCTTCTGCTTGAATGGAAGGAATTATGCAATAGAGAGGAAGAGTATTGGAGGTACAAATCAAGAGAACTATGGCTTCAACAAGGGGACAAGAATACCAAGTATTTTCATGCTTCAACCAAGAAAAAAAGTGCTTCCAAAACCATATTCCAAATACAAGATGTTGACCTAGGGACTACTCTACATAATGCACAACATATTCAAGAAGAAGGTATCAAATTCTTCAAAAACCTCCTATTTCCAGATGAATATCTAATGCCACTAGATGCTCAAGCTTGTGACTTACTTGAGGCAATCCCTCCAATGATAAACCATGAAGATAATTTAAAACTTATGGCCCTTTTTACTATTCAAGAAATTTAAAAGGTTGTATTTTCATTCCCTCTAGATAAAGCTTTGGGTCAAGATGGCTTTACTCCATTGTTCTTTCAATATTGCTAGGATATTATTGGGTGGGATCTATTAGTTGCGATTGAAGAATCTCGAAAGAATAGATCCATGCTTAAATATTTCAACACTACCAATATTGCATTAATTCCAAAAATTAAAAGCCCTAAAACATTTGCAGACTTTTGACCTATTTCTCTATGTAATCTAACATATAAGATTGTCACAAAAGCTATTTACATGAGACTACAATATCTTATTCCCAGTATTACTTCCTCTTAGCAGGGAGGTTTTGTTCTAGGTTGGGAAACCATGGAAGGAGCTTTGGTTTCCCATGAAGTTCTACATTCCATCAATACATCCCAATCACCCTCTTTTGTGGTAAAACTTGACATGATGAAAGCATATGATCGGGTATGCTAGTTTTTTGTTTTTCAAGTTCTTCAAAAGATGGGGTTTGCAAAAAGCTGGCACAAATGGATTAAAGCATGTATCTTAGGAGCTTGGTTCTCAATTATCATTAATGGGAAAGCATCAGACTTCTTCTCCTCTACACAAGGTGTGCACCAAGGCAATCCATTGTCCCCTATCCTTTTCATCATAATGGCTAAGCTTTTAGTAGGAATATTAAGTACCAGAACATGTTAGGGAAATGGCATGGTGTCATGATTCAGGGTACCGCGATATCAGTCACACATTCCTTAATTGTAGATGACACATTTCTCTTTGGCAGACAACAGGTTTTAGAAGCAAGGCAGATTAAGCACATATTGCAGCTTTATTCAGAGATTTCGAGGTAGAAAATCAATCCTTAGAAATCAAAAATATTTCTTTTTAATACTAATAATTTTATTTCAAGAAAAATTGTGAGAATTCTGGGTTTTCATGAGGACTTTTTACCTTAAAAATACTTGGGCATTCTTGATTTTATGGGTTCTAATAAGGCAAGTTATTGGACTTTGGTCATTGAAATAATCAAAAGTAGAGTGGTTGCATGGAAAGCTAGATGGCTTTCTCTATCAGGCAGAATTATGCTCATCAAATCAATACTTTCAACTATATCGAATTATTATTTAGCTATCCTTAAAGCTCCACCTTCAATCTTACTTCAAATTCAAAAACTCATCAAAGGGTTCCTTTGGACATGCAATATGAAAGATGATAAGAAGATTCTACTTATTTCTTTAGAAGATATGGCTCATACCCTTGTTGTATGTGGAGTGGGAGTTCATGATATGTCAAAATGTAATGAGGTATTTGGAGGCAAGTTAGTTTGGAAAATGCATAGTAAACCTCATACTAAATGGTGCCAAATTATGCAGCAAAAGTATCTGGATAATAGTGAGCCAACTAGGATATTCTCCATTCTTGATCCTCTGAAGGGGTTGTTTGGGATTTTATGGTCTCTACTAGAGACATTGTACTGAAATATGTAACATGGGAAATTAATAAAGGAGACAAATTTAGTTTTTGGAGAAACTCATGGAATGGCCAGCCTCCATTAACAACATTTCCTAATGTTCATAATATTGTATCAATTACAAAGACCATGTGGGGAAAGTAAGTCATTCATTACATATATACATTTTTCTTATTCTCAAGAAGAATTATATGGAAGGATCTGGATCCTTTACCATTAGCCGATCAAGACAAATCTCTCTTTCAAGTCATCCTTCATGATAGATAGGCCTTCCCTTCTGATTATGAAGACAAATTTAGGTGGGCACTGACAAAAGATGACAATTTTTAATCAAAGAGGGATATAAGCTAAGTTAAAGAATTGCATCAGATAAGATTCCTTCATGAGCATGTTCATTCTACTAGAACAATGTTATACTACCAAATGCTAGTTTCTTTGCATGGCTTGAAATTAAGAAAAGGATTCTAACAAGTGATAGGCTAGAGTGGTTAAACATTTCCCTAGCCTTCAATTGTGTATTATGCAATGAGGAAGTGGAGACATGAGATTATCTCTTTGCAAGATGTCTAATGCCATATCAATGTTGGATGTTTGTCCTAAAAAAATAATTTTTTTACACCCCACTTCAAAATAACATATGGGACATTTTCCAAGCTTTTCCACTTCTACATCATAAGGCCTTGTTCTCAGGACTATGGAAATGTACCCAACAATAGTCTTATGGGCTATTTTGTGGGAAAGAAATAAGAGGATTTTTAGGAAAGAACTAGTCTCTTTAGAAAAGATGTTGGAAGACATTGAAAGATCAATTACAAAGGTTATGAATGTGAGCCTTAAATGATGTAAAGTAGATCTTGTTATCATTCCTTGGGATAGCAAGATGCTTAGGGAATGGAAAAAATTAGTCATCTCAATAGGTTGGGGATCTACAAATATTATACATCCCAAAGTAGATCAAGGTTCTATTCATTGACATACACCTAGCACAGAGCATGTGAAACTCAATTTTGATAGAGCTTCCAAAGTAAACCCCAAAAAGTCAAGGATAGGAGCTTGTATTAGATATTGTAATGGATCTATCTTAGCAATCATGGTGGTTCCACTACCAGATGGAACAAAAAACATTATAGAAGCTCAAGCTTTGCTTGCTAGACTTGCCCTTGCCAAAAAAGGGCAGTTCAATAGAGTTCATATTGAAGGTGATTTGTAGGTAATCATAAACACTTGCATTAAGAGAGAAATATTCAATTGGCAACTCAACTATATTATGCAAAAAATTTAGCATCTTGTGGATTAATTTCAGGAGGTTTGCATACCTCATACTTTAAGAGAGGAAATAAAGTTGCCAACTACCTTTAAAATTTAAGATGTGAAGGAATTACAAGTTCAACACTATAGTTTAGTTCCTTTATTGAGAAATATAAGGAACTACAAACATTAATCAAGATTGGCATTAACAAATGTCATTGATAAAATATTGTACTTTAGCACACATGACATCACTATAGTCGCATCATGAACATTGTGAGTTTTTGAGAATGATTAATTAGTTTCAGCCATCTTGGGGTTGTCATCTATGTACCTTGCACATTTGAAGTACGTGATCATCATGTCAACAAATGTGATTTGGATACGGTGACAATACCCTTAATATTATTCACAAGGCTGCTAGTACTTCAAATCTTCTAAGCATGTTATGGGAGATTGTTTTTTATTCCCATCAGAATTCACATTCATGACAAGGATCCTTTCTTATTTATGGCCTAGTATTCCTCTATTTTTAATGTTTGTCATAAGATTTATTTTCAGGATGTCACTCCCATTAGATGTTTGCGTCAAATGTGATTCTTGTTATAAGTTTCACAAATCAATTCTCCCGAAAAAATTATAGAATCTAGGTTTAGCCAATGTTGGATGAGGATTCTCTTCCTCATCCTTTGGATGATACAATCCTAGATAATATGTTCTCTGTTCATTCTATCTCCATTTGACGGGCGATATGACATGTAATTGGGGAGGATATTTTCTTTTCTTCCTCAAGTGATATGATTTGTGTGCTAGAAATGCTTTGGTGGGTAGATTGTTTACATGATTTGAACTCCTACAGAAGTACAAGATTATGGCTACCTTTGAGGCACTTCAAAAATCTTTTGAAAAGCATAGTCCATGGTTTATGATTTCGACCCTAAAATTCATGAAAAAAGCATTGGGACACTAGCTAGAGGAGGGCATGAAGAGAAAGGGCTTTGCACTACTTGACATTTTGGGGATGTCAATTAGTGATGTCTAGGTTATGCATGGTCAAAGGATGTCATCGACAGATTTTGAAATTGGGACTGCTGGTGGATTGGGTGTATTGCCTAGTCATCCTGCTTCCATTGCTCACGACTCAAGTCTTCCTACTTTTTTTTGTTCATGGCTTGGGTTCGTCTCCTCATTTAGATACAGCTAGGGAAGTAGCTTGGGATGTGACTCTTTCCATAGGGCCTAAAGACGTTGTTGATAAGGGCACAAGCTCAGGTTGGGAGGCTACCTCACCACCATGTATAGATTTCGAGTGGGGATATTCTCTACAAGATGGAATGGCCTTGACTTCTGGTGATGGTGCCATGTGTGAAGAAATGGAGTGAAAGAGTACTTCTTTTTTTTGAAATTTTTTTTGCCAAACATCATGGATATAAATGGTTTGAAATTTTGTAAGGGTATGTGATTATCATGTATGAAGGTTGAATAGTATGAAATTGTAACAATTAGAGAAAGATTGAAATTTGGAGGAAGTTTCTCTTCATATTGTAATTAGAATATTGATCATCGATATTATATGTTGTAAAATATCGATGTTTTAAACATGTATATATTGTGACAATGTTGGGTTTTCTTACTGGTTCTTTGCAAGTTGAGCATTTTTTAAATCCGATTTATTTAATAAAATATATTCAGTAGCTAGTCCACTTTTTCCAAAAATTAATTTAAAAATAATATACACATCCAAAGGAACAATAGAAAATTAAACTAAGAAATTTCATTTAATGAAAATATTTAGTTAGACCATAGTATAAACTGAATTTTTTGCAAATTTAATATAGTTTCATGCTATCACTCTCCAATATTTTGTGGTTTCATCCCACAACACTATCCATATCTTCATACAATCATGTCAGGGTTGCTGGATTAATCCTCAATGGTTCACCCATTGCCCATTCTAGCAATGTCACCACTATTTCCATTCTCCAATTTAAAATATCATGCACATAGAATAATCAAAAGAAAAATAATTTGAACAATCTGTAATCAATATGAGCAAGCCAAGGTGGCTTTGATTTGAAGACTTACCAAGATCAAGGCCTTAAATGTCTAGAGATGTTCATTCCATAATCTATGGCCACAAATGAACCATATTATGCTTTTCCATGTGTGTTCTTTAAAATTTTACATGCAATCAATTGCAAAGGTAAACTGACAAAATGAAAAAAAGTATATGAAAATGGTTTTAGGATTTAAATTAATATATAATAGAAATAATGTATTCTAATTTAAAATTTCTCTAGGCCATGTTAACTCTAACATCAACGAAATCAAAGTAAATTAAGCCTACAAATAAATAGCCATGTTGAGTTGGACAAGCAGGAAGAATTTGCAATGCCTAGTGATGGTTATTATTTGAAGCAAACCATCTTCTTAATAATTGCAAATAATATACAAAAAATAATTATTAATCAATTTAAAAGTCATTATCAAAAACCATGTTTTTAATTGTATAGACATGTATGAGCAATAATTTAGAGTTTTCTTAAAAGCCCAGAATTAATGTGGACCAATGATAATTAGGTTTATTATGTTGTGAAAAATAAATCACAGCCCTAAAAATTTTGCTCAACAAAAACTAATGCCAAGTGTCAGTTTTACTAGACACCAATGGATGTAGAGTGATAGAGGATGGTGTAGAGTAAGCTTGGCACAAGAGTAAGTCAAGTGAGCTCGGCAGCACAGGATGCCAAGTGAGCTCAATAGCCACTACAAAATGGTGATTAGTAGAAGAGGATGCCAAGTGAGCTTGGTAACAACTGCAGAGAAGGAACTTGGTCAAAGAATAGATTGAGTGAGCAATATGAAAGATTGCCATTAAAATAAAGAGAGAAAAAGGTTAAAGCTTTCAACAATGAACTTCACAAATACAAAATATCATGCAATAATGAATAGAAGAATAGAACAACAAGATATGTTTGCCTACTTGCTTGCTTATGTTCTACTCAACAAAAAACTATTACAAAATCTAGGAGCATTCGACTTCAACCAAAAAAATCCTAAAATCTTCAAACTGGTAAAAACTTAAAACTTAAAACTTAAAACTTACAACTCTAATGGCTACACAGAACAATGCCTAGAGCAATCATTACTTCACAGGTTGAATCAATGATAACTTACAGAATGATAAAAGATTGAACATGTGAACTGCAAACTCCAAGCTGAAATTGTCCTATCTTTTGAACACTGACTTGATCTACTGATCAATTTCCTACTTTGCTCTATGCTCTTGCACTTCTTTGCTCAGCTCTTAAGAAACTCTTTGATTTGTTGAACTAATCAAATGAATCAAAATACATTCCTGTTTGTCTCTCTTCAAAATGTTTTCCCCCTCTTTTTAAATTTTAACTCACCTACTGCAATCAATGTCTGGCTATTGCAAGCTGTAAGGGTGGTAGGTGGGTGTTTGACTTTAGGGGTAAATCTACCGCATTCAATATTTCAACACTCCCCCTTTGTCTTCAGCCAAAAAAATAAGGATCACTCTTGATCCAAATCAATTACACCAAGACTCTCTCTTAGGTGTACAAAAGTTCCAATGCCTAATGGCTTTGTGAAAATATTTGCTAGCTACTACTTAGACTTGCAAAATTCCATCTTGATATCTCTATTTTCCACTAACTCTTTAATGAAGTGATATCTGATCTCTATATGATTGCTTCTCCCATGGAAAACTAGATTCTTGGACAATGTAATTGAGGAGATATTGTCACAATAAATTGTGGTTCCATCCTCTTGTCTTTCATTCAGATCTGTTAAGATCCTCCTTAACCAAATAGCTTGACATGCTGCTGCATTCACTACTATGTATCCAACCTTTGCTATAGATTGAGCAACAATAGGTTGCTTCTTGGATGCCCATGAAATTGCACCTGATCCCATATGAAACATGTATTTGAAAGTGCTCTTCCTATCATCTAGACTTCCAACCCAATCACTATCCATGTAACCAACCAACTTGAAATTATTTACAATAGTATACAAAATTCCAAATCCCTTGGTACCATTCACATACCTTAAGATCCTCTTTCTCACTTGCTAATGGGAATCATTTGGTGTTTCCATAAATCTAGAAATCAAACTTACTGCATGCATCATGTCTAGCTGAGTTGCAATCAAATACATCAAATTTCCAACCATGCTCTTGTATAGTGTTGGATTCACACTTTTTCTGCAATCTTCCTTGCTCAACTTCAGACCTACTACTATTGGTGTTGGGTCTGCCTTACTATTTGGCATTTTGAATCTCTCCAAGATCTGCCTTGCATATTTTTCTTGAGAGATGAAAATGCTATCATGCATTTGTTTTACTTCTATGCCTAGAAAGTACTTCAAGAGACCTAGGTATATCATTTCAAATTCATTTTTTATGGACTCTTTAAACTCACCAATTAGGAAATTATCATTTTCATTGAATATTAAGTCATCAACATACAAGACAACAATTAACACATTGCCACTTAATGTCTTGATGTAGAGAGTGAGCTCACCATCACTTTTGGTAAAGCCATTGCTCATCAAATATGAGTCAATCCTATTGTACCATGCCCTTGGAGCTTTCTTGATCTTATATAGAGCTCTCTTCAATCTATACACTTTGTGTTCTTCACCTGCAATTTCATAACCATGTGGGTGCTCCACATACATTTCTTCCTTCAATAAACCATTTAGGAAGGCAGACTTCACATCCATTTGATATACGTTTCATTTTTTCTAGGCTACAATTATAATGATAGCACACATGATTTCCATTCTTGGGTGATCCCACAATAATGTGTTCCACTTTTTGACCAATTTTGACACTGAAATCAATATTTTTGCAACAAACGTCACGTTCAAGTGACTATATCTGCAAAACTATAAATAATTTCAAGATGACATAAACTAGTGATTTTGAATACTTTGTTCCTACTTTGTAACTATATTTTTTAATCTAAAAAATATATATATTTATGTCAATTTTTTTTATCTCCTCTGAAAAGTGGTACATAATAAAATTCAATATTTTAAAGAGTGACAGTCCGTTTGATACACAACTTTTTTTCTAGAAATTATAATGAAGTAATTCTTTCGGCGTTGGATTTGTAACATCAATATCCAGTGTCTTCATTTGGTTTGATTTATTTTTGTTGAATATTGTATAGTTTATGAAGTTTTCAAGTGAGACGAATCGTAATTTAGACATACGTTCCGTTTGACACAAATAATTTGAAGTCAATTTATGATAAACCTTTTTTTTTTTTTTTGAATAGTAAGGTATCTCAATAAGCTAGTGCCTACATATTTTTCAAAAAAAATTTGACCTAATTTACTAATTTTCCCGAAGTGTCGAAGTCGGTTGATGTTCAATCGGTAATGAACCTATAATGAGTTAAACTCATATTTTAAAGTCTTAACGACTAAAATATGTATTAAAATTATAGTTGTTGGAAAGCTTGCTCCAAGCAGCACATTTTGACATTTTTTATTTTACAGTAGCAGATCATTCTCTTGCAATTATGGGAGCCAAAAGAGCAAAAAATTAAAAAAATTATGAAAAATGAGTTCAAATTTTCCTAATTTTGAGCGTTCGCTTGAACACTGTGTTTGAGCAAACATATTATGCATGTTCACATGAACACATGTTCAGGCGAACATATTCATTGCACTTTCATGGCAGTCAAAAAAATATCTGGCTATGTTCGCGCAAACATAGCTAAAAATGTCATGTTCGTGCGAACAATCAAAAAAGCCAAAAAATTATCAAAAATGGGCCCTGCGCCTACATGCATGAAACATCATTGTATCCGCGAAACAAAAACCACCATGTCTCACGTTTCAATCATTGATTGCAAATTTTCATTATAGACATCATTTTGTGCCATCAATCTCCATACTTAGTATCAACCTAATAGTGCATTGCAAGCTTGTCTTTGTCACGAATTTTGTCCACAGGTAAATTGAAGGCAGGTGAGAGATTTCTCAATATTTGCAAATTAATATTCTTCCTATCTTCGTTCACGGTTTCATCAATATTTCTTATCTTCGTTCACATTTAATTGAATTTTTTAATTTATAACTTGAATTAATAAAAAATATTTAATTTTATTTTCAAATCAAATTCATTCGATAAAAATAAATGTGTCATAACTCTTTATGAATTCTCAATTTCTATAAAGAAATAATATAAGGTTTTCATTTCCTTCTAGAACATAGATTAGATGATTTTGCGTTACTAATGGTCTCCTTGCAGCATGTGGCAATTGTGGGATGAAGACATGATCATAAAAAACTACTAATGTTTTCTTTGTAGGATGTTGTCGAAGACCATTCTGTGTTTGTCAAAACCATGTGTGTGGATTTATTAGATTAAATAACACTTTGTTTGGTGCTTAAAATAAACTTTTTATTTTTTGCCTAGCGTATTTACAGTGTTTAAATCCCTAGGAGTTGCATTAGACGTATCCTCTCCCCTCTCCATTCATGGATCTTGGGTGTAAGAGAAATCCATGTAACTTCTATAGGAGGCCTGCCTTGGACCAAGATACTCGATATTGGGTATGCCAAGGAATGACCTCAGAGCGGTAATAGGCCAAAAGCCAGGTCAACATTCCAGCTGCTATATAAAACTCAATTACGGTGAAAGCCGTGTCGGCGGTATTGCTGAGTGATAGCTCTCCTCCAATATCCTTGTGGTGCGTCAAACCTCAGTTCTCGGGGCTGGGAGACCTTCTGAGGAAGTTTATCGCTCACTTGCTGAACGTAATGCCCTTACTAAAAACCATGTTTTAGTGGCCAAAATCCTTTCTATCCACTGGCTCAAGGGGTCACCCATGCCCGTGAAGACATCCTACATTCTCACGGTCCTTAGTAGAGGCAATAGTCCCTTGGGAAGTCATGCCCCTTGGGAAGCGGATCTTGGCAGCCCCGAGAAGTGAGTGTGTTGTAAGGGGGAGCCTGTGGTGCCAAGGTCCTAAGTTGTCTACTCTGGATAAGCGCGGCTAAACTTTGGTTCAAGTAGGAATTCAGTGGATACAGTCCTAAAGCCTAGGTTGTGGTGTGACTATTCACTTTTAACAATAGCTATTCTTGTCTTAATGTGTCTTGCATGTGTGTAAAACATAATCAAGATAAAAGCCAACATTCAAATTTACACCTTGAAAATTTGCAAAACCTTGTCAAAATATCAAACATTGTCAAAACATTACAAACTTTGGTTCAATACATTCAAACCTTGGAAAACATAGCAACTTGTGCTCCTAAACGTGCTTGGCAAAACATAGATTTCACTCTTGCATAGCATCCACTTGCATTCTTCATAGTTTGAGCCTCATACTTGCATCATATAGACTTCATATAGCACCTTTTTAGTATCCCTCATATTCACATTGCAATCATTAGCATTTAAGCTTGCATCCTTTTCATTTCACCTCAAAAATTATCACTTTGCATCTTCCATCTTGCAGCTTTGCATACCCAACCCTCGTCTTGACTACCTTAACCATCATTTTGGATGTCCTACACATCATTTTGAGCATTCATTTCAAATTATCTCCTTCAATGTGTCTCTCCCTCACTGCTCTCTCCCTCTCCCACACACACACAAACACTATTTACTTGTGTCTCATTTTTATATTCATCCCTCCATCTCTGTCTACCCCTTTCACTTCTCTCATCACCTATCCATTTTTTTCTCCACATGCACCTCTTCTCTATATCCACATTTCTTCTCCATCTCTCCCTTTATCCATCTCTATCCCTATATCTCCCTCTCTACCTTCTCTTAGTTATATATTTCGTTCTCACTATCTTTGTTTATCTCTTCCTTTTATCTCCATATCCCTCTTCTTCTCAATCCCTTCACCAATTGGGCCTTTTCTCCATCTCTATAGAGGCACTAGTAAAGTTTGACCCATTTTTCAACAAAAAATTTGGAAAACATAGCTCTTAGAATTGCCTTAGTTTCAGCCCAGCTTTCCAACTGCTACCTATGTCAAGGTAGATTTGGCTTTGTCATTTTGATCTTATCTTTTTTTGTCATTTTTTTGATCAAGATCCAAAGTCTATTGTCATAATGTTAATACCTTGTAAAGATTTCACCTAAGTTCAAAAAACCTTATGTATACTGAGCTATCATTAGCATAATCATATTTCTAAATATCATTTTTGACTTACCCTAGTGGTATATCCCCCTCATATTGCATTTTTCAAACCCTAACACCATTTTCACTATCAAACCCTATCAAATTGTCCATCAACCAACTTGTCTTCTTGATCACCTATCCTCATTTTGCATAGCCTAAACGTCATTATCAACCCTAGGAAACCATCCCTTGCATAGTCCACTTTGTGTACACATACCTTTAACATCCTTACCAAGTCCAAAACATAACCCTAACCTTCATTTTGCACATCATAATCTTCATCTTGCATACCTTCAAAACGACACCTTGCATTTGCACTTGCATAACATCCCTAGGACATTTGTACTTTGCATATCAAAACCCTAGGTCATTTAACATTTCCTCACATTGCATAACATCCCTAAACACTTAAAAATATAAAAAACACTCATATCTTGCATACCCACATCTTAATTATCAAGTTTTGACCTCTTTTATCAACTGCAACACTGTTTTACCAACTGCAACCTTGTTTTACCAACTGCACACTTCATGGGCGTAGTTGGCAGTTTCAGGGCACACTTGGTAGTTTTAGGGTGCACTTGGTAATTAGGTGTTTCATTCTTGGTTCCAAAACCCTAATCTGCACTTCCACACCTTGCATTGCATCCCAAGACCTTAAGAAACACTCTAAATCACTCAAAACACTCAAAATTTGCATTTTAAGAAACTTTGGAGCTACATCATTTGTAGAAAAAAGGACATGGGAGCTACAAATTAAAGAGGGGTTTTCTAACCTTGTGTTTACTTTTTTGATTAGTTTGGCTTTCATGGTAGACTAGTGGGTGTTAATGTATGTTGATTGAGTCTGGTGCCAAATGCTGTGAGCTATGCATAAGTGTATCATCTATCACTAGTGTGGCAGCCTGTGTCTGTGGAACTGTCTTAGGGCTCTAATGTTGTCTTACAACATCCATCACCACGTGTACTGGAATCCTCTGTGTATCAGAAATATAGCTAATAAAGTGCAACATATCCTCCAAAAAATACAGTGACATATCCATATGTGTCTGCTATCCTGGAAGACCACGAATATCGCCTGGTAGTGGTAGCCCAGCAGCTCTATATGCATCATCAGAGGAGGCACCTAAAGTGCTACTAGATGCCTATGAAGATTGTTGACCAAGTGGACGAGGACGTCGACTATGAAGATAATGACCAATAGAATCTGATGTGATACTAGCTGCCGCAGATGCAATGTTCCCAATAGTGTCAATTGCTTCCCTTTGGGAAGCAATGACAACTCTATCTGCAATAGGCGCATGTGTAGGAATCATAGGAGGCATCCTTGGTCCAATGAACTATCTAAGATCTATAGGTGGCAGATGATCTACACTATGGTACTGGTCATGATCTGCCACCCGACCACGCCCCTGTCCGTAATAATCAAGAATATCCAAGTAGTTGACATTGAGCCCTATACGAAACTCAGCGTACAACTGCTGTGCAAAATAAAGGGGTATTTGGTTGTTATTATGATAACGACCATATGCAGCTAAAAATTGTGGATAGATCATGCTAGCAATAATAGGGTCTCTGCATCGTGTGACTCTATAGCCTCTCACCCTACCCTGTGTCCCCTCATAAGCTGGAAATAACTCTCTCTGGATGACATCTTTGGGGGCTACCCTCTTGACATCATCAAATGATGCATCTCTTGAAACCTCAGCCCTAAGCTCCCTAGATATGGAAGCTAATATGGTAGGAGTAAATGAATGGTGACCTCTAAACCTAGCTGTCAAATCCTGTAAACTCCTACATATCTTAGTACATATGTCTCTATAAACACCATCATTAGAGCTCAATATAGAGTGTTGTAGTCTAGCGACCTCATGCTCTGAAAATGCAAATAATGCATCAATATCGATGCGTGGAGGTGGTGCAGCAGGACCTCCAGCAGGAGCTGCACGACGAGCCCTACGTCGAGGTACATGAGGAGCCCCACCAGAAGCTGTAGCGTGAGCCCCACCACGAGCTACATGAGGAGCCATATCGAGATCTGCATCAGGTGCTACAATAGGAACTGCATCAACCTATGTCATAGTAGGAGCTGCACTAGGAACTACATCAGGTGTCACACCAGAAGCCGCATCAAGCATATCGTGTGAAGCCATATCTGTAAAAATGTATGAAGAGCTAAATTGTTTGTTATACATACTTTTTTATTTTTAACATTAAAAATTATACACATGTAATTAAACATACATCACACATCATGGACCTAGATAATCTGTAACACATCTAGACCTAGATTAATTTGCATATAAGTATAAGATAACTTTAAAGTTGAGAGTTTGGTTATGGTTAGATTTAATTTGTTATTCTAAGATTTTATTATATTTTGGAGGGTATTATTAGAGAATTCAATTAAAGGGTACCTAATAAATTATTTATATTACTCTTAAATGATAATGTTTCAAGGTTTGAAATTATTGATTGATATTATTAGCAGAGTGAGTCACTGGATGCATAGGTGGCTCTAATCTCCTGGGAGGGTTACCCTACTCAAGACTATGATTCAGGCTCTTCCTATTTACAGGTGTTTAGTGCAAACACCTCCCGTGGGAGTTTTGAAAGATTTTGATGCTTTGTCACGGCAATTTCTTTGGTCAGGCAATCTCCAATCCTCTAAATGGAGCTTAGTCAACTGGGACAGGGTTTGTTTGCCTAAGTTTTCTGGGGGTCTAGGCCTTAAATGTATGGCTCTCAGTGTCAAAGCTCTTGCTGCAAAGTTATACTGGAGATGGTGCAAGAATCAAGATCGGGATTGGGGCAAGATTCTGACCCATAAGTATTTCTTAGGAGTGGAGGTCCAGGATATTCCTAGACTTGAGCTTAATGGTAAGGGGTCCTTTATTTGGGACACCCTTAAAAGGGGTGCTCCTCTTATCAAGGATGGCCTTTTCTAGATCTGTAATGAGGGGTCAAGTGTGTTATTCTGGCAGGACTCTTGGGATGGCCACCTTCCTATTCTCTCTAGTTTTCCCCACCTTTTTCCTCTATTTCAGGTTTTTTCTTCTGCAGGTTGGACCATGGTAGCTCACTTCAAGAATTTTCAGAGGTGTGGATTAATGGAGGTGGCTAGTTGGAAGGATCCACAAATTTGGCCCATAGGGGGCTCCTCAGAGATTATCTCCCCAGGCTTCAAGAGACTATCTCTGCTAAATGTGATATGTCAGAGTCGGTAGATCCTGGTGATTCTCGTATTATTAGGAATTTAGGATTAGTGGATAAAGGATTTGGAACTAGTAGCAGTAAGAGATCTCAGCCACGAAAGAGGAAGGTATGTAGAGTGGGGAGATGGAGTCTTCCTCTTGATGCAGTCCTAAAGATTGACACTGATGGCTCCTCCCGTGAGAATCCTAGACTGGCTGGAGTGGGGGGGATTGGGAGAGATGCAGATGACAATGTTATTTTCATATTCTCTATTTAGAAAGGAGTTCAATCCAATAACATGATGGAGGCTTTGGCCATTAAGGTGGCTATGGATTGGGCTTGTTCTCTTGGTTGGAGGAGAATGGTGTGTGAGTCTGACTCTCAGATTGTTGTGATATGATAAATAACTGGAGAGTGGATGAATCTAGCTGGCAAATTGCCTCTATTGTTAGAGAGATTCTCCACTTGAGTAGCTTTGTGGATGGGATCTCTTTCTGTCATATTCCTAGGGAATGGAATGGAGTTGCTGATGTCTTGGCAAAATGGGCATCAGAGAAAGGTGCTGGTTGGGATATTTCTGTTAGGGATGATCTTCCTGTTGATCTTGCTGGGACTTTAGAGCAATTAGTGGAAAAGGACAGAATGTAATTGGTTTTGGGTTGGTGTTTTGGTTGGTTGGGTCTGAGGCCTTTTGTAATTTGGTTTTATTTGAATAAATTTTTACCCCTTTTTTAAAAAAAAAATAACATTTCGAGGTTTAGGTTTCAAGTTGGGTTACATATATATCATTTAAAACAAGGGTCATACTTCATGTATGTGCATGTATCTCAAATGTAATTTTTAACAATTTAGGATTAGGGTCAATTTGTTTTAATTTTATGTAAGTTAGGCTTCAATTAGGTTTTCAAATAGGGTTTTAGTGTAATTAGGCTCAATTTTAGGGTAAGATTTAAGACCTTATGACACTGTCAGGGTTTACACGAACTTACATAATTTCTAGCATTAAATTTAAGGGTTAATATTAAAGTCCATGGTTAAGAATTTAGGATAAGGGAACTTAGCATATGAAGTTTATGATTTGGTTCAAGATTATGATTTAGGGTATTTATTATCATTTATAATATTGGGTTTAGAAATTAAATTTTAAGGTCAAGGTTAGGGTTTGGATAATGGTTAGGGTTAGGGTTTGGTTAGGTTAGGGTTAGGGTTTGGATGTACATGTATGTTATATTCATACAGGTAGAAATGCAAATTAATCTACATTCTTATATATGTATAATTTAGGATCTCCCCTTAAGACATGTCATTGAATTATATAGTTAATTATATACTTCTAATTATTAAGACATTAAAAATAATAACATATGTACATTTAAACATGAATATTGAAAACATATGTATGTACATCTATATCTACCACATGAACATATTTACATGTACATTTATGAAATAAAATATACATTTTAATCTACATTCTTATGTATAATTTAGGATCTCCCCTTAAGACATGTGTTCTTAAATATAGTTAATTACACATAAACTAAGATCAATAGTTAACATATACACAAATTATAAATATAAAAATGTGAATTTATTAAAAATATGTACATACATTTACTTTTAACCATGAATAAATATACATGTACATCTATGTTCAAAATAAAAAATTATAAATTTTAATCTATATTTTTACATGTACAATTCAGGATCTAGACCCTTAAGATATGTCATTTAATTAAACTTCTAAGATTAAGACATTAAAGTGAATTTGACATATTTACATTTAACATTAACATATATATATATATATATATATATATATATATATATATATATATATATATATATATATATATATATATATATATATATATATATATATATATATATATATATATATATTTTTTTTTTTTTTTTAAAATTTGACTTCTAAAATTTTGTAATGTTTTTCTAATTTTTTTAAAAATATTTTTTCTAATGTTTTTCTAAATTTATTTTCAAAATATTTGAAAACTATAAATTTTCTAATATTTTTCTAATATTTTTTAAAATTTGTTTTCTAAAATTTATATTATTATAAATTTTCTAACGTTTTTCTTATTTTTTTCTAAATTTGTTTTTAAAAATTTATATTAAATTATAAATTTTCTAATGTTTTTGTAATGTTTTTTGTAAGTTTATTTTCTAAATTTTATATTAAATTCTAAATTTTCTAATGTTTTTGCATTTTTTAAAAAAAAATTGTTTTCTAAATTTTATATTAAATTATAAATTTTCTAATATTTTTTCTAATTTTTTTAAAATTTATTTTTAAATATTTTTTTAAAAATTTATATTAAATTATAAATTCTCTAATATTTTTGTAATTTTTTTTCTAAATTTTATAATGTTTGTGCAATATTTTTTTCTAAATTTTCTAATGTTTTTAATGTTTTTTCTAAATTTTCAATTTTTAAAAAATATTTTTAAATTTTTTTCTAATTTTTAACTATTTGTTTTCTAAATTTTATATTAAATTATAAATTTTCTAATGTTTTTGTAATTTTTGTTTTATAAATTTTTTGCAAATTTTATATTAAATTATAAATTCTCTAATGTTATCATAATTTTTTTAAAAATTTGTTTTGTAATGTTTTTCCTAAATTTTATATTATATATTTTTTACTATTTTTTCTAATATTTTCTAATGTTTTCTAATGTTTTCTACATAATATTTTTCTATTTTCTAAATTAATATAAATAAACAATAAAAATATTAAATTAACATTTAGATATGTTTTATAAACTATTAAAAATGTAAATAACATTCAAATATATTTTCAAAACTATTAAAAACTATATAACATTCAAATATGTTTTAAAAACACAAAAAGAATGCATTGAAAACATTAAAATCTATTTTGATAATATAAAAAAAATACTTAAAAAATGTCGAAAACATTAAATTAATATTATTTTGACATACCCGATAATGAAAATGAGAACGAAAATGAGAAGATGATGTCGACGGAAGTTGCTAAAGTCACACGTTCGCCCGAACGCTCAATGAACAGTGCTCGCCATAAAAATGAATTTGGAAAAGTGAAGAAGACATTTTAAGCTGTCAGAAATTTTGTCAATATATGTTTGCGCGAACATGTGCTGTGTACTTGTTCGCACAAACATGGCATGATATGTTCGCGAGAACACTCGGCAGAAACATGTTCACATGAACATGTCTAGGGTGTTCGCGCGAACGTACGAGAAATGGAGATGCAAAAATTTGTCATTTTTCTGAAGTTTCTTCCTCCCACAAAAGTGGTACCTAGTATTGTGGGTTCACCCTCTTGCAACTGGGGCATATGTCTTATCATAATCTCTTCCATACTACTACTTGTACCCCTTGACCACTGAATGTGCCTTATGCCTATCTATTTTTCCTTCAGCATTGCACTTGGTCTTGTATACCCATTTCACTCCAATTACCTATTTCTTGGGAGGAAAAGTAGTTAACTCCCATGTCTCATTCCTTTCAATAGCATCTATTTCCTCATCCATGGCATTATACCATTTCTCTTCATTCACTGCTTCCTCAAAATATATTGGATCATTATAAGAAAATAATACAAAATTTACATTCTCATCATAATCTTCATCATACCTTTCTTTTTAGTATATCTACCTTAGACTCTTAGTCTTTCTTGGCAATAGGGAGGTGAGAGTGGGGTATGAATTTTTAGTATTGTTGCTGCAACTATTTTGCATAGTAGCTTGGGGTTGTTTTGATGTGCTTGGAGCTGTTGCTCAACATGTTAAGGGTTGCTTGTCTTTTTAGCTTTGTCTACAATCAATGTTAGCTACTCTGTCTTCTTGTTGATCACCAATGTCATCTTCTTCCTCTTCAATAGTAGGCACTTTACTTGAAGTGCTTGAGGATTCATCAACTGAGCCATCCCATGACTGATTTTCAAGAAATTTTACATCTCTTGAAATGATGATCCTTTTGTCAATTGGATCATATAGCCTATAGGCCTTTGATTCTGAGCTATACCTTGTGAAGATGCACTTCACACCTTTGTCATCTAGCTTTTGGCTTTTTTCTTTAGGCACATGTACACATGCTACACATCTAAATACTCTCAAGTGTTCAATTGTCCATTTTTTCCTTGACCAAGCCTCAAGAAAAATCTTGTCACACATTGACTTTGTAGGACACCTGTTGATCAAATATACTATTGTTTCTATAGCTTCTCCCCAATATTTAGCTGGGAGTCTCTTTTCTTTCATCATGCTTCTTGTCATTTCAACAATGGTCCTATTCTTTCTCTAAGCCACTCCTTTTTGCTATAGAGTATAACTGGCTGTAAGCTCTTTTCTTATACCATTTTTCTTGCAAAAATTTACAAACATATTGGAGGTATGGGCATATGCATCGAGTTGTGGTGCCAAAAAGGTGATAAGGAAATTTTTTTTCCTATTTTAAAAAGCACGTATGTGCTTTAAAAAAATAAAAAGTATATATGATGGGCTGCAAACCCGTAGCCCATCATTTTCATCAGCATTTTCTTCTACTCCTACAGCGAGCAGCGCGTACGCGAGTTGAAGACTCAACATTTGCACCACCATTTGCCAAAATGCCTCCTCGTAGATGAAATCCAAGACCACAAGCACACCCACGATGACGCCGTAAGTGATATAAACCTAACTTTGCATTGTTTGATATATTTTTCATATTGTTTTGTAAGTTTTTTATATTCTTTTGTAAGGTTTTTACAAATTTCATTTAGATTTGTTTATTTATTTGAATTTCAATTGATTTTTTTATCAAGAAATGTTCATAATCAACCAGAAAATCCACAAGAATATCAAAACCCTCAAGAACCCCAAAACCAAAACCCTCCTCAAGAAGAAGAACAAATTCTACAACTTGAACCAATTGCAAGACCTCCACCAGACACACAAGAAAATATAAGAAATGAAATAGAGAGAGGAAAAACTGAATTAGAAGGAATCATTGCTCGGTTGAAAGAATCCGGACAAACCAATCCAATGAGGGATCAATTGGCATCATCCCTCGAATCCATGAACATTCAGATAGCCTCAGTTAGTGGTCAGTTAGATATTTGGCGGGCTAAGAGGGATGAACAAAAAAGATTTTATACAAATAAATTGTCATATGAAGATGTTAGAAAAAAGGAAATACCAAAAGGTAGTATATGTGCGTTATTTACAAAACTCGGTGAGCAAAATACTGTTAGAGAGGGTACTAAACGATTCCCCATCCATTGGTGCATACATGATGCTATTAGAAATAATTTTTGGGATAGATGGTGGATGGTTTTTGATGCCCCTCCTTGCAACAATCACGAGGTCACCATGTATTTTTTGAAGAAATTATATTGTGAGTTTGTCCTTGGGGAGATCCCAAATTATTTTGATATGTTAGACTCCTAGGGTAGAGGTGGGGGGTCATCATTTGAGAGGCCAGGAGCATGTCATGACCCCAATGTAGTTAGGGCAGCCGTGGTCCATCCACAACGCGAGCATGTGATTATTCCTTCAGTTGTGAAGGAACATGTAGAGGCCAGCACTCTAGGGACCATTAATTCTTTGACGCAGACCCTCATCCATTCCATGAGCCCATTAGTTGAGGGGGATCCTTCTATATGTCTTGGTCACATGTGCACTTCATGCGGATCCCTATGCACATTTGGCACTCATGTCGGAGATGGTGCAGATGATGGGCTTGTCACCGATCAGTTCCTGAACGAGACATTTGGCATTGAAACATAGGTAAATTAATAATTTGATCACATTTCATACGTATAGTGAATGATTAATTAATTAGGATTTATTGACATTGTTCAAAATTTAGGGTCAAAGTGTTCTTGGGCCTAGCAGTGATCCTCCAGGCCCATTTTTTGTCCCTTCGACGAGTCCTAAGGTATGTATCAATTTAATCATTTTAATTAATACATATATTTATTATGTAATCATATTAAGGATTGACCAAAAAAAATATGCATGTGCATCAGTTCTCCACAGGACCCTCAACCTTTACCACAGACGCAAAGTAGAAACATCATACAAGCTTTACACAGGTACAGTTGTTTCATGTTAATTTAAATCATTTGATTATATTTATTCCATGTTTCATGTTAGATATAACATGTATTGTATGACATGCAGCTCATGATGTCGGACACACCTCCTCATCTGCGACAGTCTGTTGATAGTGGAGTGGCCGCAGTTGTGGCTAGCTCACAGCCACTGACGGAGGTATGAAAGAATTTTCTTCGTTTTAGTTGTTTTTTATAATAGTTAATCTCAAAATTTCTAATGTTATTTATAAGTGATTATATTTATTGAATTTTTGTAGGGTCTTGTCATGCTTGATCGTCCATGAGCATTTGAGGTGGACTTACAGAGTGACTATTTGTTGGCGGTAAGAAAATAATTGATTTTGTGAGTACATATATTTGATTTCAACGTATAATAAATATTGATTCATATCTACTTTCTTTGTATCGGTTGGACCTAGAGAAGAGCCTCAACAAGAGGTCAAGTGAGTGTGTTAGGAGGGCCCCGTCATCTCCACTGTCTCCCTCCACACGACGGCAGAGGACATCGAGAGACTTGTTTCCTTCCCCTTGTGGGAAGGAAAAGATGTAGTTGAGATATTTGATGCATATATATAGAGACTTGTTTCCTTCCCCATGTATATATATAGGCATCTGAGAGACATATTCGATACACATTTGATGTACATATGACATTCTATATTTGATGTATGACATTATTGGTTAATATATGATATGTTTGTTCATATACGACATTATTGGTTATCATAATATATTATGTGTTTGTTAATGTATATGACATTATTGGTTATCATTTTATATTATATGTTTGTTCATGTATGACGTTAAATTAGATATGTTCGTGTATGACATTAAATTAGATATGTGCATGTATGAAATTAAATTCAATTGCTAGAGAGTTGCCATTATGTCTACCAACTAGTAGATGTTCTTTCTTGCTTTATTAGTATTTCTCAAAAACTGCAAAGAAGCTATTTCTGGTGAATAGTTGTAAACAATTGTGATCATCGACTTCATATACTCATGGCTTTGGCTGCGAACACTTGTAACTTTGGCTATAAGCATCCATGGCTTTGACTATGTGCACTAGTGGCTTTGGCTGTGAGCATTTATGGCTTTTCTTGTAGGCATAATATAGCCTTGGCTGTAGGTTGTCTTTCTTGCTGCATGTCGAAGTTACCTTCAAGAATATCATTAGTCTAAGATCATTACAATTAAAATACTATGACATAATACCTTGGAAATAATAGTCTTTAACCCATTACTTTATTTGTTAAAACATCATGTAGTATCTACTGCAGTCCTTCTACTCAAATATGTTTTCAAAAATACTTAGTATGGCAAAGAAATGTCTATGGAAAGCTTGTCAAATAGGATATTGAAGAACTAAATGTGGATAGTCATTAGTACCCATCAATAAGAACACGAACATCTTTCTCAAGCAAGCCATATGACATTAGCAAGTAATTTATAAATTTCCTTTGCAAATAACTAGAAGATGCTATGAATCTTAATACAGAGTTAATCACAAACTCATTACTCCATCCAAGAAGCATATATCACCCTAAGCCAATTAACCGACAGGATAAAAATTAATTCAATTTCAACAAAATTTTGAGTATAACAAGCATCTTAGGGATTCTTACAAGAATTAACACGATGTTCACAAGAGCATTACAAGTTCTTGTAATGCTATTTCACATATTGTAATCATATTCAGTTTTGAATGGCCATTTGTGTTACAAGCATAAATGTTCTTTAAGCTCTTTTAATTCTAGACATGAATTTTATTATGAAGCTTTTTTATAACAACCCACTCAATTCATTTATTGTTGTTCCACATTATGCTAATTTGACTTTCATTGGTTGATTTGGGTCTAGACATAACGTTATTCACTACCTTTTTTATATATTATTTTTTTGTAGTGAGGTTCTGGCCTGAATGAATGTATTAATCATCGAAGTTTTGAACCTTGGTCGAGATCCTTACAAATATATTTTCAAATTGGACCTCAAATAGTTTTCTCAGTCACCCCCTGTACACAGATACTGAAATTGTAGTTAATTACAAAATTAATACTAAATTAACACAAGTTTAATTGAGAATTATTACGTTCCTCAATAGGCTAGATTATTATTGACCGGGAAACTTTATCTTAGAGCAGTTGGTTTCCTAAATCTTTAGTGCAATGACAGTCTTATGGAATGTGGAATTAGGTCTGCTAGCTAAGGAACGTTCTCTAAAAGGTAGAGGAAACTCAAGACTCACGTGTTTCCAATCAATATAAATGTTTAAATCGCTTCTCTAATTTTTTCTATTTATGATCTTCTTAAAACTTAACTTTCTAAATGCATTGATGGGGAAATAAAGATCTTCTAGGAACTAAAGGCTAATCATGTTTAATACTTACAATTCTCTATTTTTATCTAATAATTTAAAAAAGATTGTACAAGTGTTTTCAAAGAGCAACACTTGTCACTAACATAATAAGAAGGAATATCCAAGGAGACTTACCACTGATCCCCCACCACCAAATTCAAGAGAAAACAAAATTCCACTACTAAAGAGATAGTAACAATGATCATCCCTAGTCTCTCCCTTATCACAAAATGATTACCATCAAAATTTGCTTTTCCAATTGCGTCATGTGTGTTGATGCAATAGTAACATTTTCACTCTCTTACCTAATGTCTCCCATTTCTGAAACTCCTAGGGAAGGGCAAGGCCATCTTCTCAGTACTTCAAAATACAACGAGTTCCATTTTTTCACATATTGATAATCGTTGACTTAAAGTATAGTCGAAGTATTGACAGCCCATAGATATGCCCCGTCAAAGATCGCAGCCCTGTGGCATTTAGTGACTCTTAGGGACATTCTGGTTTAGCATGCCTGAGAACGTTCGAGCACTAAAGGGGACAGGAAGAGGTTGGGGATAGGGTTTACCTAGCCACCCGGAGCTAATGGAGTAGACAGTTTGATCCCACGATGAAAGATGAGAGAGATTTGGCAGTTGGCAACTTTGTACTGGCCAAGACTACAAGTTTCAGCATCACCCGAGATGGCATTGTAGAATGAAAATAGAATGTGATCTCCAAAAAGTGAGAGAGGTTATTGTAGGTCTCTACAACATAGTCCTGTAGGAATTGGAATCTCATCCATATCTCGCACGAGCTCTGAGATATACCCCATCAAAGATCGCAGCCCTGTGGCATTTAGTGACCCTTAGGGACATTCTGGTTTGGCATGCCTGAGAAAGCTCAAGCACTGAAGGGGACAAGACAAAGTTGGGGATAGGGTTTACCTGGCCACCTAGAGCTAATGGAGTAGACAGTTTGATCCCATGATGAAAGATGAGAGAGATTTGGCAGTTGGCAACTTTGTACTGGCCAACACTAGAAGTTTCAGCATCACCCAAGATGGCGTTGTAAAATGAAAACAAAATGTGATCTCCAAAAAGTGAGAGAGGTTATTGTAGGTCTCTACAACATGGTCTTGTAGGAGCTAGAATTGTATCCATACCTCGCATGAGCTCTGAGATATGCCCCATCAAAGATCGCAGCCCTATGGCATTTAGTGACCCTTAGGGACATTCTGGTTCAACGTGCCTGAGAACGTTCGAGCATTGAAGGGGATAGGAAGAGGTTGGGGATAGGATTTACCTGGCCACCTGGAGCTAATGGAGTAGACAGTTTGATCCCATGATGAAAGATGAGAGAGATTTGGCAGTTGGCAACTTTGTACTGGCCAACACTACAAGTTTCAGCATCACCCAAGATGGCGTTGTAGAATGAAAACAGAATGTGATCTCCAAAAAGTGAGAGAGGTTATTGTAGGTATTTGCAACACGGTCTTATAGGAATTGGAATCTCATCCATATCTCACACGAGCTCCAAGATATACCCCGTCAATGATCGCAGCCCTGTGGCATTTAGTGACCCTTAGAGACATTCGGGTTTGGCGTGCCTGAGAACGTTCAAGCATTGAAGGGGACAAGAAAAGGTTGGGGATAGGGTTTACCCAGCCACCCGGAGCTAATGGAGTAGACAGTTTGATCCCACGACAAAAGATGAGAGAGATTTGGCAGTTGGCAACTTTGTACTGGCCAACACTACAAGTTTCAGCATCACTCGAGATGGCGTTGTAAAATGAAAATAGAATGTGATCTCCAAAAGTGAGAGAGGTTATTGTAGGTCTCTGCAACATGGCCCTGTAGGAACTAGAATCACAGCCATACCTCGCACGAGCTCCAAGATATGCCCCATCAAAGATCGCAGCCCTATGGCATTTAGTGACCCTTGGGGACATTACGGATTGGTGTGCCTGAGAACGTTCAAGCACTGAAGGGGATAGGAAGAGGTTGGGGATAGGGTTTACCCGGCCACTCAAAGACAACAGAGTAGACAGTTCGATTCCACGAAGAAAGGTGAGAGAGATTTGGCAGTTGGCAACTTTGTACTGGCCCACACTGCAAGTTTCAGCATCACCCGAGATGGCATTGTAAAACAAAAATGGAGTGTGATCTCCAAAAAGTGAGAGAGGTTATTGTAGGTCTTTGCAACATGGTCCTGTAGGAACTAGAATCGCATCCATACCTCACACGAGATCCGAGATATGCCCCGTCAAAGATCGCAGCCCTATGACATTTAGTGACCCTTGGGGACATTCTGGATTGGCGTGCCTGACAACGTTCGAGCACTGAAGGGGATAGGATGAGGTTTGGGATAGGGTTTACCCAGCCACATAGAGCTAATAGAGTAGATAGTTCGATCCCACGAGGAAAGGTGAGAGAGATTTGGCAGTTGGCAACTTTGTACTAGTCGACATTGTAAGTTTTAGCATCACCCGAGATGGCATCGTAAAATGAAAACAGAGTGTGATCTCCAAAAAATGAGAGAGGTTATTGTAGGTCTCCAAAAAGAGTGTTTAAAAATGGTAAAAAAAGTGGGGGGTCCTTTGTATGGTTTGGGAGTTTGACCGTTCAAACTAGAAATTGTCCTAGTAGTAAAGTCTGGTAATAGCTTCGAAATTTGATTGTTGAGTGTTGAGAAACCTCAAGTTTGGGATTTTTCTTGTTGGTTTGAGTCTATAATAACCATTTACATCTAAAAATTTGAGTGTTGAAATCATTTAAGAAGTATTTGCATAGTTTTCCCTAAAATTTGAGTGCATAAAAAGGGGTATGTGATTGCTCCCAAGGTGGATTTAGTGTTTTCTCCAAAAAAGAGTTGCATTTTATGTTTGAAGTCATCTAATATAACCAAAGTGAAGGTGTTTGAACCATTTTGGGGTTCTAGAGACGTTGCAAAGTAAGAGTTCTAGAAAGCCCTAGGGTAAAGGGGCTAGAAAGGAGGGTTTTGTAAAAACCATTGTAAAGTTGATCATGAGACCAAAAAAATAGAAGAATCCTTGCATTTGAGCCATGTCTTAAGACTTTTTTGGGTCATGGGAGTTCCAAAAGTCAAGGGATTGTGAGTTTCTTTGTAAATGGCCTCAAACTAGGCCTAGTTGGCAGACTGAAATAGCCAGTTTTGAGTGATATTTTACAAAACAAGTGTAGTTGGTTTTGGAGTATATTTTAGAGTGAGGAAAAGGGTATTTTAATCACCCAATAGTTTAGGAAGTTCTATGGAAAATTTTGGAGAAAACAACAAATTAGTGACTGGCAAGGGCTAGTTGGAACAAACCTAGAAGAGGCAAAATTGAGAAGTGTAAGAGATGAGTTGCTGAGAGTGTGCAAGGAGTTGGAACATGTTAGATGAGATATTTTGAGATGATCCAAGGTATTGATGCCATGATATGATGCCAAGGACGATTATTGGTACTTGCACATGGTGTTCCAACCAAGCTACAAATGCATAAGATAGGACCTTGTAAGGTACTTGCAAATTATGGTTCTAATGCCGATAAAATAGAACTCCCACCAAATTTGGAAATTTACCTTATCTTTAATGTCAAGGACTAAGTTCAATATAAAGGGCCTACATTCATAGAAGGACAAGCAAAATCAAAGGTTGAAGAAGTCACTATCCCATTATAATCTCAGCCAAAAGCTGAAAAGGTTATGGATTCATGAATCAAGAAGAAGACTTGTCATGGCACCTATATGGAGAATCTTATCAAATGGAAGGATCAACCAAAATCTGAAGTAACATGGATAGATGAGAGTGATTTTGGAAAGAAAGGTATTCCTACAAAATTCCTTTAGATTTATCCACCATGAGTTCTTTGTCACATGGGGAGAATGGTGCAAGAGCACCTAGTGAGTTTGAAAATTTTGGCCTAATTGGGGCTCTAGACCTAGTAGGTCAAGTAAGAAAGAAAAGGACATCTATGATTTGGGTTGGTGAGTGGAGTCTTGTGATGATTAGGAGAGTTTGGAAATATCAAGTTGAGGACCATATAATAACCCTAGATATTGCATTGGGGTTTGTGCCCAATTTTTCCTAGTAGAGAGAAAATGCCTTCATTTGAATATTGGGGTGATTGAAGTTGACATAGTCAATTGGTGTGCATAGATCCTAGGGAAAGGGATAGTTGGGAGATATCCTCTTGGGAATAGGGTCAAGAAGAAACCCTATAGGATCAGAAGAAGTCATTGGTTAGTTTGGGCATAGTGGCCTAAACTAGCAGGGTGGGTCTCCTTACATTACTGTTGGTTAGAGAATTCCAATTTTTATTTGTTCAAGGCTAAGAGACATATAAAAAAATACATTTTCAATTATGATCTCAAGGCCTGCATGGCAGTCCAAGTACATGGATGGATGATGAAATAATTATTCTTGAATTGGCTAGACCACTTTGTAAGAACAATTCCATGTGGGGTGTTTCTCTCAAAAAGGTGTCTTCTAGTATTTGATGATCATGGAATCCATATGACATGGAAAATAATTGATAAAGCAAAGAATTTGGGCATAGATTGTGTGTCACTTGTAGCGTATACCATCTATAGGTGTCAATCATTGGATGTTAGTTTTTTCTCACCATTAAAATCTTACTTTAAACATATTTGGAATGTGTGGTTGGCTAGGAACCCTCAAATCAATATTGGTCATGAGGAGTTACGAAAGTTATCCAGCAAAGCCTCCAATTTGGCACTTACACCCGATAATATAATTAGTGGTTTCGATAGGATAGGGATATGGTCTTTGAATAGGGAGGTTTTAGTGAATGATATAGGCCCAAGAAAGTGCTTCATTGTTGATGAGAATGGAAAATAGGGATCTAAACCACAATCCACAAGTAGTGGATTAGAAGAAACAACTACTATAGATGATGCAAATATTGATGAGTTGTAAAGTGAGGGGGAGGAAATCACTATTGAATCCTTCCTAAAAATCAATGGCTTATTAGATGAACCAATTAACACTTTGTTGAGGAGTTATGGAAAAAATTTGAAGGGACTAGGTACAATTGCACCTAAAAATACCCAACCAGAAAACCTGAACCAGCCAGTGGACTATTATAGGAGATAAAACCTTGAGCATACAACAAACATTGATATTAGATTAAGCTTGCTAATGCAAGATTCACAACCAGATTGGTTTTAGGAGGTTGTCACAAACCTTGGGTAACCAAATACTTGTGGGGATGAAAATGTTTCCCTTTTAATTCCATCCCCACCACATGTTGACCCCAAGGACGTCATCTAATGCTTTGTAAATGATGGCAACCATGATGAAATAAATAGTTAACAATTTTTTGATACCCAGGCCCAAAATGACTATGATGGAGATGTTGATTTTATACGTTACATGCCACTAGACAAAAAACAACATAGTGGTTTACCCAGTAGATTCCTATAGCTACCAAAGAAAAGGATACAAAATTCTAAGGAACAAGAGAGACTAAGAAGTTATTTGAGGCTAATGAACTTTACATGAAGGAAATATTCTGATATACCTTTACATGAAGAAATATTTTAGGCTAATGCCCAACATACCTCTTCTCCCATAGCATAAATCACATTCTGATATTTTCAATGCTCTAATCCCTAGATTAGGAAATATTCTTACTTAATAAGTGTAACCCCAAGCATTGTCACCATAGTTGGCAACAAATGATGAGAGTCCCAATCAACTAGTGAAAAAAATGACTAAGTTGATGGAGCTGAATCCTACATTACACACATCTCCTAGTAGTGGATAGGAGGATGTTGGGATTGGGAGCATAGCACCTATTCCCTTTCCTAGTTTTATGGACAATTGATGGGAACTCAAGTAGATGGGAGAAATTCCAATTTTTTTGAAGCGATAAATTTTTGTGATGTATTTAGAATATCTAAGATAGACTTATTTTTTATGTGAACTAAACCATTCTTACATTACTATTTAAATGTATTTGTATTGTTATAATAGTTTGATTGTTGGTCATGGTGTACTACTAGCATACCTAAAATTTTAATTAATTTTTTTGGTAAATTAAGTCGAGAGATATCTAATTTAAGATATGTAAAGTTTAGAAATATAAATAGTTCATCATAGAGATATTATAGAATTAATTTATTTTAAATAATAGAAATAATCATAACAAATAGATAGAAATAAAAAATAATAATTTTATACAAAAAGTTTTAATTTATTTTAAATAATTAAATAATAGAAACATCATAGAATTAATAATTCAGTATAATCATAACAAATAGACACTAAACAATCCCAAATTCAAACATACGAAGGTCCAACTAGAATAATGACTTTAAATAACCAAATACCAAAGCCAAACAAAGGAAATGGGACTTTTACCTTAAATGAATAAATTACATGAAGAAGGGTGGGTGGCTATTTGGAAATCTACTTATTTTTCTTCTCTCCCTCCTGTCATCCAAGAGAACATGCAATGAAAGAAAAATATCGTCACAATAAGAAAATATGAAAAATATTGTTCTAGCTTTAAAAAAATTGGAGACATCAAAACATAAAATCTAGATTCTAAACAAATCAAAACATAAAATCTATGATTTAAACTAAATCTCATCACTTACGCATCATAACAATACGGTCCACCTTAGTCATGTGGACAGTCTTGGGGAAGAGGTTGCAACAATGTATTTGGATCCAGTTGATCACTCTTTCTCTCTCTCCCTCTCTCTGTATTCAATCTAATGAGCCAACTGGATCTACTCAACATTTTAATGTCTCAAGTATTGCCTCGTGGTCTGACTCACGAACTTTCCAAAGATTCTTATTATGTGGTTTTCCACCATATTTTATCAAGTGGATATTTGATGCGACAACAAGATTTGAATAATGAAGAATTTTCCTCTTTGTTTGCCAATCTTCGAATAACCACAAGTTAGGGTTCTTTATAGAATATCATCTAAGCCATGTGCTGGTTACAACCACCGCACTGACATGGTACTCTAAACCTTCACCATCTATAACCGAGTGATCCAATTTTTGTTTGGCTTGAACACAACAACACAAATAATAATCGGTCCCTTCTTCATTGTCTTCAGGTGCAATAACAGAAAAAACATGGCCTACAGTGACAAATGTACAAAATGTGGTCATTAATTCAGAAAATACTTGCCTAAAAGTTATAAAGTTACATATTGAAATTACAAAGATATATAAATATATATATTACTAGGTTGCACTAGATCAGACAAGTGGTCAAAGTCAATAGACGATTCCATCTGTACCATTTCCAGTGCTTGTGGGGGACGATAGGTGTCAATTGGGTCCAAAACCCGTATATCCCATTTGTCCACCCATTCAGTCGACTCAAAGTCATCCCAATTTTCCTCTACACATGATGGACAATAGCATGCCATTTTTTGTGTGTGGATACTCCATGAACCTGCATCAAAGCTTCTAAAAGAGTGCAACTTACTAGATCTTGTTAGTGTGCAACAATCCTGATATGGTGCAATGTTAGTATTATCTATCAACCAAAAAAATCTACGAACCGTAGACTCACCTTCCTTACCTGGACCCATTGTAGCATTACACCACTGGACGATGGATTTTGCATCTATCAATATTGCTCCATCTTTGTACTTTAGTTCTTCATGAGCTAAGGCTCTTTTGATGCATGTGCCTGCACCATCATGCTCTCCCTTTCCATGACCAGCCTCTGTGAAATTCCACATGTATTGAATTCTACACAACTTGTGCATCCTGCTCAACCAATAGAACATCCGTGCATTCTTGAATTGAGATGCACAATTGTCTGACCAAATAATGTGATGATGATATGTGATGCCCCTATTAGCCAAATCTCCATAAAATAGTTGAAAACAACCATGTACGAACTCCGTAGAAGGTGATCAATCATCGGTGATGTAAAAATGGTACTCCCTCAAAATCTTTTCGTCATCCTCTGTACTTGTAGGTGAATGCATGAATGTTATGTGAACAAATATGGAAACCCATTGAGAAGTATAATACTTTGCTTGCACCTCATTTTGTGGTTGTAGTGTGTAGTTCTCTATGAAATCTATAACCGAAACAATGGTATCTAGTGGAAACATATCCTTGCACAACTTGAATTGCAAATCCAGCCATCAAGCTCTATGAGTATGTCTTGCATACTCATAAATAATGTTTTCACGAAAAATCTTCATGAACTCATACACTGGAATCTTTTCAATGACTAAATAACATCTTTTACCATGTTTCCCATCTTTTAGAGCATATGTCACTATCTTAAATTTTCCATAATCTACTATTTCATTTTCAATTGCATGTGTACTATCCATATGTTGACAAGTTGATAAAAGTTGCAAAGAACCACAAAATAAGCACGTACCATCCAAGCATGATGTCTTGTAAAATTGTTGGCCGTCCCTTATTTCACATAAAATGTTGGATATGAATTCCCTTGAAGATCTTGGTGGCTCATTTATGTCACAATCCTGCAAAACAAATTGAGAATGCAAAATTACGCATATATGCCTAAAAACATCAAAATGGTTAGAAAATTCAATATGTATCCTACAAGAACAAGTTGTGCATGTGTGATTTATCTTCACATAAAAAGGTTTACCCATCTCAAAAAATCTTTGACTTATTCAAATTTGAGGATACATACAAATAAATTTTGCAAAAAATTGTGTCTGAGTTGTGTCCAAAAAATGTTTCGCATGTGGCTCGCGATTTTGGCTACCAATCCTCCTGCTTACAACATCTCTTTGATTAGGAGAAACACGTGTGTTATTTTGTCAAAAATCTTCGATCAATGATTTCAAGGCTTCACTAATTCCTTTATCCTTTTGCGGTAGTCTACCGCTAAATGTCCATAACTCATTTTTTGTTGGATCTTCCAATCTCTCACGCCTTAGCATGGCTCTCCTTAGAGTACCTCTACCAATTTTTAATATTTTTCTTGTCTTTCTCATGAGTCGAGCTTTCTTCATTTGGCTACTTACTATTGTCGATGTAAGTACTCATCTTGCGATATTACTATCTTTGGTGCGTGATTTAGAACCCACTTTGTCATAAGCGTTCATTAGATTCTTTACAATGTTTTTTTCATTTGAATCATCCATCGTTCTTAGCCCAAGATTCTTCATGATAGGCCTAAATTTTAAATTCCTCATCATTTCAAAAAATAATTGGCATTGACCTGTAATATTTAATTCATCAAAAAATAATCTCCACATACGATTAACTTTTCTTTGACAAGTACGTTGCTAATCTTGTCAGGCATTGATTTCAAAATGTTACTATCAATATCAATCAAATATTTTGGTCTTCTAAAATGAATTCTAGAAGGTGTTATAATCTCTTCAATTCTCTCAACATTTTGAACATCAACATAAGGTTGAGTGTATTGCATACCTTGAACCGAAGATGATGTGCCTTGGAAATAAGATGCAAAAGATGGAATATCACCTACTTGATGTGTTTATGTTGTGCCATCAACGTGACATGATGGAGTGTGTATATCGTCGGATCTACAAATCAGTGTCTCTTCAACATGAGAGGACGATATGACTTCAACATTGGAAGATGGTGTAGCAGACGATATGACTCCAACATTAGAAGATGGTGTAGCTTCACAATTCAATTGTCTTCTTGAGTGTAACAATCTCATTCGTTCTCTTTGTCTTTCCAATTCTTCCTCTTTGTTTCTTGGTACTGGTGGTTCTTGATCCTCTTCGAAAGTCAATTCTTCATTATTGCTTTGCAATTTTCTTTTCTCACGTAGTAATTTAATTTTATCTCTTTTAATTGCCAAATCTCTCTCCCTATCTTCATTTGTTTGATTTTTTGGTTTCTTCCTTGGCATGATGATGATTTCTACATGTCAAATTATTCAAACATTTGAATCACTTAAAATGTCTAAATTACAAATTATTCAAATACATATAAAAATTATAATTATTTGAATGAATACACAATATATATATAAAATGACTTGCCAAATTTCTAACCATTTCAAAATAACATTTCATTGAAACATACAAATTTCAATGAATTCACTATATATTAAACAACATGTCAAATTATAATCAAATTTGTATCTATATATCAACAAACAATATTTAAAATAGATTGCACTAACCTTTTCTATACAAGGAATATTCAAAAAGTCTTCAAATCGTGTATCCAATGATTGAATTTGGTGTTTTCTAACTTCCAAAAGTGTTCGCCACCTTGAAATAGTGTTTGTTAGCTTGAAATAGTGTTTGCCACCTTGAAAGAGTGTTTGCTGTGTTGAAACCCGCGATTTCTATTGGGATAACAGAGTGCAGAACAGAACAAAAGTAGAGAATGAATGAAACGGGCCCCAAAGTTGCTTGTTGACCATTTTTAGGTGATTTCACATAGTGCGTACGTGCTATAGCGCATACGCACTATGTGAAAACACATTACTCTCCACCCTCCCTACTCTCTCTCTCTCTCCCTACTCTCTCTCTCTCTTCCTACTCTCTCTCCCCTCTCCCATCCCCTACACACACTCTCTCTCCCCTCTCCCATCCTTTACTCTCTCTCGTTCTCCCTCTCCCACCGCCTACTCTCTCTATCTCTCTCACCCTCTCTCCTCTCCCATCCCCTACTCTTTAGATCTCTCACACACACTCCCATCCTCCCTCTCCCACTTCTTACTCTCTCTCTCTCTCTCCCCCATCTCCCTACTCTCTCTCACACTCTCACATCTGCTACTCTCTCTCTCCCATCCCCTAAACTCTCTCTTTTATACATACACACTCCCATCCCCCTCTCTCTCTCCTCTCCCATCCCCTACTCTCTACTCTCTCTCTCCCATCCCCTACTCTCTCTCACACTCTCTCTCTCATCCCCTACTCTCACTCTCTCTCTCTCTCTCCCATCCCATTCTCTCTCTTTGCCACCTCCTACTCTCTCTCACACTCTCTCCCATCCCCTACTCTCTCTTACACACACTCCCATCTGCTACTCTCTCTCTCTCTCTCTCTCTCTCTCTCTCCCCTCTCCCACCACCTACTATCTCTCTCTCTCTCTCCCTCTCTACTCTCTCTCTCGCATCCCCTACTCTTACTCTCTCTCTCTCCAATCCCCAACTCTCTCTCACACTCTCTCCCATCCCCAACTCTCTCTCACACTCTCTCATCCTTTCAATCTGTCTCTCTCATCTCGTACTCTCTCTCTCTCTGTCTGCCACCTCCTACTCTCTCTCACACTCTTTCCCATCCTTTCACTCTGTCTCTCCCATCTCGTACTCTCTATTTTCCACCCCCTACTCTCTCTCACACTCTCACACTCTCTCCCATCCCCTACTCTCTCTCTTTCATAGACACACACACACACACACACACACACACACTCCCATCCCCCCTCTCTCTTCTCTCCCATCCCCTACTCTCTAGATTTGTCACATGCACTCCTATCCCCCTCTCTATATCTCCCTCTCCCTACTCTCTCACACTCTCTCCCATCCCCTACTCTCTCTCTCACACTCTCTCCCATCCCCTACTCTCACTCACTCTCTCTCCCCCATCCCATTCTCTCTATCTGCCACCTCCTACTCTCTCTCACACTCTCTCCCATCCCCTACTCTCTCTTACACACACTCCCATCCACCCCTCTCTCCCATCCGCAACTCTCTCGCTCTCTCTCTCTCTCTCTCTCTCTCTCTCTCTCTCTCTCTCTCTCTCTCTCTCTCTCTCTCTCTCGGGATAATCTCTCTCTCCCCTCTCCCATCCCCTAAAATCTCTCTTTTGCAGATACACACTCCCATCCCCCTCTCTCTCCCCTCTCCCATCCCTTACTCTCTAGATCGCTCACACACACTCCCATCCCTCTCTCTCCTCCTCTCCCACTCCCTCTCCCACCACCTACTATCTCTCTCTCCCTCTCTACTCTCTCTCTCTCTCTCCCATCCCCTACTCTTACTCTCTCTCTCTCTCTCTCTCTCTCTCCAATCCCCAACTCTCTCTCACACTCTCTCCCATCCCCTACTCTCTCTGACACTCTCTCTCATCCTTTCACTCTGTCTCTCTCATCTCATACTCTCTCTCTCTGACACCTCCTACTCTCTCTCTCACTCTTTCCCATCATTTCACTCTGTCTCTCCCATCTCGTACTCTCTCTTTGCCACCCCCTACTCTCTCTCACACTCTCACACTCTCTCCTATCCCCTACTCTCTCTCTTTCACAGACACACACACACACACACACACACACACTCACTCACACTCCCATCCCCCTCTCTCTTCTCTCCCATCCCCTACTCTCTAGATTTCTCACATGCACTCCCATCCCTCTCTCTCCTCCTCTCCCACTCCCTCTCCCAGGTTACCTACTATCTCTCTCTCTCTCTCAAGTTCTCTCTCTCCCTCTCTACTCTCTCTCTCACATCCCCTACTCTTACTCTCTCTCTCTCTCCCATTCCCAACTCTCTCTCACACTCTCTCCCATCCCCTACTCTCTCTCACACTCTCTCCCATCCTTTCACCCTGTCTCTCCCATCTCGTACTCTCTCTCTCTCTCTCTCTGCCACCCCCTACTCTCTCTCTCACTCTCTCCCATCCTTTCACTCTGTCTCTCCCATCTCATACTCTCTCTTTGCCACCCCTTACTCTCTCTCACACTCTCACACTCTCTCCCATCCCCTACTCTCTCTCTTTCATAGACACACACACTCTTATCCCCCCACTCTCTTCTCTCCCATCTCCTACTCTCTACATTTGTCACGCACACTCCCATCCCCCTATCTCTCTCCCTCTCCCTCTCCTACCGCCTACTAGATCTCTCTCTCTCAAGTTCTCTCTCTCCCTCTCTACTCTCTCTCTCTCTCTCTCCCATCCCATCCCTTACTCTCACTCTCTCTCTCTCCCATCCCCTACTCTCTCTCACACTCCCATCCCCTAATCTCACTCTCTCTCTCCCATCCCGTACGAGCTCTCTCCGCCACCACCTACTCTCTCTCACACTCTCTCCCATCCCCTACTCTGTCTCTCTTACACACATTCCCATTCCCCCTCTCTCTCTCTCTCTCCCTCTCCCACTCCCTCTCCCACTGCCTACTTTCTCTCCCCCATCCCCTACTCTCTCTCTTTCATAGACACACACTCCCATCCCCCGCCTCTCTCTGTCCTCTCCCATCCCCTACTCTCTAGATTTGTCACACACACTCCCATCCCCCCTCTCTCTCCCTCTCCCACTCCCTCTTGCACCACCTACTATCTCTCTCTCTCTCAAGTACTCTCTTTCCCTCTTTACTTTCTCTCTCCCATCCCCTACTCTCACTCTCTCTCTTCCATCCCCTACTCTCTCTCACACTCTCTACCATCCCCTACTCTCTCTCTCTCTCTCTCTCTCTCTCTCTCTCTCTCTCACCCCCATCTTGTACAAGCTCTCTCTACCACCCCCTACTCTCTCTCAAACTCTCACACTCTCTCCCACCCCCTACTCTATCTCTCTTATACACACTCCCATTCCCCCCCCCCCCCCTCTCTCTCTCTCTCTCTCTCTCTCTCTCTCTCTCTCTCACTCCCTCTCCCATTGCCTACTCTCTCCCATCCCCAACTCTATCTCTCTTACACACTTCCATTCACCCTCTCTCTCTCCCTCCCACTCCCTCTCACATCACCTACTATCTCTCTCTCTCTCACTCTCTCCCTCTCTCTTCCATCCCCTACTCTCACTCTCTCTCTTTTCCACCCCTACTCTCTCTCACACTCTCACACTCTCTCCCATCCCCTACTTTCTCTCTTACACACACTTCCATCCCTCCTCTCCCTCCCTCTCCCACTCCCTTTGCCATTTCCTAATCTCTTTCTCTTCCATCCACCCTCTCTCTCCCTCTCTCACTCTCTCTACCATTGCCTACTCTCTTTCTATCCCATCCCCTACTCTCTCTATCTCTCTCTCCCCTCTCTCATTCCCTACTCTCTCTCTTTCACACACACACACACATCCCCCCTCTCTCCTCTCCCATCCTCTACTTTTTCTCTCACTCGCTCTCCCTCTCCCACTGCCTACTCTCTCTCTCTCTCTCTCCCTCTCTCTCTCTCTCTCTCTCTCTCACTCTCACTCTCTCCCTCTCTACTCTCTCTCTGCTACCCCTACCCTCTCTCACATTTTCACACTCTCTCTCTTTCTCTCTTACACACATTTCCATCCCCCCTCTCTCTCTCCCTCTCCCACTCCCACTCCCATCGCTTACTCTCTCTTCCATCCCCTAGTCTCTCTCAAGCTACTCTATCTTCCCCCTCTCCCATTCCCTACTCTCTCTCTTTCACACACATGCACTCCCATCCTCCTCTCTCTCGCTCTTCCTCTCCCACTCCGTCTCCCACCACCTACTCTCTCTCTCCCCCATCCCCTACTCTCAATCTCTCTCCCAACTTGTACTCTCTCACACTTCCTCTCTCTCCCATCCCCTACTTTCAATCTCTCTCCCCCATCCCATACTCTCTCTTTGCCACCTCTACTCTCTCTCTCACACTTCCTCTCTCTTGCATCTTGTACTCTCTTTGCCACCCCTACTCTCTCACATTTCCTCTATCTCCCATCCTATACTCTCTCTGCCACCTCTACTTTTTCTCACTTCCTCTCTCCCCTCTCCCATCCCCTACTTCCTCTCTATCTCTCTCACACACACAAATAGCCATTCCCTCACCCCACCCCCCTAGCTCTCTCTTGGTTTTGGTTTGCAATTTAGGTCTCAATAGTACATACGCACTATAGCGAGTGCACACAACCTTGAATTCAATAGCATTTTAATAGCATGTGCATGCTATAGGGCGCACACGCTATAGGGTGCACGTGATATTCAAAGCTTTGCATTAAAACCAAGCCTCAGGCTTGGTTTTGCCTTGGAGATCCAACCCAAAGGTTTGGAGTTTATAAATAGGTCTGAGACGTGTTTTTCAGCAAACATACAAAAAATGATTGATTTTTCTTGTGTGCTCCCCTTCAAGATTCCTCGTGGTTGGGTATCGATAAGATCAAGTTACATAACATTATAGGTCTCTATGTTAGCTATCTAACCATATAATTTATTTTTAATTTGAACTATTTTAAGTCTTTCATCTATAATTTCTTTTGAATGTATGTTCGTTTTTTGTCAAAAACCACCATGTACTAATTGGGCTGTAGATTTTAGCTCATTCATTGAATTTTGTAACAACTTAGTTTTTTAGAAACTAGACTCCATTCTACACACTTTGAAATTTTTTTTTTTGATTTTAGATTAGTTTTCAATCATTTCTAGGGGGAGCACACAGATATTTCACATTTTTGGGATGGGTCTAATTAAAAAATTCATTAAAAAAAAATACACATTATAAAATTACCCAAAAAATCTGGGATAAACTACATAGTGTTAGGTAACTTTTGACTAGAGTGATTAAAGAATTTCAAAAAAAAAGTTAAAATTTTAGGGGGGCCACACTTTGTACTATGTTATGTTTTTTTGGAATAAACAGTACCACTTTCTGTGGCCCCCTTTTTTGAGGACCTAAAACTAAACCATTTTGAAAAAAAATTAGTAGTTTAGAAACTAGATTCAAAGGGCTATGACTTTTGTTTTTGTCATATCTTAAATTTTTGAGCGTAACTATCTTCAAATTCTTGTTGAAGTCCAGCATTTTTTGATTTCAGGAAAAAGGTGTCCACTTATACCCCCCTTTTGGCACCACAACTTTGTGCACTTACCCGTATACTCCCCTGATCTATTTGATCTTAGGACCTTAACATAGTGTCCACATTCTTTTTCATCCAGGGCTTTAAATTCAAAAAATTTATCAAATGCTTTAGATTTATTCTTAAAAAAAACACCCATGTCTTGTGACTGAAATCATCTATGAATGTCATAAAATAAGTACTCCCCCCAATAGAAGTATTTTGCATAGGGCCTACCAAATTAGAATGCACCAATTCTAATGGTGCTCTAGCCCTTCTAGAATTTCTAGAATTAAAGGGAAGCCTATGTTGCTTACCCAAAATACAAGCCTCACACTTCTCATAGGAATCTACTATGCTTGGAAAACTATCTACCATTATGTTCTTGGACAAAAAATTTAAACCAACAAAGCCAAGATGTCCATACCTATGATTCCAAAGCTTGGAGGGGTCTTCAATCATGCTCCTAAGAGCTGATTGCTAATGTACCGCTGTACATGCATGTTTGGGAGGTGCAACACTGAATTGAGAAGAGAAACATGTCCCTATTCTCAAGGGGAAAATCCAATTCTTTGTCATTTGGACTATTGCAAGTAATCTATTACTCTCATCCTTCTCATGAATGACACACTTGTCATTTTCCATCAGCACCTTGTATCCATTTTAAATGAGTTATCCAGCACTCATCAAGTTGTGCTTCATACTCGAGGAAAAATACACATTCTATATTTTCTTCTTCACACCTTGCTAGGTGTAGACCATAGTAGATCCTTTGCCCACTATGGGAATGGTTCCATTATTTCCCATCTTAATTTCAAACTTAAAAGTCTTATCAATGAAAGAAAATAAACTTTCATTACAACTCATGTGGTTGCTACAATCACTGTTCAAGTACCATACCTTAGAGTTTCCTTCTTCACCAATGTTATACATGATGAAGGCGGTGGGATTGATTGCATTTTTGATGTTCACATTAGCCACATTAGCATTCTACTTTGACTGATCACCCCATTTCTTCCAACATTCACTGGCATAATACCCATACTTATGACAGTAGTAGCATTCAACATTGCTCTTGTTGGAGTTGTAATTCATTTTACCTCCTCTAGAACTGTTCTAAGAGGTGCTTTCTCCCTCTTGGTTGCTTGCTCTTCCTAAGCTTTTTCCACTAGCATTCCTTTGACCATTCCTTCCACAACCTTTACTTCTTGAGCTTCTACCAGAGCCATTTTTTCCTTTCCCCTTGCCTCTTGAATTCTCTTGAGGCTTGAAAGACTGCTCTTGGGAAGGTGTTGCTGATCTATTTATTTGATGCTGATGGGTTCGAAGAGTTCCCATCAACTCATCCATGGTCAATGTGGTGAGGTCCTTTGCTTCCTCTATCATTATCACAAGATTGTCATATTTCTAAGGCAAACTCAATATCTTCTCTACTATTCTCTACTCATCATAATCTTCTCCATTTGATTTGAGCTAGTTTATCAAAGTGGAGATCCATGAGCTAAACTCTGCAATAAGTTCATTGTCCCTCATCTAAAGGTTCTCAAACTCTCTTTTGATCATCTATAGCTTTACTACTCTAACCTTATTAGCTCCCTTGAAGTTTGTCTCAAGAATATCCCATGCTTCCTTTGCATAATTTGCTACTACAATCTTGCGAAATACTATCTTTGTCATTGCTACCTCAATCAGACTTAATGCCTTAGCATCCTTTCTCCTTGACTCCTTTAACTGAGTCTTTTGATTGTTGGTAAGGGTAGAATGCTGAGTTGGGTTTGTCACATCATTGAACCCATTAATAAAAAACTTCCACAAATCATTTGCAACCATTATGGTTTTCATTTTCTTTGCCCATGTATCATAATTTTGTGTATTAAAGGATGGTAGTTGCTACCATATCTTTCCTACATCTCTTTCCATGTCAAATATCCTAGAAAAAAAATACCCTAGCTCACTATGGATGTGGGCCCTCAAAGCTCTGATACCATGTGAAAAACAAATCACAACCCTGAAAATTTCACTCAACATAAACTAATGTCAAATGATAGTTTTTCTCGACACTAATGGATGTTGAGTGATAGGAGGATGGTGCCGAGTAAGCTCAACACAAGAATAAGCTGAGTGAGCTCAGTAGTAAAGGATGTTGAGTGAGTTGAGTAGCTACTACAAAGTGGTGCTCAATAGAAGAGGATGCCGAGTGAGCTCAGTAACAACTGTAGAGAAGGAACTTGGTCAAAGACTAGACTGAGTGAGAAATATGATAGACTGCCATTAAAACATAGGGAAGCAAAGGTTGAAGCTTTCAACAATGAACTTCACAAATACAAAATATCATGCAATGATGAATAGAAGAATAGAATAACAAGATATGTTTTCCTACTTGCTTGCTTATATTCTATTCAACCAAAAACTATTACAAAATCTGGGAGCTTTCAACTTCAACCAAAAAAACCCTAAAATCTTCAAACTAGTAAAAACTTAAAACATAAAAATTAAAACATACATCTCTAATGGTTACATACAACAATCCCTGGAGCAATAACTTCTTCACAGGTTCAATCAATGATAACTTACAGAATGATAGAAGATTCAACATGTGCACTGCAAACACCAAGCTGAAACCCTTCTGTCTTTTGAACTCTGACTTGATCTGCTGATCAATTTCCTTCTTTGCTCTGTGCTCTTGCACTTTTCTACTTTTCTCTTCTACAACTCTCTAATCTGTTGAACTAATTGAATGAATCAAAATACATTCCTTTTTGTCTCTCTTCAAGATGTTTTCCCCCTCTTTTCAAATTTGAACTCACCTACCACAATCAATGTCTGACTATTGCAGGCCATCAGGGTGATAGGTGGGTGTTTGGCTCTAGGGGCAAACCTATCGCATTCAATATTTCAACATGTGTTTTTTTGTAGAGATTTGATTGGGAACTAAGTTGCTCTTATTTTCTTAGCAGTATATATGCTGGAATTGGGGTAGTGCTTGTCTAGCTCGGAGGTTAATTAATAGTAATTTTAAAAGATGCAATATAATTCCTAAAATTTCTGCCATTTCTTCAAATACAACAATCATTATATATGATAATGAAATGGCAAGAAAATGGGCATTCCAAGAGGGGCCTTTGGCTTTGTTTATAATGGACATTTAGATATGTAATTCAATGACATTCATAAATAATTATTTGTTTAATTTTAAATATATTATCACATCTTTTAACAGTATACTAAGACTTTTACTGATAGTGAAGTAAACTCTTATATTTTTTTTCAAAAAAAAATTAGCTATCTAATTAGTTGTGCAAGGTTTCTAAAATATAAACATAACTCATACTTTAGTGAGGTATAATTTTTGTGTTCCATTGAAAATAAAATTTTTGTATTATAAAATTATTTTTCAATAAAATTGAACAATCCAAAAATGATTTTTTTTTAATAGTGAAACTATTCCCTTTTTGGTAACTAAGGATTTGAGTAGAGATTATGTATGTTTAGTATGGATTGAGTTCCTTAACCTACCTTTTCCAATTGGTATTTACTAGAAAATTTGTGTACAACTCACCAATGGGAAGATGATAATCATATTTCTTGTTGAAGGGAAATGAGAACATGTGAAAAAGCCATCTAATATTAGTACCCACAAATGGTATCAAATGATTTCTTGAATAGCTTCAAATAAGAAAATACAAGTATATAGTAGTATGTCATAAAAGTGGAAATAGACATAGTTCATTTCCAATTAAAACCTTAGAGGAAAGTGATTACAGTTTATAAATGTAACAAATTTTAGTAGCATTATGATATATAAATTTAATATTCTACAACCATGAAAGAAGAAGAATGAAACATGATAGAAATCATAGATATACGTGGGGAAAACCTTTATAGGTGAATACTCCACCCTCCAAAACATCTAGCTAATGCATTATTCATTAAAAAGTTACAATACATTTTTAGCATAACCTTGTGTAAAGAACTTCCCATCTCTCACTTACATCTCTTCAACAACTCATTGTATTTATAGAGTTTCATACAAAAGGAAATAGTTTCTAAAGCATCTATATTCAACGTATTTATAATTTATTTAGAAACTTCCTTTATGCACAACTCTTGCATAAAAAAAGGAAAGAGAATAAAACCCATGAAATAGACTTTCTATTTTCTTGCTACCAGTCTATCCATGTGGAAGATTTGGTCTCATTTATCATCTTCCAAAAATGAATAAATAAAAATCCAATAAAGTATCCTAAGGTTGAGTTATCTTATTGCAAAAATCACCCACTTAACAAAGACCTTACAAGATTCAAATTTCTAATGAAACTATATCATCTTGATGAGCGACAATCCCTAAAACCACATCAATCTTAATGCATGCTATCATGCTCCAACTATACACCTTTCCAAATAACATCAACATAAGATCCTAGTGATAACAAAGGCTACAAAATGGTTCCAACATGTAATGACCCCTTTCGGGACATTACTCATTTTCCTTTTATTTATATTATAAACTTCATAAAATCCATTTCATATTCCTCTTCTTGAGTTTAATACTTCTCTTATATATAATATGATGAGAAGAGACACGTGTTTTCAATTAATTATATTATTAATATTAATATAGGTTATTATTTATTAATATAATATTCTTAATATTAATTAATTTGTATATTATTAATATCACTTCAACTATTTCATATTAAATAGAATATAATAACTCCTAATTTAAATGCCTATATATACATTCAATACTATTTATTATTGTATAGTACAATATAATAATACATTTCTATATATATTAGAGTATTATTATTTCAATATGTATATGACTATAGTCATATGAGAACATTATTACTTATACAAAATGTATTATAATTTATATTTAAACTTAATATTATTATATTATTTATTTTTGTAAATATTATTTATTTTAAACTTTATATACAATAGATAATTATTATCAAAGCCTTATCTCAAGGTGGGGATATCATAGTCTACCCCCTCTCAAATTTTCTTGTCATCAAGCAAAGATTATTCATATATAATTTTTCTTAGAGATTCAACATACAAATCTTAAACTTGGATTTCATAACACCTATGTGATTTATGTAATACACATATTAATGCATGAAAACATGAAGTAGACATGAAGTAGACACATGAATACATGAAGACATGAAGCATACACATGAATACATGAAGAAAACATATTAATGCATGAAGACACTATGTAGACACATAGTATACATGTTGGAATCTTGTTTATAATTTGAAAAAAGAAAATGTAAGGAAATGTTTTACCACTTTGATCATGAATGTCGTGCTCCTTTATCTTGTCTCGAAATCAAAAGTTCTTGAAGATGCATATTCTTAACAACTTTTCTATATCTAGTACTATAATAGGGTATATAATTCCATAGTGGATGGTAGATTTACTTTTGCTCAAGTTTGGACATGCTCAGCTTAGGGCTCCCTGATATTTTTATCCATATTGGGATTCTGTTGCCTCAACGTGACCAATTTACTCCTCCCTCTATGCACACTCCCTACCCACTAGAAACATGTTTAATTTTTTTCAACATCAAGGTGCATGGTAGATTTATTGCTTCTCAAGGTTGGACATGCTTAGCTTGGGGCTCCCTCAAATCTTTATCCATATTGGGATTCTATTGCCCCAATGTGACTGATATAATCCTCCCCCTATGCACACTCCCTACCCATTATGTACATGTTTAGTTTCATTATGGATGGAAGGTTGACTACTTCTTGAGTTTGCACACACTCAGCTTGGGGCTCCCTCAGATCTTAAAATCCATATTGGGATTCCTATGCCCCAACGCTACTAATTTACTCCTCACCCTATGCACACTCCCTATCGATCATGAATTTATGCACAAATATTTTGAATAATGTATCCTTTTTAGACCCAAAAAGGATTTTTATCCAATTTACTTATCCTTTTATCTTTCAATTTAGACACAACATTAGTTTAAATATGTTAGACAAAACATTATTACTCATATAATCATTAATATGGTAATCTCTTATTTTAAAAATAATAATGTTAATCATTTAGATATATTCCATGCATACATTTATCGTCGTGAATAAAATATTTATTAACCTTATCTTACTTTAATTTTTTAACATAGTATAATTATATTAAAATTTCAATAATTAATAAGAAACAATAAAACATACTTCTAGAAGATCAATCACAACTCTATGTCAATGTCCATGTATGATTTCCTTGGTAATTTAAATTAAACTTTATAAAAATCGATGCCTTTTCCATCTTGGGTCCCACAAGAGCTCACTTGATTGTCGCTACAACAAAAATGCGATCTTTTTAGCCCAATGTCAACCACTGCTATGCTTAAACAAAACACAACCTCACAAGGTAACATCAAGCTCCAATAATGTAGATCATAGCTGCCAGGATAAGGCCATGTTAGTAATG
>CM053788.1:500837376-501034876 GCA_028749045.1 Cupressus sempervirens
TGGATAAATCAAATGGAGAATTTTTTTGAAGTTCATCAAATCCCATATGGACAAAAGGTCATGATGGCTTCCTTATATCTAGAACTAGATCAATTCATTTGGTATCATTGGCTTTGTACTCATAGGAGGAAAAAGGGTCTCACTATATCATGGTCAACATTTATAGAAGAACTCCAAGCACAATATAGTAATAGTGTGACAAAAAACTTAGCCAACTTGCTAAGCCTTAACAAATAGGATTAGTTAAGGATTATATTCAAAAATTCCAAAATCTATCCTTAACAGTGGACACAATTATAGAGGATAACTTGAATTATTTATTCTTGGGTGGTCTCAAGGATCACATTCAACATGAGGTATGCATGTTTTGCCCTAGCTTAGTAAATGAGTGTTTTATATTGGCATATAGGGTAGAGGAGAAGTTCTTCATTCCTAGAAAGAAAGGGGCTAATGTAACAAGAGAAAAAGGATATTCAAAACCTTCTCTTCCTCAACTAGGTTGACTCTATAACAAATTGAGGAGAAAAGAGAAAAAGGGTTGTGTTTCAATTGTGATAGAAAATATAGTCAAGGACATAAAAGTAGTGAAAAGAAATTGTTCTATATTGAAGGTCCAAGTGATGAAGAAGAGGATGAGCCCATATCAGAGAAGGATGGGGAGTTATGCGAGGAATCACGTGATTATCAACCAATCATTTCTTGGCATGCACTTTTAGGTTTAAGTGCACCACAAACTCTATAGGTAGTGGATTTCTTAAAGAAGTAGAAAGTAACAGTGTTGATCAACTTAGGCAGTACTCATAATTTCATCAACAAAAAGTTGACAACTCTTCTAGATTGTTTTATATATCCAACCCCAAAGTTTCAAGTTTTTATTGCAAATGGGGGCACAATTAGTTGTTTAGGGAAGTGTCATAGCATCAAATTATCCATGGGAGATTATCAACTTTCTACCCAAATGTGTGCAATATCCATGGGTGCAATAGATATTATTTTGGAGTACAATGGCTTACTACATTGGGAACAATTGAGATGAACTTCCAATAACTATTCATGCAATTTCAATCAAAAGGAAAGGTAGTGGAGCTAAGGGGAATGAAGGAAAAATCCCCATAGATGGTAAGCTCTCATCGAATTTAAAAGCTTCTTAAGAAAAGTGTGGATAGATTTGTGGCCCATCTATGTTCATTAGAAGTCTCTCAATCTAATGCTCTTACTCATCCAGATTTACAAGCAATAATTGATCATGACTCGGTGATTCTTAGAGATATACCTAAAGGACTTCCTCCTAAGAGGTCATGACTATGCCATTAAACTATTTCTAGGGAGCCGACCACCAAACATCAGGCCTTATAGGTACCCATATATACAAAAAAGTGAGATAGAAAAAATTATTGAGGAAATGCTAGAGACGAGAATTATCAGGCATAGCTAAAGTGCTTACTCCTCACCTGTTGTGTTGGTGCATAAGAAGGATGAAACTTGGAACATGTGTCTAGATTATAGAGTGCCCAACAAGTATACCATTAAATATAATTTTCCTATTCCGTTCATCAATGATCTTCTAGATGAATAAAATGGAGCTATGTATTTTACCAAGTTAGATATTAGATCAAGTTATCACCAAATTCATATTAAGGAGGAAGATATTTTTAAAACAACATTTCAAACTCATGAGGGTCATTATGAATTTTTGTTGATGTCATTCAGCCTTACCAATGCACCATCTACATCCCAAAGTTTGATGAATTCCATTTTTAAGAAGTTCTTGAGAATGTTTGTGTTAGTGTTTTTTGATGATAGATTAAATTATAGCAAGACTTGTGAAGAAAATTTGTAGCATGTCGATCAATCATTACAATTACTTGAAGATCGTCAACTCTATGCTAAGCCATCCAAGTGTGATTTTGGTCTTAAGGAGGTGGAGTATTTGGGACACATAGTTTCACATGAAGGAGTAAGGGTGGACCCTTATAAAATTAAGGCTATCGTGGAATGGCCTATTCCAAAAACTATTAAGAACCTAAGGGGTTTCTTGGGATTGTCAAGATACTATATAAGATTTGTGAAGAATTGTGGTCATATAATAGCACCCCTTACCACTCTATTGAAGAAGGATTATTTTCATTGGAATGAATCTACTAATGTATCATTTGAAAAATTGAAAAAGGCTATGTACAACTCTAGTGCTTGCCACTCTATACTTCACCAAGGAATTCATTGTGGAATGTGATGCTTCTGGAAATGGGATAGGAGCAGTTCTCATGCAAGAAGGTCAACCAAGTGCTTTTGAGAGTTGTCAATCAAAAGGTAAAAAATAAATAAAACCTATTTATGAGAAGGAAATGCTAGCAATCCTACATGTAGTTAAAAAATGGAGGCCTTTTTTAATGGGTCGACACTTCAAGGTTAAGACAGATCATGATAGGCTAAAATTGTTTTTGGAACAAAGAATATTATGAGAAGAGAAACAAAAATGGGTCACTAAGATGATGGGATATGACATTGAAATTGTATACAAGAAAGGGAAAGAAAGTATCGTGGCCAATGTACTTTCCATGAAGGATGAAAAAAATGAAGCCTTATTGTGTAGCCTTTCAATATTACAAAAAAATTGGGTAGTAAATGCCAAAGAAGAGTAGCAAAAATATGTTACAACAAGTAATCTCATCCAACAAATTAAAAGTGACCGTAGTAGTTCAGATAAGTTTTGTTTAAAGGGGGATATTATTTGGTATAAAGAGCACTTGTATCTTTGCAATAATTCCACTCTTAAACAAAAGATTCTCAAAGAGCTACATGAGTCCCCAATCGGTGGTCATTTAGGATTTTTGAAGACATCTCATCAGGTCAAGCAAGATTTTTTGGGGAAGGGCTAAAAGGTGATGTTAAAAAAATTATGGTTGAATGTTTGGTTTGTTAAAGAAATAAGGGGGAAATAATTCAGACACCAGGTCTCTTATATCCTTTATCTATTCCTAGCCAACGTTGGGAAGAAGTATCCATGGAATTCATGACAGGGCTTCCCAAATCTAAAGGTCATAATGTCATCATGGTAGTATTTGATTGCCTCACTAAATATGCATATTTTATTGCATTATCATATTCTTTTATAGAAAGTATAGTGGAAAAAAATTTCTTGTAGCATATCCAAAAGCTACATGGTACACCTAAGGCTATTGTTAGTGATCATGATCCTATATTTACTATTCCCTTTTGGAAAGATTTATTCTCATGTTTGGGTACTCAATTGGCTCATAGTTCTTCATACCATCCTCAATTAGATGGGTAAACCAAGGTTGTTAATAAATGTTTGGAAGGATATCTATGTTCTTTCACTTTAGAAAAACAATCTCAATGGGTAGATTGGCTACCTCTTGTAGAATGGTGGTACAATACTTCTTTTCATAGCTCATCAAAAATGTCTCCATTTTTGGCACTTTATGGATATTATCCTCCTTCCATCACATCATCATTAAAGGTGTCACCCAAAGTTTAGGAAGTAGAGGACAACTTGCTTCATCAACAATAGGTACTTTCAGGACTTAAGGAGAATTTGGCTATGGCACAAAATTGAATGAAACAACAAGAGGACCAACATCGTAGTGAAAGAAATTTTGAATTTGGGGACTAGGTCTTCTTGAGATTGTAGCCTTATAAACAAATCTCAATGAAGCAACAAAAAAAGAATAACAAGTTTTGTCCAAGACATTATGGACCATACCAAATCATGCAAAATATTGGTAGTATTGCCTACAATCTTGAGTTGCCACCAACAACAAAGATACATCCAATTTTTCATGTTTCTTATTTGAAGAAGGTAATTAGGCAGAATATTCCCACTCAAATAGTACTACCAGAACTTGATGAAGAAGGAAGAATAATTTTGAAACTAGAGTGCATTCTTTAAACATACACAAATAAGCTAAGGAACAGAACCCTAACTCAGTATCTCATCCAATGGAAGAACTTACTAGTTGAAGATGCAACACGGGAGGATGAGGAGTTCATTCATAAGAATCCACACTTTGTTACCATTGAGGACAATGCTTCTTTCAAGAGAGGGGGCATTTTACGCCCTTAATATTGGGGTATATAGGGCTATGAATAGTGAACTTGTGGCTATCTTAATCCTTAATTTAGTCATGTTATCATTATTATATTATTATTTAAGTAGGTAGGTTGGCCTAGGTGTTATGTAGGGTTGTGTCTATTCAACCTAAGCATAATTAGGTATATATAGGAGGTTGTGAGTCTTATTTCAACATCAAATTGTGAAGTGTGTTCTTATTGGAGATATTTGGAGGTTGCCCCCTTGAAGTGGCCTATTACTCTCAGCTATTATCAAGTATTTTAATACTATTTCATATTATTTCTTCTATTCTGCAAGTTATTTCATTACACATTCCTAATATTTTCCCTAAATGGATATTTTCATTTAATCATGTTAAAGGGGCTTTTGGGGGGGTTAGTATTTTTTAAGAATAAAACTTCACTAAGCATTGGTATTTTGGCTTCAAGGGATAATTGACAATTGGGTATTGTAAAATCATTAAAGTCCCTTGCCTCATTTTTTTTTTTTAATATGCACAATCCTAACAACACTATCCTCAAGAAATATTTGAAAATTTTTGAGCCCTTTCCATAAACTAGCTGAAACATATTTCTATTTTCCTTGGTGGGTATACTAATGTAGTGCTACTCGAATCTAATAATTCGAGAGGAATAATCCCCCCTCCAAGGTCCATTGAAAACTTTAAAACCTTTGTAACTTAGAATGAGATAAATGTGATTGCATTCCTACTAATGGAACCTAGACCACTATAAGGAAATGGGTTCAAATTTAGATTTTTATTTTAAAATATTCTAGAAGAAAATAATTTAATTTTCTGATTCGTTCATGCTCATAACATCACTATGACATAGAAGTGCATGTATATATACATTGTTTTATGGGTTATGTATAAATGCTTTAATTATATGACATTTAATTAAAAAATATTTTTTAGAATACATTACTATCACAAGCCGAACTTGTTTCCACATTTTCAATTTTAACACTGTAATTTATCTAAATAATTAATCATAATGAATATTCTGTTAGAATCTTCAATATCATGGTCTCCACAATATTTTCCCTCCTACGATGTTTTCTTTCAGTCCTACCATGTGAGTACTAAAAAAATACTTGATGCTTTAGTATTATTAACAAGAGCTCTAGAAGAGCTTGAGTCTTTGCCTTGTGCTATTGGCCATTCATATATATATATATATATATATATATATATATATATATATATATATATATATATATATATATATATATATATATATATATATATATATATATATATATATAAGTTACAATACTAAAAAAAAATTAATTGAATATTCAATATATTATTCTAATAGAAGATTAGAACAACTCCATTTCCTATTTTAGGAAATGATCTCAATACCATCTCGTAATATCATCATAAATGAAAATAAATTTTAAGGAGATAACCATGTTATTTGTCTCTTAGAATGAATCCACCAAACCATCTAACTGTAGCTCAAGATCCACGAATATGAAAGAAACCATAAAGCATCCAAAACTAACATTGGGAAATACCTCTCAAGTAGACCAAGAGTGGAGAATGAGAATGATCCTCCAAGATATGAAAGTCATTGTGACTTATGCAAGAACAATCTTCTCATAGATCTGTATTAAACTCATTTCCATTGCCTAACAATTTGTTTATTATTCATCCAAGATTTCAAAGTGAAAATGGCCCTAACATATTTGGAGCATCAATGCCACTAATAAGAGACACATAATGAAGCACCAACTTAATCTTCGTAATAATGACATTATACGTAATAAGTGACTAGAATTGCTTCCAATTCTTTTGAATCATTCTTAATCTTTGGAATAACTAGAATTTTCCATTTGTTCATGATAAAGGGGATTTTTGGGGAGTTAGTGGTTTTTAGAATACATTTTCACTAAGCATCGGTATTGTGGCTTCTAGAGATAATTGATAGTTGGGTACTATGAAAATGTTAAAGTCCCCTTCCTCATTTTGGTTTGTAAATATGAACAATCCCAACAACAATATGCTCAAGAAATAGTTATAAAAACTTTTGAGCCCTTTCCATAAACTATTTGAAACATATTCCTATTTTCCTTGGTGGATATACTAATGTAGTGCTACATGAATCTAATAATTTGAGAGGAATAATTTCCCCTGCAAGGTCTATTGAAGACATTAAAATTTTTTTAACTTCGAATGGGATTTATGATTGCATTCCTACTAATGGAACCTAGCCCAATGTAAAAAATGGGTTTAAATTTAGATTTGTATTTAAAAATATTCTATAAGAAAAGAAGTTAATTTTGATGATTCTTTCATGCTCATAACATCACTATGACATACACGTGCATGTATCTTAAGTTGGGAAGAAATATACAATGTTTTATGATTTATCTACATAAATGCTTTAAATATGATATTTAATTAAATATTTTTTTTATAACACATTACTCTCACAAGCCAAACAAAACATAATGAATATTTTGTTAGAAATCTTCAATATCATGCTCTCCAAAATATTGTCCCTCCTCCACTATTTTCTTTCGGTCCCACCACGTGAGTACCGAAAAAAATCTTGATGCTTTAGTCTTCTTAACAAGAGCTCTAGAAGAGCTTTAGTCTTTGGCTTGTGGTATTAGGCATTCGTATTTTGAAAATAAAATAAGGAAGAAATTTAAGAGTAAAAAATAAAATCTATAATTTATCATATAGACTAGAAAAATTAAAGAAATAATATTTTTCTAAACATTTAATAAGATATAATAATTTCTTGTTTATATATATACATATAGAAGTTACAATACTAATAAGAAAGCAATTGAAATATATATATATATATATATTTGATCGGTAAGAGACCAAAGCCAAGATTAATTATTATGTTTTTTATTATTATTTGTTAAGCGTAAGTACATTCAAACCCAAGGCCTCTTCAATAAGAGGCTCACAATTTACTGTTGTGTTGTAGATTCTTGCTTGAATATTCAAGATATTATTCTAACATAAAATTGGGAGTTTTTTTTTTTTTATAAATTTTTTTAATCAATTTAACAACTCAAATATAAATTTGAAATAAAATAAACACTTTCTAATTTTGAATGAAATGAAAAAAAGTGAGAAAAATTAGTCTAGGTGTGTACATTATAAATTGATGTCAAGTGATTCCAGAAGAATCTATAAACAAATCAAAGTAAGAATTGACTAATTCAAGCAATAAAAATGATTTTTACACTAAATAAATAATGGGTCAACTCAATATCCATATTAAATGTAAGTAATATAAATTGATATAATAAGAAATATAAATTGGGATATATATATATATATATATATATATATATATATATATATATATATATATATATATATATATATATATATATATATATATATATGCTTAAATGGTTCAATCACACAACTAACTATAATGATTAATTTACTTTTATTGGTTTCAACAAATTAAAATGTGACTATATTAAAAAATAATATGTTCTAGAGTATAAATATATTAAATTAGATTGTAAATATATTAAATCATACATTTTAAAGCAAGAGACATGCATTAAACTAAAAATAGTTGTGCTAATGTAATTTTAATACTATATTTTATTTTAGTGACTGGAGAATAGTACGAACTGCTGAATAATGGAAATACATATTTCACCTAAATTGTTTCACTTAAAAAAATAGATTTACTATAAAAAATATTTAAGAAAAGTTTATTGTAACATTTATTTTAAAATATTTTAAAAATATCAAATGGAGGAGTCATGTAGTGAAATTTCAAATCAGTTTTTCCATTCAAGACTTAAGATAAAAGCTACATCACATCACATAAATTAATAGAATAGGTCTAGTGAAAACATTAGCATGTAGTGAAATTTCAAATCAGTTTTTCCATTCAAGACTTAAGATAAAAGCTACATCACATCACATAAATTAATAGAATAGGTCTAGTGAAAACATTAGCTCCCTGCTCCTCTATATGAACAGGGACATTATTAAAGCACACACTAAAGTAAGTTTATCAACCTTAGAGAACCATTATCATATAGTACTTGCAGCATGACCGGGATATTCTGCAGTAGGGTAGGCAAATAAGCGGTTTTTCCTGGGAACAGTGATTCCAAAGTGTTCCGCCATATCAACCTCGCCCTCTGCAGTCCAATCAAAGCAATAAATGAGCTGAGCCAGTACGAACTCACTAATAGAAAGACCCATGGTCATCCCAGGGCACCCTCTTCTTCCTGATCCGAATGGCAGCAAGTCGAAGTCCTGACCTTTCACGTCCTTTTTACTCCCCATAAACCTCTCTGGCTTAAACTGATCAGCATCTTTCCACACGTTCTCGTCCCTTCCCAGCGCCCACACATTGACAAGCAGCCTCGTCTTCGGCCGAACGAAATATCCTCCCACGCTGCACCCGTCCGTCGATTCATGCGGGCGGATGAAGCCGAAATGTATAAGGTGAAGAGTAATGGCAGAAAATTGCAGTTCTCCTGGAGGCAACTTCAATTTTCTGCCATTACCCTTCACCTTATACACAAGACAGTAGAAAGAGGGTCCCAAATCCTATGGCGACGGCCTCATACTCTAGCCAAGCCATCCTCCTAGAAATGGAACACTGATGAGTTGCGGTCTGTGTTCCGCCTATTTATATTGCTTTTCGTTTTGGGGATGAGACATTGCTTAGCTTTGCTTAGTAATAGTCACACTTGAATCGATGGCCAGAATGATCCATCTTCTGTCCCGCATGGCCGGGCTTAACCGGCACACTCAAATCTGACAACTTAGGTGCCCGGGCCCACATCTTCGAATAAAACTCCGTAACGCATCCCTCTTCCGTTTGCTTCAGGTGGGGTCCAGCTTTGACACATCCGCTTTCATTTGCCGTCAACTGCCCGTCCGTCTATGCAGTGAAATTTGAAATTTGAATTTTACAGTACCGCCCACTGGCACAAAGTTAAAAGTAACTGCACTGCAAAAATAAAGTTCCGTAGTGTAGAAGACACCGGTATTCTCATGAGATGGTTGCACAGAGACCTCCCAACTGCGTGTAGCCCCAGCCTGTAAATATGTAAGCGCTTACATAATTTATTAATATTGTTTCGGCAAAATAGATCTTTTTGAATAGGCAAATATAATATGCGGGTGTGCTTTGAATCAATCTGTGAAAACAAATGTGGAGGGATAGAAAAGGCACGTCGATTATTTGAACCAAAAGTGCTTTGAACCAATCTGTGAAAACTCATTTGCTATCCAAGAAATATTTTGATGGAAGGCAATATATACAATATAATATAATGATAAAGAGTTTGATACTTTAAATTGAAGAAAAGTTGTTCACGCCATAGGATTTGTTATCGTTCGTTGGGGGTTTAATTTAGCTTGCATAATTATTTTAATTTATTGAGGAAGCAATTTAAAATCAATAATTCATTCTACTATTAAAATTAATATAAAAATAATTAATTAAATAAAACATTTGTATAATTGTAGTTAAGTTAGTATAGATAAATATGTTGCTATTGGTCCAAAAAAATTACAATTAAAACATAAATTATTATGAATTTAATCATTTATATTGTCAAATATAAATATGTTTATTTATTTATATATATAATTTTTTAAATCATTTATTTAACATTTAGAGTATTATAAAAAATAACATGTAATGTTTATATAAGATTTAAAATTAAATATACATGTAATGATATTCTACAATCAAATATATTAATAGGTTGATATTTTTGTAATATTTTAATATGAAATACAACATTTTAGTTATTACTGGTTATGAGATTTGAATATTTAAAGAGATATTAAAAATATTGATGATTGATAGTTATATAAATTAGAAATTTTGACATTAGCTAAAGTAACATCATATAAAAAAGAAATGACTTAAAAAATATAGAAATTTTTTACAAAATCACTTGTTCTAGACATGACGTGTTCATGTTAAGGATAACTTCAATATTGTTTTGTGTGCTTATTGTAGTTTGACTATGGATGCTTCTCTTGTGCCTTTATTAATATTCATAATCAAAAGAAGAATGTCCAAATTTGCATGACAAAAGGAGTGTTGTTTATACTTTATCATCATGCCTTAGTGGTCCTGATTTGGATTTCACTCACAAGTTTTGAGTAAAATGCATGTGTTCTAATGGAGTATTAAAATGTAGTACTGTAAATTATACCCCTTTGATTAATAAGCCAATTTCACATTGTCCTAGAATCATACCCTTTTACTTGCATGAGTGATTTCTAGTTTGTAGGATGCTTCCATCTTCACTTTCGTCACTTCTAGGCCCCAATAATCCTTTGGATCCAATTGCCTTAGTTTTCATGAATCTTCTATTGAAGGTCACAAATAGTGATTGAAGAGTTGAAGAATCATTTACAACCAATGCAATCCTATAAAATATCGTCTCGATCGTAACATTATGACAATCAACATTATCTTCAAAAAATTAACATTGTCTACTAGGGTTTTCATTAATATTGTTCATCTCTCGCTTGGGGCAAAGAAAATTCCTTAAAGTACAAGGAGCTAGAGTAGGGATAACTTTAAGAAACCCCCTTTATAAAAAACTTTAAAACTTTGGCAAATCCAACATTATCTTAGGGGAAAATTTTATTTTCTATTGGAATTGTTTTCCAATCCTATTGAATTTCTATAAAATGTTGGTAAATCTTTCATTATTGAAGAAAATCAAAGCTAATAAGCCATAGGTGCATAAGTACACATACCTAGAAACTATTATTCTATTATTATTATATGTAGCCTAATTAATTATCAGACTTGAAGGTTAAATGAGCCTAAGTTAATATTATATCGTATAACATTAAAAAAAAAAACCCTATTTTATAACCATTACATGATCCTTAAGCAATGACCCAAATCCCATTTCAGGCAAAATTTTTGAAGGACACTAAGTGTTAGAGAAAGTTCCCAAAATAAAGACATGTGTCTACAGTAATATTTATTTTGGAACAAAGTGAGAAAGGATATAAAGTTCCAATGGAACTCTATGGAATAGAGTGATGTAGCCAAACCCCTTTCAAAATAATATTCAGAAAATAATAACACACCACAGATTTTCAAAACACGAGCTTCTTCATTCACCTTACAATGAAAGAAAATGCCTACTTAATATAGTTATGAAAATTATCATATTTGGCAGATTTTTCAAAAAAAATAAAATTTTCCATTTTTGGTAATTTCAAAAATCCATCCTATGAATCCTTGATTTTTCCCAAGAAAAGCCCCCAACTAAGGGAAGATGAATTGCAAACTAATCTACGAAATCAAGAGTATGATTTCAAATTTATTAAAAAAACAACTTTCTAAAAGAATTGGAAAAAAACACAAGAACTCAATTTTGGAGGTCAAGATGAAATTTTAGGCTCTTGAAAAAATATTGAGATAGCCACGTATCAAATTGAGCTCCATTAGCAATCCAAATAACTCCTCCTCATGCGATTTCCTGTAAAGTTTTAGCCAAAACCCATATCCGAGTCAAGAGTTATGACTCTCAGAAGTTGATACATCATTCTCCCCTTCTTGAAAGAAACACAACTCCTACAAGTGACTGTCTATGAATTGCTATCATTTTACTGGATCCAAGTGCATTACTTCCTACTTAGATAACCATGTACTCTCTATTTCAAGTAACCTATCCCACTATATGAGGTATCTATTATGATGACCATGCCTTATGGAGGTAGTCTACTTCTCAAGAATTTTGGCAATCTTTTCCTTCTTCTTATTGGGGAGGTGATGTTGCCAATCCACTCCCTAGCCCTCATCTGTATTGGGAACATCTCCATGGAATGTGTATAAATTAGAAACATTAAAAACATGGGAAATGTCAAGATTTGCTTGTAGACTCACTTCATAAGAATTATATTAATCTTTTTGATGATTTTGCAAGGCCTAATCTTTTTATACTTCAATTTATGATAGGTGCTTGTAGGAAACTATTCACACCTCAAGCAAACCATCACCAAGTCACCAACATCAAATATTTATTTTCTCTGACTAGCATTTGCAGTAATAGATTGTAATTCGCATTACTATCCTATAACTTTTTTTTGACATCTTGTTGGCGCTGGTGAAGGTGTTCAACAAAAGTAACTCCATCATCACTAATTATGTCTCCCCAAGGAAGTGACAAAAGATCTAGAACACCTTGAGGGTTTCGACCATAGACAATTTGAAATGGAGATTTTTTGGTGGATCTATTAACAAAACTATTATAGGTAAATTTTTCTTAGGCCAATGTCAAGTCCCACTATTTAGGCTTCTCCCCCATAATGCAACATAGTAGAATTCTCAAACGCTAATTGATTACCTCTATTTTTTTGATCTGTTTGAGGATGATAAGCATTACTAAACTGTAACTGTGTTTGTGTGCTGTCAAATTTCTGGATTTGATTGTGTATAATTTTTTACATCAACGTTTCGGATCATACTACATGATCCATCATCAGGATGCTAGAGAGAAAAGAGAACATGAAAAAAAATGTGTTCCTAATTTCCTCCAAAGAGTCCTCCAAAAATTTCTCAAGAACTTAGTGTCTCTATCAAAGGTAATGGTCATTGGAAGGCCATGCAAACAAACAACTTTTGAGAAGAAAATTTTTGCTACTCTACTTGCATCATTAGTCTTTTTACAAGCAATAAAGTGGACCATTTTTGAAAATTGATCAACAACCACAAAAATTGAATCATTACCTCACTGAGTGTGTGGGAGACCCAATATAAAATCCATACTTATGTTAGTCCATGGTTCAGTGGGTATTGGTAAAGGCATGTATAATCCTGTATTCTTTGAATGTCCTTTAGCCACTTGATAGATTCTACACCTTGCCACCAAGTATATTGTTTTGTCCTTTCCAAAGTGTCCAGCTAGTCCACCCCTATGAAATTCCTTGATAAAGTTTTCCTACATGGATCCACCTGGTATATATAGTTGTTTACCCTTGAAGAGGTAGCTATCCTACATAAAATATTCACCTTTCACATGATCCAGCTTACTAGAAGATGAAGCCTTTAGCTATTCTACAATTTCCTAGAAATTATCATCAATTTCATACAAGGTCTTAATAGCATCAAAACTAGTGACCTCAGTTTCAATTGTGATTAATAGTGTAGCATGCCTGCTCAAGGCATCAGCAACCTGATTTTGTTTTCCAAATTTATGCTTCAAGGCAAAAGTGTATCCTTGTAAGAAAGATACCCACTTGGCATGTTGACTATTCAACTTCTTTTCTATGTTGAGATATTTCATAACAATATGATTAGTAAAAAACACTAACTCATGTGGAACCAGATAGTGCTGCCAATGTCTTAATACTTGAAAAATTACATGGAACTCCAAATCATAAGTAGATTAATTCTTTCTAACTTCATTTAATTTCTCACTAAAGAAGGCCACAGGCTTACTTGCTTGGCTAAGAGCAACACTTATCCCAACATGTGAAGCATCACACTCTACTTCGAAAACTTTGTCAAAATTTGGAAGTGTCAATATAGGAGCTTCAGTTACCTTTTTTTCCAGAACTTAAAACTCTATTTAGTATCCAGTGTCCATTTGAACTCCCTTCCCTTGGTACAGTATGTTATGGGTGCTACAATACTGCTAAAATTTCAAATAAACTTTTGGTAGAATGTTGCTAATCCATGAAAAATTTATACTCCTATTATATTGGAAGGATTGGGTCATTCTAGGATTGCTCTTACTTTTTCTAGATCCATCTAAACACCAACTTGAGAAATGACAAAGCCCAGAAAGGTCAAACTAGTTTGAATGAACCTACACTTTTTCAAGTTCACAAAGAGTTTCTCCTTCCTTATGACACTCAAGATGATCCTCAAATCTTGTAAGTGGCCTTCCTTTCTTCTACTATAGATTAGAATATCATCAAAGTAAACTACAACAAACTTACTAGTGTAAGGTTGTAGCACTGTATTCATCAACCGCATGCATGTGCTAGGTATGTTTGAAAGCCCAAAAGGCATAGCCATACATTCATACAAACCATCTCTTGTCTTAAATGTTGTCTCCATTCATCTCCCTCTCAAATGTGGATCTAGTGGTAGCCACTTCGGAGATCAATCTTGCTGACATAATTAGCCCTCACTAATTCATCCATCATGCCCTCTATCCAAGGAATAGGAAACTGGTAGTTAATGATAATCTCATTGATTTCTCTACTATTAGTGCACATCCTCCATGTGCCATCCTTCTTTCGAGTCAACCATGTAGGTATTGCACATGGAATCATGCTTTCCCTGACCAGACCCTTTTGCATCAGTTTTGTCACTTGTTTATTCAACTTTGCATGTTGTGTTGGATTCAACCAATAGGCTACTTGATTAGGAAAAGTTTCTTTCATGAGCATTAAGGAAGTCTTTATCACCATTATAACATGCAACATACTTATCTTTAGCTATATAGCTATCATTTTTTTTCTTTTCATGTAAGGATCTCCATAGTTTCTTGGCTAATAAGTCTTGTTTGGATCCTTTTAAACTCCTCATAAGTAGTCCTCCAAGGTTCTTATGAAGACTCGTCTAGGACTATGAGACTAAACGCATCTAATTTTTATCCTCTAATCTGGTCTACATAAAGCTTCTCTAAACATGTTCCATTTTATCTCTAATTTTTTTAAGGAAAGTTAAAGAGGCTCATGGTGTAAATCAAAAAATTATGTAAGGAGGCATTAATGAGCTAAAGTTTACTTGTATTACTCAATAGAAACTTTCCAACCTACCAACTTAGATTGAAATATCTTCGGAGTGGCACAAGAGAAGAGGGATAACCCCAAATAGATGGAAGGTTGAAAACTTTGCATCCCAACATGTTTAGTGTTCTGACTTGTTTCCACTAAGGGGTATTACAAAAGAAAACAAAATTATTAGGAAAGCTAATATTTTTATTTGAAGCCATCTAGTAGGTGTTTAAAACCTCTTTAAAACTATTTTCCTCTAGCAATTAAACTTTCCCTCATAAGAATGGTATCATTGTTGAATTATTGATGAGAGAAAGAAATACTAAATGAGGAAGGATGAAGCCCCTTCCATAAGGGGCCCCTACTGACCTTCACCTAAATAAGTTTGATGAGAGATTTTTCCATTAAGATGAAAAGAAAAAGTCATATGGGATCCCCCTAACTTATGCTAGGAGAAGCAAAAAAGGAAACCCATGGGAAAGCCATCTATGATCACAAAATTTGTAGTTATTGAAATAAGATGATTAAGCAAGTAGAAGTTACATTGTTTGATAACAAAAGGATGTCTAGATTCTTACTAGTAAGATCAACATTCCCCTCAATATTGAGCACATACTTGGGTAGATTAAGAATCTCTTGCATTACCAATAAGCATAGTCACCTCTTGATTAATACTATTTAAATCCTCATATTTTTTTTTCCAAACTTTAGTTAAGGGTGTTACCTTTTTCCTATTAATGGCACAATCATTTGCCTAATGCTCTATTTTTTATGATGAAAGTAAGTAAAGGAGATGGATTCATACTCTACACTAAAAACCAACTCCCCAACTTTGAATTGATAGAAAAATCAAATGACAAATTAACAAACTGATTAATTTTAACTCAAATTTTAGCATATACTAGACTCTTCTTGGAATTCATGATGATAGCAATCTGAAATGATATCTATAAAGAAAACAACCAATCCTATAAAGAATACCCATCCCAAAATTGTAAGAGGAAACTATGAAGCCACACCTAGATAGGCGAAAGATCAGGAGCCTGATCCCTAGGAGAGAATCTTGGATGTCACTTTTTTAATGTAAGAGGTCAATGGAAAAATGTCCAAGGATCATAATCAAAATAGTTTGCCAATATTCCTAGGAAAAAAATGTTTAACCATGACCATGACATCAATATGACTCTAGTTTTTAAAAGAGAATTTTGACATCCCTCTTAATGTAGTTGCATTTAGAAGTACAAAAATGTTTTTTTAAAAAGATAATTGACATATACCTCTTAGTCTATTAAAACATGCATTTGGAAGTGCAACCTAAATGTGCCCTTGCTAACTTCAGAATGTGTTTTCATTAAATTAATACAAACACAACATAGATATTGATTAACTAAACCCTAGGTACATAGTGTAGATCATCATGGCTAATGACTTTGATTAAGATTTTTTTTTTATGTATCAACTTTTTGTTTAGTACACTTAAGTTTAAAACTTTGATACAATACTAACCAACAATAAACTTGATCACTATTCAAATCAGCGATTTATCATTTGCAATATATCATTAGTATATGATTTATGATCTTCTTGTTCATGTTTAAAGTCTATCTTCTATGTTATGCATCTAAACATTTATCATATATTTCAAATTTTTTATAAATATTAAATTACAATTAATAAAGTTTAACATGTCCCTATATTGAAAATTAGTGTAAAATTATAGTTCAATTCAATTCAATAGACGATATATCCAACAATTTCTCATTTCTAATGAATTGTCATTTAATTTTAATTTCTTTTTAAAATTAAGATTATGATCAATTTGAAAAAGAGAATCAATCATTAGTTAAAAGTTAACCATGTCTACTAATCTAAAACAGGAAGTAACAATGACTTGCATAGACTATGTAATTGATATATTGTTAAATATAACATTTATGCAAATACAATTTTAAAAGATATTAAAAGACTATCTCTCTAATATGTAAAAACTTCAGTATCTAACAAACATATATGAAGTAGGAAATGAAAAGGTTAATGTTATTAATGTACTTGGGTTATGTTGGTTAAATAGAATAATAAAAAAAATCCATCGATCTCTCTTATTTGTCATCAAATGATTTTTCAAGAAGGGATGCACTAATTGGTAGCAACTCAACTCTACAGACACTTTTTTGAGCTCTATTTCCCTTGTATTCAAATCTTACGATGAATATTAAACATGTATTTATATCCCTCCACATTTGTATTTGCAACATTTAGCAAATGAATTTTCACAGATTGATTCAAAGCACACCCGCATATTATATTTGCCTGAAGAATCTAAAGCCTATTCAAAAAGATCTATTTTGCCCAAACAATATTAATAAATTATGTAAGCGCTTACATATTTACAGGCTGGGGCTACACGCAGTTGGGAGGTCTCTGTGCAACCATCTCATGAGAATACCGGTGTCTTCTACACTACGGAAGTTTATTTTTGCAGTGCAGTTACTTTTAACTTTGTGCCAGTGGGCGGTACTGTAAAATTCAAATTTCAAATTTCACTGCATAGACGGACAGACAGTTGACGGCAAATGAAAGCGGATGTGTCAAAGCTGGACCCCACCTGAAGCAAACGGAAGAGGGATGTGTTACGGAGTTTTATTCGAAGATGTGGGCCCGGGCACCTAAGTTGTTAGCTTTGAGTGTGCCGGTTAAGCCCGGCCGTCTCGCATTCACTGTTTAAAAAATTAATGGATGAATACATGTTAGCGACTACATAACATGAAAAACAAAAAATTAAGAAAAAGTAAACAAAATTAATGGTTTTATAACTACAATTAATATATTTTAACAATAATTTATGCCTTCCACCTCCCGATACAATCGGAGATTAATAGTTATATGAAATATATTTTTAAACAAAGTTTTCCTCATTATGCTTAGGTTGACATCATGTAAGATGAGTCCAAACAGGACAAATTTGAGCATCTTTTCAATAGTTTTATTAGTAATTGTGGGGAGTCCAATAATATTAAATCTTGTTTGATTAATCATAAAAAGGTATAACTAGTATTTGTACCTAATATCAGTTAGAATCACAAACATATTTTATCACTCTTGACAACATTAAAGAGAGATAGACATAATAACATATATATCTTTCACTGACATAATCAATTAACAATGGGATGGATTAGTGGACAGAATTCATGATGTTTCATGACATTATACAGTGCTTTGCTACAGTCCATAGATAACACGTATCAATATTACAAGATTTGTGTTAGACAACAACCATTCATGACTAAGTTCATCAAATAATCTAGAATGATTATTTGATGAACAACATAATTACCAATTGTTATGAAGGGTGGCGTCCTTCCCCCCACACCCTCTCAGAGTTTGATGCACATACATAGACAAACCGATCGGCTCACCAAGTGGCAGTGAAGAATTCATATTTGATAACTTATATATTCCCTGGTGGAAGCGCTCGATCAAGAGCATAGAAGGTTGCTATAGCAACCACTGTTGCAAGTTTCTCATTTATGTATCAGAGGCGACATTCTTTAAAGAAGCATAAACAATTATTGCCATACCAATATCACAATAGGTGTGCATCAGGCAATGGAGGAGGCTAGCATCTATATTCCCATGAGGTTCCACGTCAAGGTACTGACGTAGTGTATCAGGTAATGGGGACGTCAGCAACTATACACTGATCTCCATCGAATTCCACGTTAGGGTAGACCGAAATATGTCAAGTGACAGTGGACGTCAACAATTATAAACTTTAAGGACATGAACCAAAAGGAGAGGTGTGTATCGGGTATTAAAGGATACAAATAAAAGGAAAAGTCGTAAATAAAGAATGACTCTAAAAAGAGTTGATTACAAATGGTATCAGAACATGATTTTCGGTCATTCTGTAGAGTATAGTGCAGTATATCGATTGGATTTCAGTGCGACTGCCTCGATCTGAGTTACAGAAAGCATAGGCAGCAATTGACTTTAGTCATAAAGGCAAGAAGAAAATTCCATCATATCCCCCGCTCATATCCATAGTAGATTTTGTTACTATAAAGTAATAGCCTTTTGGCCTTGGCGAAGCATATTTACAAATGATATAATTAGATAGAGCCATCAAGTATATGGTGAGGTCCATGCAGGTACTGTTGCACAATCTATATTCTTTGTTCATCAGCCTCGGTTGAGATCAAAGGCATGATTCATTGGCGAGTTTGATTGTATCAACAAATAAGAGGGACATCAGAAATGGTGTTAGAGCAGGCGTCATTTGAGATAGTGAGGCGAATTAGAAGGCAATGGTACCGATTGGGCTAAGGTGGTCGTTGGATCAACGACATGGATTGGGAGAGCCAAGAGGTCTATCTTGTGATTATGCACACCACCAATCAGGATATTGTGTTAATCAATTCCGTCATTGTCAAATGGAACACTAGAGACTTGACGCTGCAGAGGAAATCTTAAATCTTTTCTCACCCTCAAATATTATATGAAGACGGATTAGCGACACTAGATATTAAAGACTCATGGTATTACGATGGTGAATCCTCATATCTTTAATCAAGTCCTATTTTGATACATTGGTACCAACCTTTAGCGGAGAAATAAAGAAGCGATACCTTGATGATCTTCCATCATGCCTTCCGTAGAAGAAGGAAAAGTTGATACCATAATGAAAGCACTATATTTATTTCAGAAACAATTGCTCAAGCATTCAATAAAGAATTCAAATTTGATTTAGATTTTGGGTGGTCTAAATAAGAAGATACGATGGTTGGTGGTCAAAATGAAGGATACACGTGGTATCAGAATTTTTGCATAGATACAGAAATCATGGACAACAACGCTGTGGGGCTTACAACTTAGAGATCATATAATCATTGGATGACATATTACTACATCATTGAGGTTTAAATAAAACAGTAAACCAAGAGAAGATCATATTTGGGACATCATATAATCATGATGAATATTATCAAATGGATAGAAAAATAAAATAAAAATTCATAAAAGCCCTAAACAGGAACACAAACACAGCTTATTTTGAGGGTAATACGATTTTACCTGCATATAGTCACTCTATCTATGTACACATATAGCATGTCTTTTCCACACTATATGTATAGTCTGTCAAGATCTAGAAGGCTCAAAAACTCTCTTTTATGGGCTTCACTGCCATTTAATAACATAAATGTATTCTTAGTTGTATATGGTAAGAGTATGAGATGATGATGAAAAGAAGGATTGTATGCAATGAAGACCATTGACTGATAATATATAATTTATATACAAACTAGCTTATATATACCTCTATATATATTACGCCGAGAGTAATCGTTCTCGAGGCGCCTATTTTCATTTAATCCCAAGGTTATTTTAATCACAGTTGGGATTATGAAAATTAAAATAGGCACCTTGAGAACGATTACTCTCGGCGTAATATATATAGAGGTATATATAAGCTAGTGGCAATCGCGACGCAATAGAAAAAGTATTTTAAAATTTTTTTCTATTTTTTTAAGGTTAGTGTTGAATTATTTATTTCTTTTTAAATACAATTGTATAAACTTTCTATAAAAATGTAATAGTGTAAACTTACTATAAAATTATTCTTGAATATTTTATTTTTTAATTCTATATATGGTGTTTATTTGTATCACTTTAATTCAGTTTTTTTTTAAGCATATTGTTATGTAAAATATTATATTGAATAATAGAGTTATAGTTAGGGTTAGGGTTAGTGTTAAGGTTGGGGCTATTGTTAGGGTTCGAGTTATGGATAGGGTTAGAGTTACAGTTAGGAATAGAGTTACAATTAGAGTCAGGATTAGCATTAGGGTTAGGGCTAGGGTTATTTTTAGGATTATGAATCTTGTTAGGGTTATAGTTAGGGTTAGGTTTATAATTAGAGTTAGAGTTAATGTTAGGATTAGGGTTAGAATTTGGGTTACAAATATAGTTAGGGTTAGAATTAGAGTTAGGGTTAGGGTTAAGGTAAGGGAGAGGGTAAGAATAAGGGTTTAGGTTAAAAATATAGTTAGAGTTAGGATTAGAATTAGAGTTAGGGTTTGAGTTAGAGGTAGAGTTAGAATTGGAGCTCAAATAAGGGCATGAGTTAGAGTTGAAATTAGGGTTATAATTAGGATTAGGGTTAGGGTTAAAATTAGATTTATGGTTGGAATTAGAGAAAGGAGTAGAGAAAGGGTTAGTTTTAGGGTGATGGTTAAGGTTAGGTTTATATTTAGAGTTAGGATTGTATATAGAGTTACATCAGGGTTAAGGTTAGGGTAAGGGTTTGAGTCAGGGTTAAGGTTAGGGTTAGGGTTAGGGTTAGGGATATGGTTTTCGTCTAGATTAAAGTAAGGTTTAAGGTTAGAGTTAGATTTTTGAGTCAGGGTTAAGGTTAGAGTTAGGGTTAGGTTACAGTTTTAGTGAAGGTTAAACTAAGGATTAGGGTTATGATTAGAGTCTAATTATGGTAGAATTAGATTTGCAGTTAGGGTTATATTGAGAGTTAGAGTTAGGGGTAGGATTATGGTTTAAAAAAAGTAATTTTCTTTTTGGCATATTGTAATGTAAAATGTTATAGTCAAACATAGATATATGGTTAGGGACAAAGTTACCATTACAATTAATGTTAACCTTAGGGATAGAATAAGGGTTAGGGTTAGCATCAGGGTTAGGGTTGGAGTTAGGGTTAGGGTTGGAGATAGGGCTAGGGTTTGAGTTATGGTTTAGGTTAGGGTTAGAGTTACGGTTATGGTTATTGTTAGAGTTATGGTTAAGGTTTGGGTTAGAGTTATGTTTATGGTTAAGGTTAGGGTTAGAGTTATGGTTACGATTAAGGTTCAGATTAGAGTTATGTTTATGGTTAAGGTTAGGGTTATAGTTATGGTCATAGTTAAGATTAGGGTTAGAGTTATGGTTATGGTGAGGGTTAGTGTTATAGTAAGGCTAGGGTTAGGGTTTGAGTCAGGGTTAAGGTTAGAGTTAAGGTTAGGGTTTGAGTCAGGATTAAAGTAAGGGTTAGGGTTAAGGGTTAGAGTTAAGGGTTAGAGTTATGCTCATGTGGTTAAGGTTAGGGTTAGAGTTATGGTTATGGTTATGGTTAGGGTTAGGGTTATTATAGGGCTCGAGTTAGGGTTATTATAGGGATAGGGTTAGGGTTTGAGTCAGGGTTAAGGTTAGATTTAGGATTAGGGTTAAGGTTTTAGTTAGGCTTAAAGTTAGGGTTAGGATTAGGGTCAGAGTCTAGTTATGGTAGAGTTAGATTTAGGGTTAGAGTTAGGGATAGAGTTATGCTTATGGTTAAGTTTAGGGTTAGAATTATGCTCATGGTTAAGGTTAGGGTTAGACTTATGGTTAGGGTTAGGGTTAGGGTTATAATAGGGCCTGGGTTAGGGTTAGGTTTAGGGTTAGGGCTTGAGTAAGGGTTAAGGTTTTAGAGTTATGGTTAGGGAAAAGTTTTGAGCCAAGATTAAAGTTAGGGTTAAGGTTATGGTTAGAGTCCAATTATGGTAGAGTTATATTTAGGGTTAGAGTTAGGGACAAATTAATGTTTATGGTTAAGGTTGGTGTTAAGGGTTAGGGTTAGAGTTAGAGTTAAGGTTATAGTTAAGGTTAGAATTAAGGTTAGGCTTAGTGTTAAGGTTAGGGTTAGGGTTAGGGTTAGAGTTAGAGTTAGGGTTAGCGTTAGGATGAAAATTAGGGTAAGGGATGGGGTTTGAATTAGAGTTAGGGTTCTTGCTAGGGTTAGGTTTACAATTAGAGCTAGAGTTAGAGTCAAGGTTAGAGTTACAATCAGGTTTAGCATTAGAGTTAGGGTTAGGGTTAGGTTTAAAATTAGAGTTAGAGTTGGGATTAGGATTAGGATTGAAATTAGGGTAAGAAATATAGTTAGGATTAGAGACAGAGTTAGGGTTAGGGTAAGGGTAAGGGTAAGAATTAGGGTGAGGGTTAGAATTAGGGTTACAAATATAGTTAGGGTTAGTGTTAGGGTTAGAATAAGAGTTAGGGTTAGGGTTAGAGATAGAGTTAGAATTAGAGTTAGAATAAGGGTTGGAGTTAGAGTTAGAGTTAGAGTTAGGGTTATATTTAGGATTAGAATTAGTGTTAGAGTTAGGGTTATGGTTAGTGTTAGGGTTATGGTTAGGGTTATCATTAGGGTTAGGGTTAGGGTTAGTGTTAGGGTTATGGTTAGGATTAGCATTAGGGTTAGGGTTACAATTAGAGTAAGAGTTAAAATTAGAGGTAGTGTTAGTGTTAGTGTTAGTATAAGAGTTTGAGTTAGAAGTAGAGTTAGAGTTAGGGTTCAAGTTAGAGTTAGAGTTAAAGTTAGAGATAGAGTTGTGATCAGGGTTAGATTAGGGATAGGGTTAAGTTACTTTATTATATTTAGGGTTAGGGTAAGAGTTAGGGCTAGGATTAGGATTAGAATTAGGGTTAGTGTTAGAGTTGGAGTTATATATAGTGTTAGGGTTAGGATTAGGGGTAGGTTTATAGTCAAAGTTAGGGTTAGGGTTAATAATGGGGTTAGGACCTTACAAAAAGAGTTAAAGTTAGAGTTAGGGTTAGAATTAGGGGTAGGGTTAGAATTAGGGATAAAGTTAGAGTTGGAGTTAGGGTTAGAGTTAGAGTTAGAGTTAGATTTAGGGTAAGAATCAAGGTTAGGATTAGAATTAGCATTAGAGTTAGAGCTAGGGTTAGAATTAGGGTTAGGGTTAGTGTTAGGGTAAGAATTAGAGTTAGAGTTATAGTTAGGGTTAGAGTTAGGAACAAAGTTATAGTTAGGGTTAGAATTAGGTTTGGGTTAGAGCTAGAATTGGGGTTAGGGTTAGAATTAGGGTTAGAGCTAAGGTTATATAGGTTGAGGTTAAGATTAGGGGTAGAATTAGAGTTACAATTAGAGTTAGAGTTAGAATTAGGGTTAGAGTTAGAATTAGGGTTAGAAATATAATTAGGGTTACAGATTGAGTTAGAGCTAGAGTTAGGGTAAGGGTAACAATTAGGGTAAGGGCTAGAATTAGGGTTACAAATAAAGTTAGGGTTAGGGTTAGGGTTAGATTTAGAGGTAGGATTTGAGGTAGAGTTAGAGTTAGAATTAGAATTAGAACAAGAGTTGGAGTTAGAGGTAGGGTTAGAATTAGGGCTAGGATTATGGTTAGCATAAGGGTTATGATTAGAGTTAGGGTTAGCATTAGGTTTAGGGTTATAATTAGTGTTAGTTTTAGTGTTAGTGTTAGTGTTAGTGTTAGGGTTAGAATTGGGGCCAGAATTGAGGCTAGGGTTAGGGTTAGGGGTAGGGTTAGAATTAGAGTTAGAGTTAGGGATCAAGTTAGAGTTAAAGTTGGAGATAGAGTTGGGATTAGGGTTAGATTTAGGGTTAGGGCTAGAGTTAGGGTTAGATTTAGGTTTAGAGTTAGAGTTAGGGTTAGAATTAGGATTGGGTTTATGATTAGAATTAGGGTTAGGATTAGAGTTAGAGTTACATATAGTGTTAGGGTTAGTATTAGCATTATATATAGTGTTAGGATTAGGATTATGGGTAGGATTAAGGTTAGAGTTAGGGTTAGAGTTAGGGTTAGTGCTAGGGTTACAATTAGAGTTAGAGTTATAATTATAGTGAGGGTTAGAGTTAGAGTTAGAGTTAGGGGTAGGGTTGCGGTTAGGGTTAGAGTTAGGGTTAGAGACAGAGTTGGAGTTAGAGTTAGGGTTAGAGTTAGAGTATGGGTTTAAATTAGGGTTAGAATTAGGGTTAGAATTAGCATTAGAGTTAGAATTAGAGTTAGGATTAAAGTTATAGTAAGGCTTAGGGTTAGGGATAGAATTAGGGTTAGGGTTAGAATTAGCATTAGATTTAGGATTATAAAGGGTTAAGGTTAGGGTTAGAGGGAGAATTAAAGTTAGAGATAGAGTTAGGGTTAGGGTTAGGGTTAAAATTAGAATTATCTAGTTAGAGTTAGAGTTAGGGTTTGTGTTATTATTGCAGTTAAGATAATTTTTGGGTTACTAATCATATTATAGCTAATGTTAGTGCTATTATTACACTTTACCTTAGTGTTAGGATAACTGACAGGTTAAATTTTAATGTGGGTTAGTTCCATTATAGTTCCCATGATTAGTGCTATTGTGATACACGTTATGAACCTTTTTAATAATGTAATCCCTCCCCCCTCTCTCTCCCCTCTCTCTCTCTAACTACACCCATTAATATATCGCCCCACTATCTAAATATATCCTCTGTGTGTGTAGTCTCTAGTAATGCCCCCCTAATATGTCTCTCTAATCTTTATATACACCCACTTATCTCTCCCACCCTACTTTCTAGATACTCCTCCTAATCTCTCTCTCTCTCTCTCTCTCTCTCTCTCTCTCTCTCTCTCTCTCTCTCTCTCTCTCTCTCTCTCTCTCTCTCTCTCTCTCTCTCTCGGTGTGTATATACATATTATCAGTTATAAAAAAATATAATATTATTTCTAGATACTTGTACATATAGGGTTAGGCTAAGGTATATAATTTACTAAATGATTAGTACAATAATATATAGAGTAAGAGTTAAAGTTAGGATCCAAGGTTTACAATTTCATTTATATGACACTCAGTGTTATGGTTAGGGTTAATAAGTGGTTAAATGTTACACTAAAATAAGGGACAGGGTTAAGGGAAGTATGAGATTTAGGTGTAGTGTTGGAGTATTTGGAGTACAACTATGGTCAAATTTGGGATATATGTTATACAAATGACTTGAATAGTGGAAAAATTAATTCATGAAAGGGAAGTTATAAGTTCCAACACAACAATCCAAATGATGTTAAAAGTGTGAAAGAATATATAAGAGTCAATTTTATGAAAATTATTTCTCCATGATGATGTGAGAACATTATATATTGTTGAATTTTTAATAATGCTAATGCAATTTTTATTGCAATGATTTAGAATTGTAATCAATAAATCTCCCTATCATTAAGGAATCTATTTAGACTTATGATTTTCTTTCTTAATTAATATATTTAGTAGCCACAAACATTGAAGAAATTTTTCATACAACAATAAATTTATTTTGTCTTGTTCACTTCTCCACGAAAGTTACATTTAACAATGGGGAAATCAAATTGCCAATACAACCAATTAGAAGTAAAAATTTGAAACCGGAGACAAAAATGAACTATATACAAAAAATATATTTGTGATGGTGTAAATACATATCACATTCTTCAATGATTAGGATTCTTTTGTGACCTTTATTTGAACAATGATTGTGAAATACTTCTTTCATCATTGAGGGAAACCCATCCACTTTTGTAGATGTGTCACACAAATTTTTTTATGCATCTTCCATATGCATTTCTTCCATTTCCTAAACATAGTCAATTGGAAATATTGCTTCTCTACAACTTTAATTATAGTTCTGTGCACCTCTTTAATTATTTGTATGCATTTTTCAAACTCAATCTCAAAGAAATCATTTGATATTGTTGAAGTAGTTAGGCTCTAGTATCCAATAATGTTTGATTCTCTATTTGAGGTATCCATAACTCAAATAGTAACCTGCAAACTTATAAACAAAATCAACATATGGAAATAATCATAATGAAAAAGTATTAATAGTTAGCATAAATTCTTTGAAATGAATAATGTTCAAAATAACATAAATAAAAATCAAAACTATTTCAAATGAAATAGTTAGATTGTAATTTTTGAAATACGGTGGCATTGTCTTCCACTTTTCAAACATTACAAACATAAATATTAATAAAAATCTATATATAGTATGAAAAATATTTAAATAAAACACATATATAATCTAATTAAATAATGACAATATAAACTAAATATATGATTCGTTTATTTTAAATTAATCACTAACTTTAATAAAATACAAATTTTATTGATAAGGTAATCTTCTTGTCCACATCAATGATTAAATTTAATTATGAAACACTAAAAATATAAATATTTTGAAACATGAAAATATAAAACTATTATGAAACATACAAATCTAAACATGGAAATCAAAAGTATTTTGAAATATGCAAATCTAAAACTAATGTTAAACATGCAAATGTAAAATTAAATTGAAACATGCACATTAAAAATCTGCAAAAAAAATGTATTATCAAATATGTAAATCAAAAAGTTTTTGAATCCTAAATCTAAATCAAACATACAAGGCTAAACTGTATGAAACATTAATCTACTCCTGTTCAAAAAATCTAATTGCTCCAATAATGTCCATCTCTTCCTCCCTGCAAAAACACAAAATGAAATTGAAATGAGGAGAATTTGTTTTATAATTTATGAGAAAACCCTCATATCCCCCAATAGATGTCTTTTGACATTCCATGAATTTGTTTCAAATTCCCCCACTCACAAAAAATAAGCATGGATTTGCATGCAAAAATATATTTAACAAAAAGAAAATGTTTTATATTTAAAATTTTAATTAAGTTATTTCAGCATTATTTTCTTGCATTCTATTTTTTTGGCCTTATTTTTTTAGGTTCTATTATTTCGGTATCCATTTGGCTTAATATTATTTTGGCTAGCTATTATTTCAAGAATTTAATTTTATTTTATAATTCAATAATGATAAAATATATACTAAATATATGATTTATCTACTTTAAATAAATCATTAACTTTAATAAAACATATATTGTATTGATATGGTGGCATTCTCATATAGATTAATGATAAAATTATACTTTGAAACATGAAAATATAAATACTTAGAAACATGCAAATGTAAAACTATTGTGAAACATTCAAATCTAAAACATGCAAACCAAAACTATTTTGAAATATGAAAATCTAAAACTAATATGAAACATGCAAATATAAAACTAATTTGAAACATGCACTTTTAAAATATGTAAATGAAAAGTATTATAAAATATATAAATCAAATAGATTTCGAATACACATCTAAATCTAAATCAAACATGCAAGACTAAACTATTAAATGCAAGCCTAAATAGTTATGAACAAAATTCTAAATCTAAATGAAATTAATTGAAATTGAAATCTAAATCAAAGTAGAATATTATAACTAATTTTGAATTTCAATTTACATCTACACCTAAATCTAAATGAAAATATAAATAAAAAATAGAAATCTCACCTACAAAAATGTTACTCCAAAACTTCAATCTACTCCTATTCAAAAACTCAAATCTAATTCTCCAATAACCTCCACCTCTTCCTTCCTGCAAAAACATAAATTGAAAATGAAATGAGGAGCCTTGTTTTATAACTTTTGAGAGGCTCCTCATATCCCCCAACACACGTCTCTTCACATTCCACGAATTTGTTTCTAATTCCCCCACTCCCCACAAAAAGAAAAGCATGAATGTGCAAGCAAAATTATATTTAACAAAAAAAAAAATCATATTGAAATTATTTTGCCCCTATTTTTTCGGGTCCTATTCTTTTAGGTCCTACGTTTTCGGGCCCTATTATTTCCAGCCTATTATTTTGGGCTCCATTTGGCTTCCTATTATTTCAGCCAGCTATTATTTCGAGAATTCTTTTTTAATATTTAATTTGAAAGTTTGTAACTGCTCCCAATTCTTTTTTATTGACGGAGAATCTTTTTTGGCATATTCTCGTGCTGGGTATTTGTGCTGTGATTGTATAGAACGCCTCTCGGCATAATGAGTAGAGGATGTATTTAGAGAAAAAGGATATATTGGACAAATAATAGTAATTGTACACACATCCATCCTTTATACTTAATGTAAAAGTTGATGAATGATATAGTTTCTTCGATGGTTTTTCAAGGGACTGAGTATAGTTCAAAGTGAGGACTATCAATCATTTTGCAAATATAATCCATTTGACATGGGATGAAGACTAAACTAGTGGAAGACCTTAAGTGGATATGAAGATTACTTCATATTCTTAAATCACCACTTCAATACATAAAGCTAATGAGGTAAGTATATCTATGCAACTTTTAAAATATACTTTGGTAGATATCATGGGATGTAAATGTGTGTGTGTGTGTGTGTGTGTGTGTGTGTGTGTGTGAATATATAAACATGAAAATTAGATAAATATCAAATTAAGTGGATACATGTATAATATATATCTATGTTAATATACATTCCTAAGGAATCATGATGACATTAGGAACATACTCCAATTATAGTACATAGGGATCTATTTCTTATCCACATTATGATGTATTAAGGTAGGGAGTTTGTGGAGGGAGAGGCAGAGTAATTTTGGGCACATGATGGATATCCTCCAGGGAATCGCTTGTAGTTTGTTTCATGCACCATTTGGCACTGTATGTCTTCCATCTTATGATGATCGTAATAGGGAGAGAGAAAGATTCTTGTACCCTATATGAAGAAATCTTCCAAATGATTATGTTCATTAGATTAACACTCATTTTCTCATCCACATTATGATATCTTAAGGTAGGGAGTTTGTGGAGGGAAAGACAGAGTAATTTCGAGCACATGATGGATATCCTCCAGGGAACTATCTGTAGTCTATTTCACGCAAACTTTGGCACTATAAGTCTTCCATCTTATGATGATCGTAATAAGGAGAAAGAAAGATTCCTTCCAAATGATTATATAAATGAGAAAAGGGATCATCACTTGAGACTCATCTTTCTTTGGAGCTATTATATGCTAATAATTATTTGTGTTTACAGGATCAATGATCAAAAGGCATATTGGGGAAGTACATTTTATAAATTATTCCCTTTACTCTACTTCATTGTGAAAATTAAATTATAGATAATTAACAAAGAATGTATGATGTGTTTGCATTGTTTATGCTTTGTATCTTCATGCATCATCTATCTTCATCATGCATGCTTTGTGTTTTCATGCATTCATGTGTCTACTTCGTGCTTGCTTCGTGTCTTTTTGCATTAATGTGTATACTTCATGTCTACTTTATGTCTTCGTGCATTAATGTTTATACATTGCATATATTTATATTTCATAATTTTGTTAGCATAATAATTATTTTTAATCTAAAGTAAAATGATTAAGGAATTGGCCAGTGATTTTAAGATTATAAGTTGAGTGGAAATTAGGAATTGCTTGAGGGCAAGCAATTTGAGGAAGGGCGGACTTGTCATGAGACCAAATTAAAAGGATATATGAATATTCAAATAAAATATTATATAATGATAATAATTAAGAATAATAATACTATAATCTATTATATAATAGTGATATATTTGACAATATAAAAATAAAAATAAATATAAGATTATAGCATAATTGTAATGTAAAATATTATATTATAATTATAATATTAATGAGTTAAATAAATTAAATAGAAAATAAATATTTTGATTATAAATGATATCAAATACCAATAATAATTTTATAATGTAGCTACATGGGTTATATTATGAAATGGACATATTCAAGGATAATATTATAATATAATTGAGAATTAAATATTATTATAAATAATATATAAAGAAAATATACTACATAATAGTATTACAAATAATGATATTACTAATATTATTATTAGTATAATATATAATATGTTATAATTATATTATAAATCAATAAGATGATAATATATCTAACTATTATCACATTTGAATATAAATACTATTGATAACTAAAGGTAATGAATTGATTAATTAATATATATAATATTATATCTATTAATAAATATGGTACAACCATTAATATAAAATGATAGTACAATATAAGTATACAAATATAAAAGTAAATAGTCTAATATTATGTAATAATAATAATAATCAAAATAATATATATTATAACATAACTATACTAAACTAATTAAGAGATGTGACTATTGGCCACCTTCCAATCAACATATATAAGATGGAGTTATCAAAGGACATATAGGGATCATGGGAAGATATTGAGTGAAGCATATTGGAAAGATGGTATGACCATTCCTAATAGCCATTGGCATTAGTGGAGAGAACGCAAAATATAGTTTAATGGATCAAGACATTGCAAATATTTGAAATGACATCCCATTTGTGGAAGTCACAACAAAGGCAAAGATCATCAATGGGTTTTCCTGTGGACATTAACAAAAACACAGAGTGAATCAGGATCAACAAGCATCGATGTGGGGATGGAAGTAGGGAAAACTGAGGAGCAAAATCATGGACTACGGAGTATATCAAAATATATCACGTCTTACTTCAATCATTTACTATTCTCTCAAAGAGAAAGCTATAGGATTTAAATCAGTTGTGAATTCATGTCACAAATGAATAGTACTTACAATATTTAGTATTTCATTATAGTCGAGGAATACTAATGAATGGAGATATACCCACAGCGCATACATGTATTCACCTATAGCCATGAAGAGATGGGTATAAAACAAGATCTAGTACCTTCCAATATCAATTAGAATCACAAACATATTTCATCACTCACCAAATGAAAATATTAAAGAGAGATGGACATAATAACATATATATCTTTCATGATGCATTTCCCCCCCACGATCTAGGAGGAAGAGGCCATCTAGAAGGAAAGTGACATTGCAGAAATCCTACAGGAAATGGAGAAGAAGGGACACTAGTCTGCCTGCCAGGCTCTATTCCTAGCCTTTGTTTGCCAGGCTTCGGGCCTTTTTGTTTCTGGCCTTTTGAGGAAATTTTTGTTTTTTCTATCTATTATGCTATAAGTTGTTTAATGTTGTAAAAATTTGGGTTTCAGGATCCCTATAAAACCTGTTTTCCAAATCAAAAACATATATATATCTTTCATTGACACAATCAATTAACAGTGGGATGGATTAGTAGAGAAAATTCATGATGTTTCATGACATTATACAATGCTCTATTGTAGTCCATAGATTGCACCTATCAATATTACAAGATTTGTGTTAGACGATAACCATTCATGACTAAGATCATCAAATAATCTTGAATGATTATTTGATGAACGACATAATTACCAATTGTTATGAAGGGTGATGTCCTTCCACCCACACCCTCTCATAGTTCGATGCACATACATAGACAAACTGATTGGCTCACCAAGTGGCAGTGAAGAATTCATATTTGATAACCTATATATTCCCTTGTGGAAGTGCTCGATCAAGAGTATAGAAGGTTGCTATAGCAACCACTGTTGCAAGTTTTTCATTTATTTATTAAAGGCGACACTCTTTAAAGAAGCATAAACAATTATTGCCATACCAATATCACAGTAGGTGTGCATCAAGCAATGAAGGAGGCCAACATCTATATTCCCATGAGGTTCCATGTCAAGGTACCGACACAATGTATCAGGTAATGAGGATGTCAACAACTATACATTGATCTCCATCAAATTCCATGTTAGGGTAGACTGTAGTGTGTCAAGTGACAGTGGATGTCAACAATTATAAACTTTAAGGATGTGAACCGAAAGGAGAGGTATGTATTGGGTATTAAAGGATACAAATAAAAGGAAAAGTCATAAATAAAGAATGACCCCCAAAAAGGGCCCATTACATCATCAATCCCCCAGTCTTTGTTGGTTTGCATTAGGTAGAGCATAGTGGCCACTGAGTGCAATTAATTATGTTTGTGTCCTTAATTATATTTCCAATATTTGCAACATCTAGGACTTCAATTTTCTCTTCCATAATTTTCCTAGTTGTTGTTGTGGGGTCCTCTTTGGGAATGGGTTTAGTAGGGGGAGACAAGATTTGAGTAGTAAATTTCAAAGGAGGGAAAATGCATAGAATTTTGGAGTATAGGCCTTTATAAAATTTAAAAAGATAAAATATCAAGGCTTGATGGTACACTGTATAATTTTTACTCTTATGTTTTTTCCTTATATTCCAAATACAATTGTCTCTAGAGTGTAATAGGAGGAAACAAATATAAAATCATTCTTTATTTCAGAAATAGTTTAAAATAGGGAAATAGTAGTAATAGCATACCTCAACTTTGTCTTCCAGGGTAGTGTAGTGCATGATAACATAGTAGACCATATTCCATGGTTCTAGGTTCTTCTTGTATTGCCTTTAACTCTAGTCTACTTCCTCCATGACTTCCCTTTCAATAAGAGGCCAGTTGCATTGTCTATTAGTTTTTCTATGACCTCAAAAGAAACCTCGTCGATGGTGACCCAATGGTTCTTCCAAGGATCAAAAACTTGCCATGTAGTTATCTCATCATTGCCCTCATTGCTTTCTATAAATGGAACAAATCCTCCCTCTTTCAACTAGGACTATGCCACTTTGTCATCCCTAAGAATTTTCTCAACGAACTTGATTGTTCAAGTCTCAAATTTGCCCATTCCATTACCTCATCAACATCTAGATCTACAATCAAATCCTTGTATATATCATTGAGATTAGGCACCATTTTTCCCACACTATTGATGAGATTTTTGAAAAAAAACCATAGACAAAACCTTGCAAATCATGCAATAGCTTTTATAGCTAAGAAACCCCCAAATGAATAAATGCCTTTTATGAGTTGTAGTGATTAACTTAATCTTAAATGCTTAGATCACCAAATCCCCATGGCATCTCATTACCCTATCTTGAGATTTGGAAACTCATCTTGGGTAACGTGAAAATTCTCCCCAAATTTTATTTGGAGTATCAACTTTCCTCTACCCATTACACATAATGATTACCATCTCTTCACTAGAATTAGTGCCATAAACAAAGACATCTTCTAAAATCATCATTATCATAGTACACCTAACTTAAATAGTAGGATAGTTAATAATCTTAACTAAACCCACCACGGAAGGAAAACCCTTGGGTAAAAGCACAAACCTATGTAACTGTTTGTGATATCTGACAGGGTTGTAGCTGAAATGTCTATGATCAGACAGACATGGCACTTTTTCGCACCAACATGGTAAGGGGGGTTATGGCTAAAGCCCTTTCAACCGAAAGGGTTTCAGCCATAAACCTAGGGGATTTATAAATACCAAAAAATCACTTGTCGATGGTCATTTCACCGTTGCAATTTTGAAGTGGTTAGAGTTTTTCGGCCGTAAAATGTAAGTGCATTTTTTATTTTTTTAATGTTTTTTCGTTATTACATGTTAGCATTAATTAATTTGATTATTTTTAAGTGTTTTAGTAATTAAATTAATTATATTTTAAGTATTTTTTTTAGTAGTTGATTATTTAGACTAGTTAAATTTCTTTATATAGTTAGATCTTGATATGTTAAAGATAAAAAAACTATATAGTATTTTTTAATTAAATATGTACATTTAATCATAAATGTAGATTTTACATGATCAAACATAAAAAATTCAAGTTGAGACTTAGACAGCTAAAGTAATTACACTTGAAAAAACATCAACATAGTGCAAACCTATATAGATAACTAACATGTAACTTGAAACATTAGGTAGAACTAAATTATAATAAGTTCTAGTTGTTCAAACTTGAAAACTTAAAACTTAACCAACTTCAAACTTAGAAAACTTGGAAACTATAATAACATGTACATGAAACTTTGACAAATTGTTAAGACCTCAAGATAGCTAAAAATTAGTTAGATTTTAGAAAACATTAACATAGTAAACTTATATGTACTAAATAACATACATGCATATCTTTTGTTCACATACATGAGCTAGATGTACTAAATAACATGTGCATATTTTTATTTATATTCAACTTCAAGTACATCTTTATATACATACATTTTTAAAATTAAATTTAACTTTCAATTTTATATGTACTTATGTATGTATATCTTAACTCTACATTTATAGATAGAGATCTTTGCATATATCATTATGGCATCTGGTACTGGTGGAGCACCTACATCCTTAGGGGAGGCTAGTGTTTGTAGAGGGGGTCATAGTGCTGAGTCAGGCACAACACATAGATCGATATCATCCTTTGAGGAGAGACAATGTTTGTTTGCAGATACTATTGCAAGGTTATCTCATGCTCTCAACTATCTTGATTCTACACTGTTGGCTTCTACCACTCTCCCTAATAGGGAAAATATTATTTCTGTTAGAGATGAGTTGTGCCAGATGATCAAGATGATTTCTACGTACAAACCATTTGATGCTATTAGTATTGAGACATTTTACTCTTCCCTTTCTCATAGTGTCACTGGCACTGTGAAGTATACATAGATTGATGGTGAGGTCTCTACTGCTGTGGTGAAGACTATATTTCAATTTTATATAGATAGGCCTAGGGTTAGAGGTTATTTAGTGATGAAGTGTATAGAGCAACTTGTTGCTCCATTTATATATCCTTGATAGTTAGCTGCGCATCAAAAGTGGCCACAGAAGGATGATTTTCCTCTTTATTTCTGCAAAAAATTGTTTGTAGAATTTCATTTACATCATGATGTCAATTATAAAAATTTTCTTGGTCATGCTGGACAGGGCCTCGACCTATTGTTAGAGAGATTTAGACCTGCAGACACCCCTACACCCATTAATAAATGGGCAATGGAGGGTACAAACCTTTTGGTCATGCCAGGAGGTCCATAGATGATTTCTCTGGGTTCAACTATTCCCAATGATATAGTTAGTAGTCAAATATTTTCTAGTATTGCCACAATTGCCACACACTTATAGGAGATATCTTCAAATAGATGTGGCAGATATATGTTACGATAGATCATGGTCCCATTTCAATAGGTGCATCCTCTAGCACAGAAGTTGATGATCTGCATGAGATAGTAGATATACCATCGCCACTAAAGGTTTTGGCTATATCAGATGTGGATGCATTGCATCATATGGCATCTTATTTAGCATCTAATCTTCTTATTAGGCTTTGTTGACAGTCACGGGGATTCCTCTTCATGACATTGGTGGACACATCAACCATATTTTGTCACACACAACAGAATCATAGCCCTCATAGAGAGAGAAGGATATCCTTACACATTCTACAACAACTTCTCCTATAGAGGGCCATACAACACCTGTCCCCACACCTACTCAGGATCCTATAGCACCTACTTCTACACAACCTAGCCTTAGAGCACCTACATTTTGTGATTTAGATATCAATCAAATTAGCAAATCATTACATGATGCTATGGTAAATATTGTAAATTTACATATATTTATATTTATTTGTTACTATAATTTACACATGTATATAGTTTTTTTAGCATACTGAAGATCTTTTATATGTATGTACTTAGGTCTATACATACATATTCTTGAGTGATTCAATTTAACTTGTGTACATGTACATGTGTGTTCTATAGGGTCTTAGTGATAGTATGTTGCATTTTGGAGATCTTCAAACCCTGACAAATCCTGCATGACATGACTCACAAGTATGTTATGCATTTTTTATTATATATTTGATAGATATATATTGTACATATGATATAATACATGCATGTATACATGTATAATTTTATAATTTTTTAATTTTTTTTATTTGACACAGGGTTCAAATCCAAATCGTAGAGCCTTTTGGGTTTAGGGATTAGTAGGGGGATGTGGTTGATCTTAGTTTACACATGTCTATTTCATTAATTTTGGGATATTTTATATATACATGTCATTTCAGATACTTTGATATGGAGATGTATGCTATTTTAGATACATGTGTTATTTCAGATACTTTTATATCGATATGCATGTTATTTTAGATACTTTTATATGGATGTACATTTTATTTTAGATACATTGTATACATGTGGTATTTTAGAGACATTTGATGTGGTATTTTGGAGACATTTTATATGGTATTTTGGATACATTTTACATGTGTATATACATTATTTCATAGATGTGTTATTTTACATAGATGTACATATTATGTTCATGTCTTATGTTCATGTTGAATGTATGTATGTTTTCAATATTCATATTTTTATTTCATAGATCATGAGTTATTTTGTAATGTATGTGTTACAATATTTAATCAATAAATTTAATACATATTTAAGAACATAAAGAGTACTAGTTAATGTCTTATGTACATGTTAAATTGATCTTTTAATGTCATAATCTTTTATGTTTATGTATGTGTTATTCATGTTTCTGTATATGTTATTCATCTTAGTACCTTATTTATGTTTTCAATATTCATGTTTATGTATACGTTTTTGATCTTAATGCCTTAATCTAAGTGTAATTAACTATATTTAATGACATGTCTTAAGGGGAGATCCTAAATTATACATAAGATTTTAGATTAAAATGTATTTTTTATTTCATATATATATATGTGTGTGTGTGTGTGTGTGTGTGTGTTATAAAAGTAGACATGTATGTTTTCAATATTCATGTTTATGTATATGTTATTATTTTTAATGCCTTAATCTAATTATAATTAAGTGTATTTAATGACATGTCTTAAGGGTAGATCCTAAATTATACATATATAAGAATGTAGATTAATGCAAAGGTAAGAATATAACATATACATGTATATAAGAACATATAAAGAGTATGACCTAAAGAATGTAGGTTACAAAATTTAATTAATAAAAGTTAATACATATAAGAACATAAAGTTTATATACAAACATAAACAATGTATCATATAAGAACATAAAGATTATATACATAAATACATAAGAGCATTAACGATCATAAGAAAACATAAGCAATGTATATAAATACATACAAATACTAAAGGGGTTGTCTTAAGGAGAGGTCCTAAAAGGTGGTACTAAGGGGATGTCCTAATAGGTGGTCTTAAGGGGAGGTTAGGTAATAGGTAGTCTTAAGGGGAGGTTAGGTAATAGGTAGTCCTAAGGGGAGGTCTTAAGAGGTTGTCTTAAGGGGAGGTCCTAAGAGATTGTCTTAAATGAGATATCCATGTCTAATTTAAATAAAAATAACAAAACATGTCTAATTTTGCATATCCGAGATAAATGACCCAATGTATACAAATTTATAAAACAAATATCCTATCAACATTAATTGTGAAAGTATAAGAGCTATATAGACATAGCTGAACTAGAGCTTCACAATAAGTACATAAGTAAACTAGAGCTCTACAAACATTGTATTGTTAGGATCCTCTCTAGTTTTTATTATTTCTAGAAGTTTTTCATTTTCTTTAATTAACAGTTTCCACTTTTGATTTCCATGATGTCCTCTTCTTTGTATTGCTTCAAATTGTAACTTTGTTGCTATAACATGGTTACTTTAATGTAAAACATTTCCTCCATGCTTGTATTCAATAAATTCAATACCACTATTAGTTACCCTTGTTTGTTGATAATATGATCTTTCAATAAAAATTGATCCAATTAGATATGATTGTTCATCAACATGTATAGTTCCTTATAGCAACTTGTGTTTTTCTTTTGTGCATCTTAAAAGATAATAGTCCACATTTTTTGCATTATCTAGTAAAGCTTGAACTATAAAAATATCTCTTGCATGTATATAAAAATAGATAAATATAAATTAATTTTAAAATGAATATACATGTATATAAATTTATATATATGTATATGCACACAAACCTACCATAACTAAATCAGAAATGTGCTCATAATTAGTTGAATATACAAGATCATGAATATCAATGTCAATGTCAGCATCTTCAAAAGGAGGCTTTCTAACTATCTCCTTCAAATCCCAATGTGAAAGATATCCATTCACAATATTTTCACATACACTCACTAGATTGTCCTTAATGTAGTCATCAAAAAAACATGTTTTCTCTCTTACTTTAATTACTGGAGGTTTATGTTTCCCTATAGTCATCACTTGATGCAAAATTTTAATACTAGGAATTGTTTGACAATTGTAAGGATTAGATCGATCTATATATGTTACAAACACAACAAGTGATTATCATATTTCAAAATAAATATTTAATAAAAAAACTCAAGAATTTGAAAAACACATTAAAAATAAATATAAAGTTCACCTTTCACTTCCCAAAAGTAACACTTATTGTATTTAGTATCTCGAGTAGCAAAATGAACTTTTCACCATTCAACAATTTGATTTGCACTCTCTATCATCTTCCCTGTATGTACATACAACATGCATATATATAATTTAAGATCTATGCTACTGGTATTAAACATGCACATTAAATGCATATTTACTCGCAAGTTCATGTTGTCGAAGTGCACACTTTATACATGCTCCTACTCCATCATGCTCCCCTTTTCTATGTCCACTTTCAAAAAAATTCCATAAAAACCTAACATTGGTTCTAGCATGTTGTATTGCTATCCAATTAAATGTTTTTATAGATTTGAATTGTTCTCTAAACATGAAATGATAAGTAGAAATAATTAGTTGTGTACATGTATCAAATCGAAATAGGCATGTACAAATAAATAAAAGTTAAAATAAAGTTAAATAAATATGTGAGTTCATGTATACAAACCTACACATCCATTAGACCAAATCCACAACTCTAAAACATTTATTCCACAATTTCTAAAATCTTCAGAGAACATTGCAAAACAATGAGCCACATAACTCCTATCATGAAATCTATCATCACTAATATAGAAATGAACCTCTTTAATGATGATGCATTCATTTTCATCCAAACTTTCTATCTCATCTGCCTGAAATTGTGCATGTCTATAGGTCACTTGCACAAATATTGCAACTTATTCAAAATGATAATATTGCCCTTGAAGTTCTATTTGAGTTGCAAATGTATAATTCTCAGAAAAATTTATGATTAAAAGTATACAACTAGGTGCAAAACAATTTTTGGAATCATAAAACTGTTTAGCTTGCCATTGTGCACCATGACAATGTTGGATATATGGATATACCAATGGACAAAACTTGGTCATAAAATCATCATTTTTTGGATTCATCTCATGTCTTATTTTGGTATGTCTCATATTCATATCTCATCCATGAAATTGGTGTCAATTCATTAATATTCTAAATTTGCATTGAAAATTTGCATAAATCTCCATAATCTTCACATTGATTTTTGATGCATTACACTTTGAACTCATCTGAATCTTCTAATTTATCATAGAATATAGACTTCACAAATTGTGTTGTACAGCTAGGGATGACCAAATTAGGATTAAGTACTACCATAACTTTTTTATATGATTGCAAATGTAGACCAAATTCAACATGATTTTGACAACAACAAGTTTCATGCATCTTATTTATGCATACAAAGGAAGGAAGCAAACTCTCAAACATTCTCTGACATATTTTGACATTTGAAAATTCTTGCTTGAATGTTTGAAATAATTCACTTTGAGTTATATCTGTGAAATGTTTTGGATGTTCAATTTTCGCCCTCGTCTCTTGATCTTTAATTTGTATAGTATCACATCTGTTGGAAGAAATAAGAGAATGTGTGGTCCAAAATTCAATAACTTGTCTTTTTACATCTTCAAAAATTCTATCTTTTCAAGGAACTCTACAAATATTCACCCAATTATTCTCAATGTTATCATCTAGCATATTTCTCCTCTTGATATATCTCTGAGTAGTTCTTCTAGCTATATGTAGTACATCTAAAATTCCACGTACCTATTTTCTATGTGTCAATTTTCTACTAGTTATAGTAGTCATCAATGCTTTATGTGCATTACTCAAATCACCTCCTTGAGTTGTGTTGTCAATTTTTTTATAAGCATTTTGCAAGTTTTTAACTATTGTTTTATTAATATTATGCCCATGGTTTTTCCTGTTATCAACACCCAACAACTCCAAAACAGGTCTCATATCTTTTCTCCTAAATAACTTGACAAATAATTGTGCCTATCCAAATATACTTTTATCTTTGAAATATTCATCCCACATGTTTTGACAATGCTTTCTAATAGTGTTATCATTTATCATATCTTTAGATGGAATTTGGTTAAAAAGTAGTTTCTCATCCAAATCCATCAAATTTCTATGCCTTTTAATTTGTTTCTATCATTAGAACTACCAATTTCTTCCTCTTCATGAATCTCATCCTCTTCATTACTTTCATTCTCTTCATGAATCTCATCTTCTTCAGGAATTTCAATAGGTTGGTTTTGGTTACATTTTGTATGACTTTTCATTTTGTCATCTCTTATTCTATCATATTTCTTTGATCTTTTCCTTTTATTTCCCATTGAATACTTTAATCTAGATAGAAACAAAAAATTTAATTTAGATTTCACTAAATACCAACTAATGCTTCAATATAGAATGTACATAAATATAAGTAGATGGAAAAAAATACCTTTAAAAAATTTAATCCTTTGTAGTTGTAATTAAATTTGCAAAATAGTCACTAAAAATGGGTTCAAAAATTGTTGTCTTCTCAAAATGCTGCTTTATTTTTTGCTATTTTTTATATTTATTAAAAAAAAAAAAAAGTTTTATTTTATATGAAACAATGAAATTAACCGCTGGCTATTTGCTAGAGCCGATAGGGGTTATGGCCAAAACCCTTTCGGTCGAAAGGGTTCTGACCATAACTATTTATGTGGCATCCTAAGTGGTAGCCACACAAGCAAAAATAAGAACTTTTGTAAACATCTCACTTTGAACGCCAATTTGACCTACTAAAATGAAGTTTTTTTAAAAACTAAAAATATAATTCTGTAGGTCTCGAAGTCAAAATTATGATTATATAAATTTTTTATTATTTTGATTATGGATAATATGTTATAATTTGAAAGTATTACAAGTAGGTATTTTAAGATTCAGGAAGATGTCTATTCAAAAATAGGAAAAAAATAGTAAATCATGTTCAAAATTTTTTTTTTTAATACTGTTAGTGTAGTTTTTTATTTTTCCTATTTTCTTAGGTTTTTTCTACACTTTTAATAATCTCTCTTAGGTTAATAAAGCATGTTTTATTAGGTGAATGGTTGTGAGGTGTCACCTTCCTACATGTGAGCATCCATTAGCTATCTTGGGAAGATACTTTGCTATCTTTAGTCCAATAGATGGTTGCTCCTCATTGGTTGGTGTTGCCACCTCCTCCATCTTCCTAGCCTATATAAGCATGCTACCTGGCTTGTATTTGCATCTCTTATTTTTGCATCCTGTTAATGCTATTTTGCTTCCAGCATTTGCATTACTCTCTTGGAGACTAACTCTATGATGCTATTTTGATTTTGTATCATTTGCATTCATAGTTTAGATATTTATTCTTTGCACTAGTTTTCTGGGTTATTAATCTTATCAGATTCTAACATTTTATCAGAGCTTTTCTATGTGCAAGAGTAGATTTTAGTTTATTTATTTGAGAGATTCAGGGGGGGAGGGAATAAACTTTATTGTAGTTTTTTGAAAAATGAAGTATGCACTTCTCTTGCATCTTTGGATGATCTTGAGAATCATAAAAGTTTTGACAAAAATAGTTTTTCTCTGGGGTTTCAATCTCAAATCTGACAACCAACTTGCATATTTGGACTTTTCAATTAGTTTTGCAGGTTCTAGCATGCCATTGATGGACTTAGGAAGTTGATCCAACATTTGCATGTCATATTCTGGTTGTTGGGGTTGTTTTTAAATTTTTGGAGCCATTTTTTACTGTTAAAGGCATCTGATTTACACTACATCAACATCTTTTGCACATCAACAAGAAAAATGTTTTTTGGGTTTTTTTCGCAGCACCGAAAAACCATCTGGGTATCTTTTAGATTCTGCATGCAAGCTATATATTTTGCAGAATTGAGCATACAAAGCTACATCGATACCCCTCTCCATTGGTAGTCATAGATTTGAACACAGTTTTCAAATGTCTCGTTCTTGCTCATATGGACTCCAATTTTGATGATTCTTGTTATGAACTTGGCTATTTTTTTGTGCTCTATCCACTAGTGGAGTTGTTTTTTGATTTTCATGCATGAATTTTTCAAAAATTGTAGATTCTCAGCCATGATTGTGCACAGTTCTCATTTTGGAAACTTTGGAGGATCATAACTTTCTCATACGACCTCGTATCGAGGCGATTCTATTTTTGAAAGTGCATGATTTTTTGAGTAGATTGCAGTAGTGCTATTTGTTTCCTTGATTATTGTGCCCAAGTTTCACTTTTAGCGTATGCTCTTCATGAGGGTTTGTAATGCATTTAAATCAAGACCACTAAGTATTTCTTTCTAGTGGTAGTTGTAAATACACTAAAATAAAGTGTCAAATCATATTTCTTTGGGGGGGTTCTTTGATTGAGTAAAAAAGGGGGGGCATTTTTGTGGCTGAGTTCTATTCTTTTTAGCATTTCTTCTCTGCATTTCTTCATCATGGATCAAACAAATATTCCCATCCTAACTCCATACAATTAATATGAGTGAAAATCATGCATGACAATTCACTTAAGGAAAGCTGGATTATATAGGATAACTATGGGATTTGAAACTGAACCTACTAAAGATGAAGATAGGCCTAAGTGGTTTAACAAATGTGATGAGGCATATGAAACATTGTGTTTATCTGTTTCTCCTGACTTGCTATTTCACATTGAGTCTTTGGATACACCAAATGAAGTATGGACAAAGCTAGAAACACTATTTGGCACACAAGATTCAATGAGGGGTCATATGTTGGAAAATGAATTAATTAGTTTAAGTCCAAGAAATTTCAACACAATCCAAGATTTTTTCACCAAATTAAAATCACTAAGGCTGCAGTTAAAACAATGTAGAATTGAAAAGAAAGATGAACAACTGATTCTTAGTATTCTCTCTAAGATAAGTTCAGAATATTCTGTGTTTATCTCTACCTTCTATGCTACTAAGGGTGCACTCTACCTTCTATGCTACTAAGGGTGCACTTGGTACTCAATTCACCATGCCATCTTTAGATGATTTTGCTGTCAATCTCACTCGAGAATAGGACAAGCTAATCCAGATGGGCACTCTTACATCCTCTAAGTCACATGTCTTGGCTGCTGACCAAGGCACAAAAGAACAACAAGGACAAAGTAGTATCAACAATAGTAAGGACAAGAAACAAAAGAATAGCAAGGAGAAGAAGGATTAGATACTAGTTTCTTCAAAAGAAATTATTAATGCACCATCTTCGAAGGGTGATAAGCCTAAGAAATAAAAGGTTAAATGTACCTATTGTAAAAGACCTAGTCATGATGAACATAAATGTTTGCATAAACAACTTGATCACTTGACATACATTCTTCAGAAGAATAATATCAATGTTCCTGAGTTTTTCAAAAAAAGTTCTAATGAAGGGTCTAACAAGGAAAAATAAAATAGCAAGGGGAAAGGAAAGGGCAAGGCCTTTCGTGCAGTTGCTTCCTCACCATCCACTTGGGTTCTTGATTCGGGTGCTTCACACCACATGGCTTCATATAAGAAAGAACTTGCATCCTTGGAGCTATGTACTATGCCTTCTATTTTGATGGGTGATAACACTCTTGTTGAGGTGTGTGGGAGAGGGTTTGTTGATGTGGGGAATGACACATTCCATGATGTTCCTTGTGTACCCTCATTTTCAACTAATCTCCTATTGGTATACCAAATCACTCACACAGGTTTAGGCAAGTGAGTTGAGTTCACTCCTGATTCAATGGAGATACGTGAGTTGCACAATGATTCTACAGTTGCAGTTGGGAGAGCAAATAATCAGTCATGACTCTATATGTTTTCTCACTTTCTTCCTAATCCTCCCTTGACTGTTTTACTCACTCACTCTAATGATGTGAGCAGATTATGGCATGAGTGGTTTGGCCATATTAACTTCCACTACTTGCATCAACTTAACCAATAGAGCATGGTCATAGGGTTGCCTTCTACTTTGACATTGGAGTCACTTGGATACATGATAGATCTTCTGATGGGTTGGATTCACTTGAGCAGTCTTCTACCTTCACTTTTGATGCAAAGAGTGATTTAGAGGACTCAACTCCTTCCTCTCCTAGTCATCATTCACAGGTTGATGATTCTCCTCTAGATTCTCCATCTTCTGGTCCACTTTGGGCTAGATAGACCTTGCAGTTTGCAGGTGATTGGGTTGAATATCCATCAGACACCAAGTAAATTTGTTCACAATTCCAGGATGCTCTACATATCTTCATTGCTATTGCCTCAAATCCATAGTCCTTTCATGAGGCTTCTGGTATTTCTAAGTGAGATACAACTATGCAGGAAGAGTATAGTTCCTTGATGAGGAACCACACTTGGGATCTTGTCCCTTTTCCTAAGGGAAGAAAAATTGTTCGATGTAAGTGGATCTACCGGACAAAATTTAAAACCTTTTTTGGGGGTATGGGATGCTTCATCTTTTGGGGGCATCGCTTCCTCTCACTTGGAGTCCTAATTTTCTTTGGGGAGTCTCTTTTCTCTCTCTTTTGGGTGAATTTTATGTACATGGGTACCTCATCAGGCTTGACTTTCCGGGACCCATTTCTACATCCACCTAAGCTTTGCTTATGGGGGGGTGTTAGTGTAGTTTTTTATTTTTTCTATTTTGCTAGGTTTTTCCTACACTTTTAATAATCTTGCTTAGGTTAATAAAGCATGTCTTATTAGGTGAATGGTTGTGAGGTGTCACCTTCCTACATGTGAGCATCCATTAGCTATCTTGGGAAGATACTTTGCTATCTTTAGTCTAATAGATGGTTGCTCCTCATTGGTTGGTGTTGCCACCTCCTCCATCTTCCTAGCCTATATAAGTATGCTACCTAGCTTGTATTTTCATCTCTTATTTTTGCATCCTCTTAATGCTATTTTGCCTTCAGCATTTGCATTATTCTCTTGGAGACTAACTCTATGATGCTATTTTGATTTTGTATCATTTGCATTCATAGTTTAGATATTTATTCTTTGCACTATTTTTTTGGGTCATTAATCTTATCAGATTCTAACAAATACTCCACTAGAGGAGAGAGTCTTCTTGAAGAATATGTAATTTATTTTTTTAAAAATATAGATTTGATGGGAGAAAAAAATTGTCAATTTTGGATAACTTTCACTTTGACCAATTATAACTTGAAAATAGTAGCCGAATTTCAATTTTCTTTTTTGGTGCACTATGTATACATGTCAACTCTAACATATTTCATAATTAGAGAAAAATATGATCATTTTCATATATTTGTTTGATGGGAAAAAACTCTATATTTTCAACATTAAAAAAAATATTGAAAATAGACTTTAAAAATTCAAAAATAAATAAAAATTTCACTCAAATTTTTTAAAAAAATTTATAGACATAAACTTCATCCAATTTTACAGATTTCATTAGTTTGCATCATCTTTAAATTCTAAACACAAATGCCACTTTAATGTCATTAAAGTTGAAGAGTTTAAATTTTGATATCAATTTCCTTTATAAAAGGTGACATAGGTTTGTGCTTTTACCCTTAGAATGATTCTTGGGCAGGATCTAGAGCTAGCTAAAAGTGTTGCAAAAAGATGAAAATGGTTTGATAGAAGGGATAAAGAACTTGGCTCTCTTAAATCTACCATCTCTCATGATTTTCTATATCATATTGCATCCTGGGCATATCCTCATGATGCTTGGACAACATTGGAAGGGATCATTGGTAAACTTATTAGAATAAGAAAATTCAAATTAGAGAATGAACTTATAGGTCTTAGTTTGTGTGATTTTGACAATATTCAAGACTTGTTCTCTAAGTTCAATTCCATTAGGTTGGAGCTTTCTAATTATGGCATTACTAAAGATGATGAGCAATTGATATTATCTATTCAAGTTCTAAGCTAGGTCTTGAATATTTAGTCTTTGTTTCTACATTCTATACTACTATAGATGCTCTTGATAGTTCATACAAAATACCTTCTCTTGATGAATTTGTAGCTCAACTCACAAGGGAACAAGCAAAGTTAACACACCTAGGTCAATTGAAGCCTTCCAAGTATCAAGCATTGGTTACAAATGACTCCTCTCCAAAAGCTCCCAAAGGAAAGGGAAAAAAACAACAAAAGGATCCTAAGCAACATGACAAAGGTGATAACTCTCCTTCACAATATAATTTTGAATTGAAGTCCTCTTCAAGAGAGGAAACATCTTGAAGAAAGAGAGATAAATGTGCCTATTGCAAAAAGATAAGACATGATGAGCATAAATGTTTCCATAAGAAGATTGATGAACTCACTCACATTCTTCAAAATAACAATATCCAATTTCTCTGATTAGTGTCTTCTCCTTCTTCTCAACATTAGGTAACTTCTACGTCTACATCATCATCCAAAGGTAGAGGACAAGTGTTCATTGCTTCCACACATCCTTAGCAAGGTAAATGTCTTCTTGATTCAGGTGCATCGCATCATATGGCATCTTCTATGGATATGTTTTCTTCTATTGAGCCTTGTACTTTTCCACCTATATTAATGGGTAATACTACATATATGAAGGTCTATGGGATACATTATATTCCAATGGGAGAGGGTACATTTAACGATGTTCTTTGTGTACCATCCTTGACCACTCATCTCCATTCCATTTACTAAATTACTCATGGGACATAAGGTGAAATTGTTGATTTTACTCCTAATTATGTCTATATTAGGGACATGGAGACTAGAGATGTCATAGCTATGGGAGTTTTTGATCATACATTGCACTTGTATTCTTTTGCAAGCACGTTTCTTTTGATAATGATGATGATATTGATGATGTACCTAACCCTTTATCAAGGGTGAATAATTCAAGTGAGGAGAAGATTGGACACTTGAATCATTTTGTTCTTGAGACTAGTTTTGGACTTCCTACTCAACCTCCTACTACTTTAGACATGAGTTCTACTATTCAGTAGGATGATATTTATACTTCAGATCTTGCAGTGTGGGATTCAAATTCTTAGACACTCTTTTAGATGAGTCTCATAATCCAAATTTGGTTAATACATCTATGGGGATTTCTCTTCAAGATACTTCTTCACCTTCTTTGGAGATTGGATTTTTGAACTCTTCATGTTCTCTTATTTTTTCACATCTCATAGGTCAGCTTGATGGTGTGATAGAATCTTTGATCTTGAGAAACCTATTTAGTCTTTAGAGATGCATAAATGGAGAACTTCTTCCTCCTTCCTCACTTTTTACATGGATTGGATTCTTCATCATTTGATGCATTTATCTCTTCCCGAGGAGAGACATGTTTCTTGCAGGAGTTGGATTATCTCTTGTTTGTAGGTACTCTTCATCTACATTGGAGCTTCTTTATTATTGGGGGGGGATCATTCTTTGTATATACATGATGTCTGCAATTTTTGGGGTGTCTTGAGTACTCTATCCATCCATGCATCTTGTTTTTATCTCTCTTTTTGGAGGAGGGTTTTTCCCATGAAGTTTTCTCTCTTTCTCCACTTAATGAGAAATTAAATTTCATGTATTGCATTGTATATTGTACATGGGCACCTAAAATGGCCTAGTGGCTAGAATCCATCATTTATGATGAGTTTAAGTGCATTCCCCTATGTTTCACTTAGAGGGGGTGGTATTGGTGTCATTAAATATTCACTAATTACACTTAAGCTCACTTAGGATAATGCATTGCATAGTAGTTTGTGATTGAGATACTTAGGAGTTTGCACCTCAATAAAACACATGGTGTAGGAGAATTCCACTCTAGGTGGTTATAGTTGTAATCTCATTCCACCTTTAGTGCACTTATCACATCATCATCATCATCATTGCACATACTTCATTGCATAATGGAGGATGATCCACCTTTGATGGAGGTGTGATTCCAGCTTGTATGGGTGACAACTTATTTTCTCCTTATCTTTGTCTCTTATCGCCTCTCCCATATAAGGAGTCCCATTATGTGCATTTTAAATCAATCCATTGGATGTCAATAAAGTCCATTATCAATAATAGCATACTTGCATCTTCATGCAATTATCTTGCCAATCTCTTATGGAAGTTATCTTGGTTTTTCATTTGATCCTGGGGGTGTTGTAGAATCACCTAAAACTCTAACATCATTAAAAGTACAAAGTTGGGTCACATTTTAGGCTGACTTATTAAAATGAGTGCATTTGAATATTTATATGTAAAAATCAATTTTTTTAAACATATTTTCTAGACTATTTCATTCTAGCTAAGTTATATATGGTCTCACACGTTTTCAATTGGAAATTTCTATTAGCTACATGGTTTATAATAGTTTATATCCAATTACTAAAGAAATAGAATTATTTTACAAAACTAATGTTCCAATAAATCTTACTATTTTTAATGATTTTTTGTAATAACATATAAACACCATTTTATAGATCTCAAGTCAAGAATATTCTCATATAAACTTTATAGTGTTTTAATTAGATATAGTATATTGTAATCAAAAAATTCCATAAGCATGTTTTTTAATACTCAAAAAGATGTTGATTTTGAGAAAGAAAAAATATTAAATTGTATCAAAAAAATTTAAAAAATTAATGATGTTTTAGATGAGAGAGTCATCTTCCAAAATTTATAATTTTTCTTTTGGTTAGAATAGAATTGTTTTAAAAAATGTGGTGCAAGATGAAAACTATCGATTCTAGGTGAGTTGAAATTTGAATCATTAAAAAAAGAAAATATAGGTCTAAAGATTTCTCTAATATTTGATTGTTCTAGCTATTTATGTAATCTATAACATAGTCTAAAACCAAAGGGAAATAAGTTTATTTCCATATAGTTTTATGGTGGGAACTAGACCCCTAATTTTCAACATTTTTTAGCTACTAAAAAATCACCAATAAATATTAGGAAAATATATCAATTATTATTCCAAATAATTATTAAAAATTATAATTGTAAACTTCATCAATTTATACAAATTTCATTAATTTACTTCATTTTCAAATTCTAAACAATAATACCAATTTTATGTCATTGAAGTTGAACAATTATACTTTTGTTATCCTTTTTCTTTACAAAAGGGTGACACAAGTTTGTGCTTTTACCCTTAGGAATTGCAAAGGATGTGCAAGCTAGGAAAAAACACCAAGCAATCCTTTCGTAAAAGAATTCTCAAATAAAAATTTGTACTTGAATTTATTCACATTGACCTATGTGATCCTATGTCTATACCTTCCCTAAATGGGTGTCTCTATTATGTAATTTTTATTGATGACTATTCTAGAAGAACTTGGATCTACTTTCTCAAAAAAAAGGAATCAATTGAAGTATTATAAAATTTTAAAGAATTCAAAGTACTAGTTGTAAACAGTCTAGATAGAAAAGAAAAACACTAAGATCAGAAAAATGGAGGTGAATACATCTCTAAAATTTTCAAAGATTTTTGCATTACTCTTGAGATTAAGAGGGAGCTTTTTCTACCATGTAATCCTCAACAAAATGGAGTTGCAGAACACAAAAATAGATCAATTATTGAATCAGCTAGAGAAACGATGCATGATCAAAATTTTCATACTTATTTTTGGATTGAAGAATCTAACTCTATAGTTTATATTCAAAATATATGTCCTCACTCAATATTAGAAAACACAACTTTTGAAGAAGTATTTTCGGGTATCAAACTAGATCTAAGCCACCTAAGAATATTTGGGTGTCTTGTTTATATTCATATTCCTAAAGAGAAAAGAACAAAACTAAAACCATCTAGAGACAAGGGAATACTCATTGGCTATAGTGCAACAACCAAAGGCTACATGATCTATGTTCTAGGTCAAAGAACAATTGAGATAAGTGGAAATGTTAAATTTGAAGAAGATATTGCCTTCAATCTTTCTAAGAACATTGATGAACCATATATAGAACCTTCCACTAAATTAGATGAAGATCACCAAATAGAAAATGGGATGGAGAATGATATTGAACATCCTTCACCTATCATATCTGAAATTTAGAGAATATTAAAAATGCTAACAATAAAAAGAGCCCGCTTTGGGCTAGGAAAATGATAGAAGAGAATCATGTTGAACCTGATGAAGTAATTAGAGGAAGTAAGAGAACAAGAAATCAATCATGTTATGTGGCACTATTAACTAAACTTATCAAAATAAAACCTTTAAATGTTGAAGAAGCCTTATCAAGAAAACCTAGGAAATAAGCAATGATTGAAGAATATAATTCAATACTAAAAATGATGTATGGGATGTTGTACCCAGACCTATAAATAAATTTATTGTTTCTTCTAAGTGGCTTTAAAAAATTAGGCATGCACTTGATGACAACATTGAAAAATACAAAGCCAATTTTTTAGCACGTGGGTTTTCACAGAAGGAAGGTATTGATTATGAAGAAAGTTTTGCTGTAGTTGCTAGGTATGCATGTGTTAGGACTATCTTGGTAATTGAAACATCCAAAGGATGGAAAGTTCATCAAATGGCTGTTAAAACAACATTCTTAGATGGTGAAATTAAAGAAGAAGTTTATATTGAGCAACCGGAAGGGTTCATCAATCATGATAGAAATTCCCATGTGTAAGATAAAGAAAGAACTATATGGTCTTGTTGTGGTTTCACAACACATGCCCCATTGCTCCTAGAAATGGGGACCCCCTACTTTATTTTTTTAGCTTCTTAGATCCCTATTCTAGGGTTTGAGTCTTTTTTAGGATTTTATATAGTGCTTCTAGTCAGATCCAAGTCCTTATTTGAAAACCCAAATTTTGAAATTCATCATGAAAGAGGAAAAATCATCTTTTGCAAAGAAAATTGTGCACCTAGCATAACTCCTCAAGTGCATTAGTGCAATAAATTTTTTTAAGGAAGAATTTCTCCTTGGTGATGTGCAGTAGCACAACTGCACACCACTAAGGGGTGTGCTACGGTCTATAAAACCTAGGGACACCCTCCCCTTTTCACTTCATTTTTTTCTTCTAAGATTTCTTTGTTGCAACTATGCATCTCCTAAGGTGCAGTGTTGCATCAGCCCTCCTTCACTCCTCCTACACACACAAAGAAAAAACATGTCAAACAACCAAAAAAGGTGCGCAAAATAGGTTTATAACTATGCACCTTTTTTTTTGAAAAATTTAAAAAATATTTAAAAAACTTAAATGTACACCTAGACATTTAGGTGCACAGCTATGCACCTTAAAAAATTTGTAGATCATTTTCCACCAGAGTAAATAGGATGTGCATCAGCACACCTATTGAGCTGCACTACCAGGCATACCGCATTTTAAAAGCTTATGCAAAGCATAAGGCTCACCTAGCACACCTATTAGGTGTACTTCTTGCTATGTGTGCCCTCTTTTTTGCATCAAGTTTACAAATTGGATTTTTTAAGATGTTTTTGAGCAATTAAGATTTTTAGGTTTCATTTGTGTCTGTATTAGGGTTTGAATTAATCAATTTTTCCTTAACTCTAGACTAATAGAATTTTTTTTGTGTAGATTCAATAGATTCTTCATTGTCCTCCCTTGCTACAAAGATGGTCCCAAAACCTATGGTGTTCAAGTTTCAAGGTGTTCTAGCCAAATCACATTTTCAAGACGATTATTCAAAGATTTGGGACACCAAACTTGGTCACATAGACTTGAGTGCATTCCTGGCACTATGCAACAAATCCACCAAAAGATCCTCAATGATATCTACTATGATTTGATTAGGACTTGTTAATGTAGCTTCACATTCAATATTAGTACAATCCTTAGAGCTGATCATGACATTAACAGAGAACAATGTTTCTAAAGAAAGGGTCATGAAGAGCATAAGTGGAGAGATCATCTTGGATCTTCAACCCAAGGACATAAAGAAGGTGTCCCATATTTCGAGAGTAGATCAATTTATCAGATTAACCTATCACCAAGCCAAAAGATGGTACATGGAACATGTTGAGGAAGCTTCCAAAATAATTTAGTTGTTGTAAATTATTGAGAAGATTCCTCTAGTGTGTAAAGTAGACAAAGTGAACATGACAAGAGGATACATGAAGGAAGATATTGCATATTTTATCATACTCTTGAGAACAGTCATGGGGTTGCTAGCATCAAGGCACTTAAATATTTATATGGTGCACTTTATTGAAACTGTCAAGACAGTAAGGATAACAATTGATTGGGCTTCGATTCTTAGTGAGAACTTGGTTGAGTAGCTGGTGGTGGTTAAGAATAACCAAAAGTTCTACATGACATCATATTTGGTATACTTATTAGCCACAAGGGTGATAGATTACCTAGGACTCTATAAAAATGGTAGTATACAAGATGCAAACACATGGCCCTATATACTATATCCTTAGCTGGTGAAAAAGAAGCTTCCAGAGCACAATAAGGAATACACAATAGTGAATGATGCATTTATATTTGTAGTAATATGGTTCATTGAGGGGGATTATGTGAAGAGGATGTCCAAGGAGGCAATGACTAAGATATTAGAGGTTGGAGCCTACTACATGAAGTTTCAAATATTCAACTATTTAAGGGTAGCTGGTACAACTATCAACCACAAGAAGCTCCCTAGGTATCCCAATGAAAAACTCATTCTACTCGAGATCACTTGAAATTTTTTTTCTTCTTATGAAAGAGTTAGGAAAAAACAAAAATTAACTTGGGTATGGCCTATTACTATAGGACCATTTAGTGTGGTCCGAAGATAAGATATTCCTTCTTTCAATCCTGAATGGGATTAGTATTCCTTGGAGGAATATAACTCTCCTTTCCCTTATTTTGATAACATTGTAAGGGTACAATGTCTAGCTGGCAAGACATTTTTGCATGAGGATGAAATTAAGGATCGTTGGATGAATGCAATAGATGACTATGATGTCCTTATAAGGGATTCTTGTAGGATGACTCTCTATCTGGCAGGTAGTTCTTTGAAAATAAAGATTCCTTTGAAGGTATTGCAATAGGATATTGAGGATGTTCTTGATCCATTGTTTAATAGGGACAAGATTGGTGATTGATCGATCATGAATGCTGAGGTTGATAAGGAAGAAAACTCAGAAATCAATCACATGGCAAGGAATGTTATCCAACTAACAAAGGATTGCATCAAAAAACCTTTCAAGTTGGATCACATTCCTCAAGTAGTGGTCTTCAACACTCAAGCCCACCTAGCTAAAGGTCAAGGAACTAAGGTCACAATGCTTACATTTATAGCTTAGTCCCTGGTAAGCCCAAAAATAGTGCACCTACTTGACAGACCAGTTGGATATTATAGGCTAAGAAAGGTAAAGGTAAGAGGAGGAAGACTTCTCAAAAATTTGAGGTAGAAGAGGGAGCAACCCAAGCACCTCCATAGCCAAGAGAAGAAAATATACAAGGGTCAAAAAATATTGAAGCTTTGTACACAGGTCTAAGACAATCCTTAAGTGCCACTAATGGAAAAAGAGTAAGGAGGAACTAAAATGGAAGTACAAGAGGTGTCTTCACCTCAACAAGAGGTATAAGCCTCCCCATCCACTATTAAGAGAAGAAAGACTAAGACTCTGATCAAGAGGAGGAAAAAGGTGATTAGGAGAGTGATTCCTTTCCCATTAGTCCCATACGTTATCCCCAAAGGAGAAGAAGAGGAGGATGAAGAGGATAACCTTCCTTTGAGCTAGAGGACTTGTCTCGTAAGTGCCACAAAGTTAGAATGGAGAAGAAGCTCCATAGTTACACTGTCATCCATTCCTAAGTAGCCTATTCAATCTACTACATTAGAAGATAATCTGCAATAATGGATTGATGAGTAGGAGGGTGAAGGCATTGATGTATTTTAGATATCTGATTTTGATTTTATTCTAATTAGTACTAAATTTGTTGGAGATAAAATAAGGGAAACTCCAACTAATCAACCTCAATAGGAGGATTGGAGTCAGTTGCCACCTAAGTCACAAGGTCCCAAAGAAACTCTACCATCACCCGTTCATGTTACATTTTGTGTAGAAAAGGGATAAGCTACCTCACTTAATCCAAACATTGAAGAAGAACAAGCTCAAGTAGTAGTAGAAGAAGAGACACAACAAGCATCTGTCAATGATGTCATGGAGGAAGGGTAGATAAGTGAGCAACCTCAGCAAACTTCCCAAGACATAGAGGTGACAATTGAGGATTCAACAAGTATAGAGGTTCCCAGTGTAGATCACTCATAGAAGGAGAAGACTCCAGAGAGGATGGATAAAGGGAATAACATAGCAAGGAAAAATCCTTTGTCTTCAAAAGGTAAATTCCTGATAGAGCATGTACTAAGATGGTTGAGGAAAGAAGTCATAAGAAATAAGAGGCAACAAATCTCTACTAAGGAAGAGGATAGGATGGAATTGATTGAAGTTCTTAGGAAACCTAAGACACTACCAAAGGATGTAGATACATTAGCCTTTATCATGAGTGACAAAACTAAGACATATTTGCTCATGTGGCTATCCCTCCTGTGCATGTAGATGTTGAAGAATTGACTCCAAGAGACTATTAGATCAAGGAGGTCATGCTTGGAAACCTTATGTTGGACACTACTAAGTTGATGGTGATGATGAGAATTAAAGAAGTGTTTAGGCACTTAGAACAGGGTGGGACATAATTGATAACACTTTGAAGACAAAATGAAATCCTAAAAGGATATCTGAATGAATTTTTTGGTCCTTTAGATCCTACTAATCCTGAGGAAACTTTGAATGCAACATTATAGAGAAGGGATAAGGGTACTGTATGCACCCTAAAATGGTTGTCTAGACTATGGGCCCCCATTATTCAATTTATCAATTTCCCAAATCAATGGTTTGCAATATTTTATTAAATCAATTAAAATCAATTTCCTTTATCAAATTTGATTATTTCAATATTTCCTAAGGTTTATCATTTTATCCTAAGTCTTATTTAATTAAATGAAAATATCCCTTTTAATTAAATAAAATAAGTCCCCATTTAATTAAAAGAAAACCTCTCTTTTAATTTTTTTTTGAAAAAGAGGGGTAAAAATTTATTCAATAAAATCTAAGTTACAGAGAAAAGTTCAAAGGCCCAAAACAACACTACATACTCCTATCCTCTAGTAACATCTGATCAATGATCTCACAATACTTAGAAGGTAACTTATCCCTACCATTAATATCCCATCTACCGACATTCTCTAAAGCCTACTTTGCTAGACAATCTGCCACTCTATTCCATTCGTGAGGGATATGATGAAAGGAGACAGAGTCCAAGGAACTATAGAGACTAAAAAATTGTTTGGCCAAAGAGGCAAGTTTCCAACTAACATCTTCCAACCTCTGGTTATTTAGCATATCCAAAAAAATGTGAGATTTAGACTCATAGATGATCTTCTTCCACCCTAACAAGAAGCCATGCTCAATAGCAACCTTAATAGCTAAGGCCTCCATCAGATTATTAGAATGTTGACCCTTGTAAAGAGAGAGAGGAAAAATGGCACCACCATCATCACATCTACCAATAGCCCCAATATTAGCATGACTACGGTTCCCATGAGAAGACCCATCTATATTGATCTTCAAGAACCTAGTTAGGGGAGGAGACCACCTCCCATCTCTACACACCCACTACTTACCATGGCTCAGTCTTTTTCTAGGAATGCATCCTCGACATTTATCTCCCAAGTTTAGATTCCTCACAATAACTTGATCCCTAGGATCTATATTAATAGACATATCACACTTTGCATAAATTGTCTCCTGGAGCCTATTAAGAATCAACTTCCATAATTGGGAGCTTCCAAGTTTGGAATCACAAAAGATTCTATGATTCCTTTCCAGCCAAAGGTTCCAAAGAATGAAGATTGGACCAACCAACTAGGCAACTTGTAAGAAAGAAGTCTTCATTAGAGGTTTGCTCAAGTTTTCCCATAAATCAATAAGAGAAGTCGCATGAATACAACCATAACACCAAGCCTCTCATTGTGCAAACAAAGAACACAAACTAACGGTCCCTAAAAACCTCATTTGTGATGATTCTCCCAAGTGAGGCATTTCTTCTGAGCCAACAACCATAAGAAAAGGTTACACTTGGGCTACAAAAAGCTGCTCCAAACCTTCTCCCACCAGTCCACTTCAACCAAATCGTGAAGGTTCCTATCAAGAATAGCATAGCCTTGAGCCACTATAAATTTAACTTTTGGACTTGGACTCCAAGCCAAGCTGTCCCTCCCACTAAGAGAGTTGCAAAACATATTCTCCAGAACTCTAGAAAGAAGGGCACGATCCTCGTTAGAGCCACCCATCGACCACTCCTGAGAATCCTTCCAAAAAGTCATCTCAACCTACCCCAGGCACTTGATGGTCTTAAAATGCTCCACCTTAAGCCACCCTACATTAGTAAAAGTTTTGGAGAGGGGGAGAAGCTAGGTAAAACTAGGAAGAATGAGAGGATGGCCATCCCATGAGTCCTACCAAAATAGAGTATCCAAGCCTCTATTAGAAATCTAGAAGAGCCCCTCCTTAACTAGTTGGGCTCCCTTCTTAAGAGTATCCCAAATACAGGAGCCTTTACCCACCAAAGGAAGTCGTGGAACCTCAGAGCAATCTGCACTAGAAAAGTACTTATGGGTAAGAATCTTGGTCCACTCTTGATCTTGACTATTACACCATTTCCAGTATAGTTTGGAAGGCAAAGAAGTGACAACAAGAGCCAACAAGTGAAGCCCAAGGCCACCTACATGTTTTGGCCTACACACATACTCCCAATTGACCAAGCTCCACTTTGAGGATAGAAGACTACCAAACCAAAGGAATTTATTAGATAAAGCATCAAAGTCCCTAACAAAATTAGAAGGGGGAACTTAAACACAACGCCTATAAATGGGTAGAGATAGCACCACAACCTTTAGTAGAACCAATCTCCTAGCAGAAGATAACCATCTACAAGTCTAATGACTAACCTTACTCTTGAATTTATCCAAAATCCCCTGCCAGTAATCCTTCCACTAAGCACCCAAGGACAAAGGGACCCCAAGATACATTAGAGGAAGCGAGCCAATTTGGAACCTAAGAATTCTAGCAATCCTGTTCTGAACAAGCCAAGGATTATTAAAAAAATAAATAGAAGACTCATCATCATTAATTTTTTCACCTGAGGCTTTCAAATAGATATCCAAAGCTTTCCTAATATTTACTACCTCACCGATTCTATCCATGCCCATCAATCCAATATCATCCACAAAATAAAGATGAGAATACAAAGGAAGGTTATTATTCAAACTCCAAACTTGGATAAACCCCTGCCACACCTAAGCTTGTATAAATCTGCCAAGACACTCTACCATGATAATGAATAAGTAGGGATATAGAGGGTCTCCTTGTTGAAGTCCATGAGAGGCACCAAACAACTCAGAAGGTTCTCCAATAATAAGAACCGAGAAGGAGGACAAGGTCACACAACTTAGAACCCATTCAACCCATTCCATAACAAACCCAAAAGTCAAAAGATTTTTTTGTAAGAACTCCCAACTCACTTTATCATAAGCCTTGTTCATATCAAGTTTAATGAACATATTTTTCTCCTTAGAAGTGGCCATAGAGTGAAATTTCTCTGTTGCTATCACAAATCCATCCAAAATTTGTCTTCCACCAACAAAGCCACCCTATTTAGCAGAGATCAAAGAATCGAGGAATGGCTCGAGTCTCTCAACAATCAATTTGGCGATGACCTTGTAGACAACATTACATAAAGTTATAGGCCTGAATTGATCCAACTGATTATCTCCTTCCTTCTTAGGTTTGAGAGCCAAGAAGGTAGAATTCAAAGAATTTAGCATTTGTTAATTCCTATATGATTCTTGGACCACATCTAGGAGATCATACTTTATTATCTCCTAGAATTCTTGGAAAAACTCAATTAGAAACCTGTCTGGACTAGGGGCCTTACCTTTCTTCACATTAAGCACAAATTTCTCCAATTCTAGAAGCAAAATAGGGCTTAAGAGGGCACCATTCATTTCTGTAGAGACTAGGTGAGGGATACAATTCAAGATGTCTCACTCCTTAGGCCCATCACCAGGATCCTCCCTAGAAAAGAGATTAGAGAAGTAATTGACTACTTCCCTAGAGATATTTTCATAAGAAAAGATCTGAGTTCCATCTATTAAGATAAGAGAGGAGAGAGAGTTATCATGCCTTCGTGCCCTAACAGAGTTGTGGGAAAAAGAAGTGTTCCTATCCCCCTCCTGAAGTCAATCAATACAAGATTTTAGCTTCTAGAAAATCTCCTCTCGAAGCTCCCATTCTTCTAGTTCCTTAAGAGTTAGGGACTTAGCTTCACTCATCTCAAAGTTCAACCCATGGTCACAAATTTGGAGGGTAATGTTATCTAGCTTGGTTTGAGAAGTAGTCTTCTGAGCATGTAGATAACCAAAACACTATTTATTGCATCTCTTAAGTTTGTACTTCACATGTTGAATTGTCTTACTGAAAGTATACATGGTTGTACCATGATCAGGCATTCCCTCATACCACCAATCCACTATAAGATTAGGTAAAGACATGTCTCTAAGCCACATCAACTGGAATTTGAAAGAGGGATTCTTGGTGACCCTATATGAAGTGATGGAAAGCTTAACAGGCTAGTGATCTAATCCCCTCCAGTCAAGAATTTTAGAATTGGTGATCCACCTATTGTCCATCCAATAGCATGAAACCAAAAATCTATCAAGCCTTTTTGAGATAGCCTCACCACCACATCTCCAATTATCCCATGTAAAAAAACCATTAGTCAACTTCACATCAATGAGAAACAATGATCCAATCATATCTCTGAGAAAATTTGAAGATTGGTCCAACCTAGCTAGCCCTCCTCTTTTTTCCTCTAGGCTAATGACTACATTAAAATCTCTCTCCATAATTCATGGGAGATAAGGTTCCAAGGATCAGATGAATATAATATGGGCCCATAACTAGGATTTATCTGCAAAGTCTGTAAGAGCATAAATGTTGGATAAGAGGCACCTTTCTCCATTCTCAAAACTAGTGGCAATCAAAGAAATGGATGACCGACTGGAGATCCACCATAATGGGGATACTTTCCTTGGGTCCAAGAAGCAATCGATCCCTCCTAAACTATTCAAGGCACCCACCCCCTACCAAGAGCCCTGGGGCCAGATATACATAGCACAATTAGCCAATCCATCCAATGAAAGCTTAGTTTCTTGAATAATCAGGAGATTGAGACTCAATTAATCTACGAACATCATTTTGTTTGGGGATGCTATTCAACCCCCTTACATTCCATGATAGCACAATCATTTATGGGGGTGAGAGAAATGAGAATCAATGGGTTTCACAGACCCAAACTCAACCAAACTTTCACCCATTATCTTCACTTTCTCTTGATCAGTCCTCCCAACACTTTTTGATGGTTTATCTAAAGGCCCCTTTTTTAAGGGTTTCTATTGAATGCCTAGAACAAGAGGAGCCTTATTACTCTTTAAAAAATTAGATTTTGCCTTAGTCCTAAGGGGGTTAGTGGCCACCAAGGCTAGGCCTTGCGAACCCTATGCTCCACGAAGATCCCCGATATCCTAAACAAGAGGGGGCACATCAATTTCCAACTACTCAGCCTATAGGTCCCTTGTAAATAGAATCTATTCCTCTCTCTACATATCCCCAACTTGAATCTCATGCTGAATTTTGGCCTCAGAAGGGAGCTTGACTAGGATACCGTCCTCTTGGACCATGTCTCGAAGAGCACCAAACCTATTAAAGGTGCTATCTATCCATTCAAGTTCTCTTCTTACCTTTTCCCTTATTACAAGATTTAACTTGAGTAAATCCCTCACTATTAATCAGTCCATTAGATACTGTAGCCTTTCTGTTGTCCTCCCTAGGGGGACTTGGAGCATCCAAGGAGGGATTCTTATACCTCATACATCTGCATAGTAGATGTCCATATTCATGGAAAATTCTGCATCTAAATTTTAGGGTCTCGTAATCCAACTGCTAGATCCAAGAAACCGAGCCCATACAAATCTCCATAGAATCTAGCAATGAATTTTTCAAATCAATTTCTACACAAATACGAGAAAAAGAAATTACCTTATGATCTTGAGTCTGTGTAGTCGATCCCATAGGTTTTACCAGAAGCATAGAGATTGAGTGAAGAATATCTTCCTTCCATAATTCCAAAGGAAGTCTCAACAAGTGAACGCACATCAGAACCCAAGAGGGGATTTCCTCAGTAGAGTTAAAGTCCATGTGCCAAGGCTTGATGAATAACCCCACTTGGTTAAAGAAATAAGGGCCACCTTCAAAAGCCTTATTCCTATCCAACATGCATGATAAGATAACCATAAAATAATTATTAGCTGCTAACAGAATCTCCATATCTCCTTCTGGGTTCCGCACTCGATGAGACCAAGAATCCAACACTGGTAATGAAAGATGAAGGCCTAGAAATTTGTAGGTAAGAGCATGATTACTCTAGTACTCGACATCCTCTGAAACTTGTTCAGGTTGAATGAATAGAATTGGCTGGACCTCATCTTTTTGCAAACATCCATTAATTTTTTGTAGTCGAAGCTTCCCATTCGAAGAGGATTCTCCTTCCCCCGATTGAGATTTACCTTTCAGAGCCCTACTACTAGCATGCACCCTTGAAACTATCTCACCCATCTCCAAATCTCCACTAGAAGGCTGGGGAGAGGCAACACCAAGATCCCCCATTCACCCAGAGCCCAAACTTAGCAAGCAGACAAGGAAAAGATGGGGTAGAAGCTCCTCAATCCCACACTACCACTGACTCCCACCAAAGATGCAACAACTAAAACACAAGAATGGGTTGCAAGTAGTCACCCATGACCAAGGAGGAACTAGACACCTAGAATACTAATGAACACCCCTACTGTAACAACCTACAAATGCTGAAAATGAAAACATTGTGCCACGGGGAGCACGAAATGTCACAGGTTAGGCTAGGGCATGTAGGCCCTTACAGACTGAGAATTGCACTCCATTGCCTTCCCAATCCTCTCTTTTAATTAAATAAATCATCCACATTTAATTAACTAAGAGAAAAACCCATTTTTAAATTTAATTAAACATTTCCTATTTAATTAAAAGAACTTGCTCCCTTTTCATTAAATAGATCCCCACTTAAAGAGGAAAATAAATAAATAAAAATAAAGAATTCCTATACAATTAAATGTACATATTTCTAAATGAGATTCCATTTAATTATTTTTCCATTTTTTCATTGGTGGATCTTTATTTCACATTGGTCATTCTTTCTCCACCCTTGATTAAATCTTTTTGCCTCTTAATCTTGATCATCCAATCTTCTTTATAAGGGAGAGCCCTCTCCTCATTTTACATACACACTCTCTATGCTATTGTTATGCTGCAGGTTTGGAGAATGATTTTTGAAGAAGGAGTTTGAATAATAAAGCTTTTTTTGGAGAACTTCTATCTTCTAATCTTCTTCTCTCATGCATATATGGCTTCCATTATCATATCTCATCCATGCATTTTCATATTATCTTAGATCTTGCATTGTTTTGCATTGTTATCATATAGATTAGCTTTTATATCCATTTGCATGCATATTGGATCTTTGAATCTCTCATTTTATGGTGTACTTGCATGAGCATAAATTAGGTAAAAAATGAAGGCCTTCATTACAAACCCTTGCAGTCCATGAATATAGAGCTATGAGCTACCATTCGAGAACAATCTTGGATATAATGACTCATAGAAGTGTGCTCACATTTTAAGCACACATCTTTTAGGTACAGTACAACTAGACCCATTTTTGAAGGCCTGTCCATAATGGAGAGAAAATTTTGAAGAAAAGGGTGTATAAATTATATAGGGAAATCTTAAACTACTACACCATATGTAGGATAATGCAGATAGGCTGGTAGCCATTTTGAATCAAGATTTTGGTTTGATGGAAAAAGTATATACCTAGGGCAAGGACTTGCAAGTGCTATAGTCAATCAAAGGCAAAAGGTATTAGATGTTAATGGAAGTATATATGGAAAAAGAGTTAGATAAGATTGATGATTGGATGGAGAAGATTGCGAATGGCAATAAAGTAATGGAAACATTACATACAAAGATTCACAATCTCAAGGATCAAACCCAAGAGAAAATTTTGGAGGTAGAGAAACATTATACTGATGTCTATTTAGACATTTTTGAGGATGATTCTAGGGATAAGTTAATAGTTATAGAGTTAGTAGTTGAGAAATTTCAGAAAACTTTTGAAGAAGCTACTAATGATGATGACATTAGCCAACCATTCAGAATGGAGAAAGTATTATTAGAGTTGGATGTAAAACTTGGAGATTTTGTAGAGACTCCCATTGAGGTGGGCAACTATAGGCATAATGTGAAGGATAAGTATGAAGCCTTAGATTTTCCAAATGCAGCTGAAGTCATTGAGATCATCAAGAAAATCAAGGGAAATTACCCAAACATAACTCTAGTCTAAAGAGGGACAAAACCTAGAAGCCATAATTTCAGTTTCGACACTTGGCGAAAGTTTATTTTTTTTGAACCTGTTTCTAAGGTGCACAAGTACACTACTTCTAAGGTGTTCTTTTTCAAAGGTTTTCTGGAAGATTTTGAAAAATTTAGAGGTTTGCTAAGAATTAACTATCAGTTCCAAATTTAGAGCTTTCCAAGAATCAAATTGCATTCTAACTATAGTTTAACTCCTGTAGACACTAGTGAAGATGGCTCTCCTATTATTGGCACTTCCAGACACTCCCACATCATGTAATTTATTTCTCTTTCTTATTTTCTCATGCTTTCTTGGTTTTAAGACATGTAAAGGCTCATGCATCCATTAAATGATGTAAATATAGATGGAGTCCTACTAAGCACTAGTTAGATAGTTTGTTTGCATATAAATAGATTTGTTTTATTAGTTTAGAAGCATATGTTTGCATAAAGATATCTCTCACTCTCAAAAAAAATTAAGGAGAAGATTTCTTATAAACTCAAGAATTTAATATGTATTCTGGGCTACCATTATTTTGATGCAATAATATATGTTGTTGGTGCTCACATTTGGAGTGTAGCAATTCTTGCCTAATTGTGTTATATTTTGTCAATGTATGTTCGTGAAGTGTAATTGAGCTAATAGTTTTATTGATTTGTTCTAGTTGTGTGATTTTTTAATTTTGGTGTTTGCTATAGGTTTACAATTTCCACTAATGTACTTAGTTCAAGAAGAGATCATCATATTGTTCCTGCATAGCTTTTCACCTCACATGAGTGCACTTTCTGTGACCTTGAGATCTGATAAAAAGTGAAACATCTTACAGTTATTGAATTACCATCGACGATTGCATTAGTGGAATTAAGGAAGCACTACTCCTATTTTCATTGGTTACCCATTGATCTTTTCAAAGGCTTAACTCCCAGATACATTTCTTTTGTGGTTTATGTCCATAAGGATTTTACTTTCATGTTATTTTCTTAAAACTTCTTGTTACCCTATATTTGTTATTTAATTTTACAAACAATTGGTTAAATTAGGAATTCATATAGTTGCATTGTTAGATTGAATTTATCATAAAAACAAAAAAAAAATACAAAAATATATTTCTTTTTGTGTGTTTTATTCTTTTGAAATAGCAAGCAAATTCTACATCTTATCTGAATTGTTTGAAACAATAGAGGCCTCCTCATGAACAAACACATTTATCTTCAATTGAGTGAATTTTAGTAGGTTGCAAGATCACCCAGAACCTTAGAGTTGATCCTAGATGAGCTTTTCAAGAGAGGAGTTTGAAAGGATTCTTGTCATTCAACATCGTGCAAAATGATACGTGAACAGAATTGGTGCTAGAAGGAAGGCCCCTTAACAATTAGAATAGAAGAAAAAAAATTTTAATTTCAAAATTTTGCATTGTTTTACAACTACAAAAAAAATTCTGAGCTTCCAAGCTTCCGAGGTGCGCTAGGTGCACATGTGTGCCAAGTGCACTATCTTCTAAGGTGAGCCATATTTTATGAGAAAGTGTACTTCTGCAAAGGTTCATGTTTTCCATAATTGATGCAAACTAGAGGATTTTGATCCATTACCCCCATTTCAGCAAGCTTTAAGATCTTCACCAAGTGCATAGAAGTTCGTTTAACTTAGGAATACCTCAGATTCTACCACTTCCATTCAATATTTCATCATCTTCTTCAGTTCCACATCTACAACAACCACTCATTCCTCCACCAAATCATTTGATGGCCTTTTTTGCAAATGTTGTAGACTCACTAATCAACTTGAGAAGTGTACATAATGATCTTCTTAAGAAACCTAAGAATTTTTACCCAAGGTTTATCTATGGAGAGACACAAACTACTGAAGATCACATTAAGGTATTCACAGAAATTTGCAACTGAAAGCAGATTGCTAACAAGAATGTGGTTCTTCACTTATTCCCATATTCTTTGGGGGAAGTTTCCTTTAATTGGCATGTTAATTTGCCACTTGGATGTATTGGAGACTGGGATATTTTTGAAAAATTATTCTTGGAAAAATTCAAAACCTTCATCAAACTAGCTATGATACATCAACAATTCATATCAATCAAAAGGGACCTAGTTGAGATGATTTTGCACTTCAACCATCCTTTTTATATGGCATACCTCAAGTTGGAAATGCCATATGCTATACTAGTTGAAGCTGCTATTCAGATTTATTTGAATGCTATGGACCATCTGACTGCTTTTTCGAGAAAAAGACTTCCTATAGAACATATTGACATATTGGATAAGGTCTTCATAGAAGCAATTACTTTTACTAAGAAAGCCAATCCTAATGGAGGAGGATTGATGCTTCTATCTCAATCTATTACAACGATGCCAACATATCCTGTTGAAGCACTTGTGATGCCCAGCCAATTCATACCTATGAATCGAGTTCCATTACAATAGGCACCTACTTTGTAAAACCCTACTTTAACATATCTAGTGTATGAACCTCCAAAAGTTTCTTTCTTTGAGTAAAAGGTAGCAGCTTCCACTGATGCAGACAATTGTTTTGCCTCCTAGTTTGGTCAAATGAAGAAGACTATGTCACAAATGAATAATGAGCTGACTCGCTTAAGGTTGTCACAAGGATAGAATAAAAAATTCCAAAGAAATAATGTTGCTCTTTACAACAAAAATTATTTTCAGAAATATAATAGGATTTCTATGGGAACAATAATGCAGGAAATAATAATGGAAAAAATAATTTCAATCCTCCTGAACGTAATAATGGCTTTCAAAGAAACAATTGACAGTGGAACACTCATTTTGACAATGGAAGCATTCCTGCAGATAACAATAACAATAATGTTTAGTATGTAGACATCAATCAGTATGACAATGGTCAAAACACATCTAATAATGATGGTTCATATTACAATGGAAATCAAGAGATGAATCAGAATTGACAAATGAATGACAATGTCCCTCCTATACAATTCAATGCTATGCTACTAGAATCTTAAAATTTTGCATAGAACACACAGGTGGAATAACTAGCTAATGAAGAATTCTCTTTTCCATTTAGTTAGGAACCAAACATTCAACCTAAAGAAATGTTTTCTTTTTACAATGATAATCAAAATACTTATAATCTGCAAAGTAGAAAAGAACCTATGACAGACAAAATTCTACTAGCATTACAATCAACTCCTCCTAATTTGAGAGCAATTAATAATCTAGTACCAATTATACCCCCATATGGAAGACAACAAAACTAGAATCAAGGAAATGTGCCAACAATATTGAAGAATCCTACTTGGTCTGCTGAAAAGTATAGTGCAGTAGAAGATTTGAAATGAACAAAGGCCAACATGTCCATGTTTGACAAGCTGCAAAATTGTCCACATCAATGAGAAGCACTCATAAAGACACTTGATCATACAAAGGCACCCCATAATATGAGTATTGTTCCTCAAAAGACAGTATCCCAAACAATCAATGCTTTAGAGGCAATGCCAATTATGTTTAAAGAAAAGGTTGAGGTACCCCTATTTCTACTTAGCATCAAGATATAGGAGAAGAATCTTCCTAATTGCCTAATTGATTCAAGAGCCTCTTGTAATGTTATGCCACTATCTATAGCACATAGGTTGGGAGTCACTCCTGAGCCCTCTAATCTAATAGTGATACAGTTTGATAAAATAGAGGTAAAATTCATTAGGGTTTTGAAAGACATTCGGATACAATTGACAGTTGACCCCTAGATTCAAGACATCATCAATATACATCAAATCAAATCAAGATAGATGCAGAGAAAAAGTTAAAAAAAATGATTACAAAATACAACATCCTGAACAAAGTGGCATTCTTACAATAAAATTTGGGCTCCTAAAGTGATGACATTTGATACATTTTCAACTAAAATTTTGAATAATCAAAATGAAAGATCCTAGATTCCAATCCTAAAGTTAGAGATCATGACACGGTTCATAGATAACATGGTGCCTAATTTACAATTTTTAGGTGAAGAAGTTGACCCCAATATCCTATTTCTCTGAGGATTTTTCTATTTGCATAAAGTTATTCATTCAAAGTTTGAATGTTCATTCTACCAAGAAGCAGTAGCTAAGGTATTAACACAGATGATGGGACTAAAGAGTGGTAACATTCCGAAAAATAAACCCACAAAAAATCAAAGTCCTATAAACATTTATGAATCTATGGAGTAGGTTGAAGAGAAGATTAAGGATCAAAATGTAACATATAGTGATACCTCTTCAAATGGTGGAGGTTTGTCTTCCCCTCCACTAGGAATGAACAAAGTTCAAAGAAGAAGACAATATGTGAAAGGTCAAGGATGGACTTTAGTAGTCATCCCTCCTAAAGCCAAAGTGAATAAAATTATAGAACTAATAGGGGAAATTCATGACAAACAAGTAAAACATAAAATTTTGGTGTCAAGGACTAACAATGAAAAATCATTGAGTCCACCCCATGAAAGATTATGGTGGATTCCCAAGAAATAATCTTTTAAGGCCCAAGTGAAAGAAGATATAAGGATGAATAAACATAAGGTTAGAAAGGCCAAAGAAGACCTAATGTATACACTTCACTTTGATGGTTCCAAGTGCAAATTAGGATCTGGTGTAGGTATTGAGTTCATCAACCTAAAAAGTAAGTCTTTCTACATAGCATATCGATTACATTTTAGATGTACTAATAATGTTGTATAGTATGGAGCATTGATCTGAGAACTTCTTTTCACACTGGAGAAGTGGATCACAACTCTCATAGTCAAGGGAGATTCCTAGTTTTTTATAAGACAAGTGAAATCACTATACTCCTACAATGATAAGAGGTTGCTTGCTTATAGAAAAAGAGTATGGGATATAATGGATGATTTTGAAGCTTTGAACTTAAAGTCCATTCCAAGGAGGAAAAACATGGTAACAAATGGCCTCACTATTTTACCTAGTGCATTACAACTAGTCAAAGAAACAAAACTAAAAATATTTTTAGTAGAATTGGTTGCTACTCCATCTATTGTAGACAATGTTACAAACTTTCAAGTTGTTTAAGACAATCGAAACATACTCAAATTTATCATGTGCAATGGCCACTTTAAATGTGAAGAGATTGATGACACTCCAGATAAAAAAACCTAAGGATGATGAACTTGAAGATGAAGATGGGATCCGAAATTTGAGAGACAATACTATTCCCAAGGGAATGGTTGAATTGGAACATATTTTTGATTGTGATGAATCAAAAATTAAAAAAAGAACAGTCAAAGAAATAGGTATTGAAGAATGTGATTCATATAATTTGGGTATTGATGAAGATCCTAAAATGGCAAGGATCGGAAAGGCATGCAATGCATAGGAAAGTGAAGATATCCTCAAATTACTTATAGAGCATAAGGATGTCATTGCTCGGAGCTATGAAGAGCTAAAAACATATGATCCTGAGATTATTATGCATGACATTAAATTGAAATTGGATGAACAATTGTTCTATCAAAGGAAAAGACCTATTAAACCCATCATTGAACCACTGATAATGAAAGAAGTTAAGAAGTTTCTCGATCCAAAGATCATGTTACCCATTTTCCATTCTATGTGGGTGGCTAATTTGGTTCCTATATGAAAAAATACTAGAGAGATTTCATTGTAAATAGTTAAAAAATGATGTCTTTCTTGGATGGGTACTTAGGATATAATCAAGTAATGGTTGATGAAGAAGATAGGCTAAAGACCACCTTCATGACTAAATGGGGAACTTTTTCTTAGAGAAGAATGTCTTTTGGCCTACTTAATGTAGGGCATACATTTCAATGAGCCATGGATGAAGCTTTTAAAGGATTATTAAACAAGTGTATAGTCTTCTACATGGATGACTTAATCATCTTTTCAAGGGATCAAAGCATGCATATTGCTGATTTGAGACAGGTATTCAATAGATGTCATAAATATGACATATCACTCAATCCTAAGAAATATTCATTTGGGGTTACTAAAGGGAAGCTCCTAGGTCATATCATCTCTAAACCTAGAATCTCCTTTGATCCAAATAGAATTGAAGATATTCTAAAATTATTGCCTCCTCATAGTCAAAAAGAACTTTAGTCTTTCTTTAGAAAGATAAATTTTGTGTGAAAATTCATAAGAGGATTTGTAGAGATTGTCCATCCCCTTAATGATTTACTCAAAAAGAGAGCTAAAATAGAATAGGTTCCAGAGATTAAGAAATCATTTGAGGATATCAAAATGGCCATCTCCATGGCCCCAGTGCTAGTGAGTCTAGATTATGGATTACCTTTCAAAATATAATCTTTTGCTTCATAACACTCATGTGTTGGGATTCTAACACAGAAGAAGGAAAAGAAAGATGAAAGGCCCATTGCCTTTATGAGTTTCCCTCTAAAAAATGCCAAGTTAAACTATTCCAACCTCAATAAATAGTCTTTTTCTTTAATCAAAGTGGTAAATAAATGCCTTCCATTATATGCTAAGGAGTAAGGTCATGTGGTTGTGCCTAATCGAATAGTTAATACACCATTGATGCAAAATGAACTTTGTGAAAGATGAGGGAAATGGATGGAAATACTTCAAGAATTGGATTTAGAAATTCAACCCATGAAGTTAGTAAGAGGCCAAGGATTATAAAAAATGATAGTAGATAATCATTGAATATCAGAAAATGATTTTAGTATCTCAAGTTGATATTGATCAAGGTGTAATAACAGATGTTTGGTACTGAGATATTGTTTACTATCTTTTACAAAATTAGTACCCTAGTTGGATGAATAGTTCACAGTGTAGGGGACTCAAAATAAAGTGAAAATCCTACATGCTACATGATAGAAAATTATACAAAAGGAACTATGAAGGGATTTACTTGAAATGTTTAGAATGTGAGGAAGTAAAATAAGTTTTGGAACAATTTCATGATATGTATGGAATAGGGCATGATTCAATAGAAGCAACTGCTCATATGATCTTAAGATCGAGTTATTTTTGGCCTACAATATTCAAAGATACTTTTGAACATATGCATACTTGCCATATTTTTCTAACTAGTGCTAACAAAGAAAGACATCCTACAATGCCATTATGACTGGTATTTGAGATGCACCCCTTCACAAAGTGCGGGCTAGATTTTATTGGTCTAGTGAACCCACCATCGTCAACTGGGCACACTTTTATTCTCATAGCTAATTATTATTGTATGCACTAGATAGAAGTAGGGACATTCATAAATTGTACAACTAAGGTGGTTAGAGATTTCTTGGAAGAACACATTGTTACTAGATTTGGGATGTCGTTCTCCCTAGTATGTGATAATGGATTAGATTTTGCATCAATATTTCTTACTTAGCGGACCTTGAAAAATTAGGTTATTATAAAGTTCACTTCAAATTATTATCTACAAGGAAATGGCATAGCTAAGTCTACTAGTAAGAACTTGATCACGGTAATAAGATGTTTGTTGAAGGAGAATCCTAAAGATTGGAATACACAACTCAAATATGGTCTATGGATAGATCAAGTCAGGGTCAAGAATAATTTAGGGACATCTCCATATTTTCTTGTGTATGGACAAAAGCAAGTATTCCCACTTAACCTCAAGATTCTTGTTTTGAGATTCATGAGTGGAAATGTTGAAGATGCTGATAGAGTACAAATTAGATTGATGAATTTTTTAGAGATGGATGAAAAATGGATAGCTACTGTCATCAAGGGGTAGTTTGACAAGAGGGCCATGATATAGACTTTTAGAATATCTAACCTTCTTCTACTTTGGGACAAGGCAAAAGAAAATTTAGGTGGCCACACTAAGTTTCAACACTTTTCATTGGTCCTTATCAGATCATAGAGATTCTAGGAGAAAACATTTTTAGGCTGAGTTTCTTACAAGGGGAATTGGTTTTGTTGTTGGTCAATGGGAAATTTCTAAAGCATTACTTTGAAGCCTAAAAGATTATAAATAAATTAAAGTTCATTTCTGCAAGTGTCTTTATTTCTAAAATTATGTTTCTTTTGGGTTGCATGTTTGCTTTTAGTCATGCGTTTGTTGTCAAAGTTGCATCATTCCATGAGGTTAGGTGCACTCAAGATTTCAAGAATGATAAGTCTTGATGTATCTTATTAATAACTCTGTTGGTTCCAATTTTTAGGAAGAGATATTTCTTTGTCAAAAAATTTTTGATGATTTTTTTTCTTATACCAATTAAGGAATGGATGTTACTTGCAGTAATAAGGGACTTTTAGTCTTGAATTCAGAATTACAAATCAACAAGTTCTCAACACTTTGCAAATTTAAAGATCGATTATCTTAGGTGTTTTCGAACCAAGGTTGAAGGCAGCAAGAGATAGTCAAAACCCCATTGGTTCAAATAGAAATATATTCTCAAAGGAATTACTAAGATCGTTGTTTGGTGTGAGTGTTTCTAAAAGGTTCTTAAAAGATGAATGAAAGAGATGTTCACAAAAAAATGAATCTAGGAAATGACACCAATGTCTTGACCACATAGTCTAAACATGGTCAAGGTATAGAAAGAAAATAAAAAAGGGAAAAAGTTGTTAAGAATCAAGGATTTTGCAAAGTTTGAGAAAGGTAATTTGACTATAGGATATGTAGTCTAAATAAGCTATTCAGTATCAAAACAATTGCTTCAATGGAGAATCAAATAGAGATATTATGAGCTACATGAAGGAAGTATTTAAGAGATTACCCATGACTTCAAATGAAAAGTGAAAAACCCACTAAGAGCCCTTAGAACTGATTCTCTCATCTGGTCAAATAAAGAATTGATAAACAAATTTCATGTAGATTCCTGACGAATGGATCATATGGGGTGGAAGATTGTTTCTGAGTTGTCAAATTTTTTTGATAGACTATAATCTGAGATGTTGAAGGAAATAGATATACTAAACACACACTAAACTTGGAGATTTGAGATTTTGAGGATTTTATTGTAAAGTGACTCAAAATACACTTGGGATATTCAAGATTCAATTGGTGTTGGACACATGTCGAAGGAATGTTTGCTGATGAAGAAATGCTCTTGTCATTTCTTCCTTTTGTTGGGGCTATTTTTTGTGGTTTGAAAAAATATAACCCATTTCTCCTAGAAATGGGACCCCCTACTTTACTTCTTTGGCTTTCTAGATCCCTAGTCTAGGGTCAAAGTATTTTTTAGGGTATTATCTAGTGTTTCTGGTTAGATCTGAGTCCCAGTTTGAAAACCTAGATTATGATATTAGTCATTAGAGGGGAAAAATCATCTTTTGCAAAGAAAATTGTTCACCTAGTGCACATCCTTAGGTGTGCTAGTGCTCTAAAACATCCTAAGGAATCATTTTTCCTTGGTGATGTGTAGTAGCATAGCAGTGTAATTGTGCTTCATGAATGGGTGTGCTAGGGTTTCGAGTCTATAAAACCTAGGTACACCCTCATCTTTCAACTTCATTTTTTTCTTCTAAGCTTTCTCTATTGTAGCTCCACATCTCCTAAGGTGTATTTTTGTGCCACCCATCCTTCAATCCTCCTACATAGACAAAGCATAAACACATTAAACACCCAAAAAGGATGTGCAACTGCACAAATTTTTTGTGCAAAACTTAAAAAATGTTTTAAAAACTTAAATATACACCTAGACAACAAGGTGGACAACTATGCACCTTAAAACATTTGCAAACCATTTCCCACTAGAGTAAATAGGGTGTGCATCAACACACCTAATGAGATTCACTACTACACACCCCATTTTAAAAGTTTATGCGAAGCATAAGGTGCACCTAGTGCACCTATCAGGTGTGATGCTCGCCAGGTGTGCCCTCATTTTTGCATCAGGGTTACAAATTGGATTTTTTTAGATATTTTTGAAAAATTTGGTTTTCTAGGTTTTGTTTGTGTCTATATTAGGGTTTGAATTAATTTATTTTTCTTTGACTCTAGACTAATAGATGTTTCTTTTGTGCAAATTCAATGGCTTCTTCATCATCCTCCCTTGCTGCAAAGATGGTCCCAAAACCTGTGGTGTTCAAGTTTCAAGATTTTCCAGCCAAATCACTTTTTCAAAATGATTATTTAGAGATTCAAGACACCAAAATCTATCACACATTCTTGAGGACATTCCTAGCACTATGCAACAAACCCATCGAAAGATCTCCAGTGATATTTTTTGTGATCCAATTGAGACTTGTTAATGCAACATCACATCCAATATTAGTGCAACCCTCAGTGCTGATCATGACATTAGTGGATAACTATGTTTCTAAAGAAAGGGTTGTGAAGAGCATAACTTGAGAGATCATCCTAGATCTTCAACCCAAGAACATAGAGAAGGTGTTCCATCTTCCAAGAGTAGATCAATTTATTAGATTAACCTATCACCAAGCTGAACGATGATATGGGTAACATGTTGAGGAAGCTTCAAAAATCATTCAATCCTACACCTTATTGAGAAGACTCCTATAGGGCATAAAGATGGAAAAGTTGACATGATGAGAGGATGCATGAAGGAAGATATTGGATATTCTATCATACTCTTGGGTAGAGTCATGGCGTTGCTAGTATTGGGGCATTTGAATATTTTGATGGTACACTTTATTGAAACTATCAAGACAAAAACGATGCCAATTGATTGGGCTTTGATTCTTAGTGATAACTTGGGTGAGAATATGGTGGTAGTTAAGAATAACTTAACGTTCTATATGACATAATATTTGGTATACTTATTAACTACAAGGGTGCCAGATTACCAAAGAATCTAAAAAAAGGGTAGCATGCAAGATGCAAAAGCATGGCCCTATGTAGTATATCATTAGTTGGTGAAAAAGAAGCTTCTAGAGCACAAAAAGGAATATAGAATAGTGAATGATGTATTTATATTCACAATAATCCAATTCATTAAGGGAGATTATCCAAAGAGGATGTTAGAGGAGGTAGTAGCTAAGATATTAGAGGTTGGAACCTACTACATCTAGCTTTGAACATTCAACTATTTAAGGGTAGTTGGTACAACTATCGACCCCAAGAAGCTGCCTAGGTATCCTAGTGGCAAACTCATTCTACTCGAGATTGATTGAAAACTCTTGTCTACTTAAGATAGAGCTAGGAAATAGCACAAAATAACCTAGGTATGGCCTATTAGTATAGGACCATTTAGTGTGGTCTAGAGATAAGATGTTCCTTCTTTCAAGCCTAAATGGGATCAGTATCCCTTGGAGGAATATAACTCTCCTTTCCCTTATTTTGATAACATTGGAAGGTTACATTATCTAGCTGGCAAGACATTTTAGCATGAGGATGCAATCGAGGATCATTGGATGAATGTAATAGATGACTATGATGTGTATATAAGTGATTATTATATAATGACTCTCTATTTTGTAGGTAGTTCTTTGAAGATAAATATTCCTTTGGAGGTAGTGCAATAGGATACCAAGGATGTTATTGATCCATTGTTCAATAGGGACAAGATTGGTGATCGACCAATCATGAATGTTGAGGTTGATAAGGAAGAAAACTCAAATATCAATCATAGGGCAAGGAAAATTATCCAACTAAAAAAGTATTGTATCAAAAGACCTTTCAATTTGGATCCAATTCCTCAAGTGGTGGTCTTCCATGCTCAAGCTTGCCCAGCTAAAGGTCAAGGAGCTAAGGTGACAATGCCTACATTTATAGCTCAGTGCCTTGTAAGGCTAGAAATAGTGCACCAACTTGATAGACCAGTTGGATATTATAGGGCTAAGAAAGGTAAAGGTAAGAGGAAGAGGACTTCTCCTCAACAAGCCAAGCCAAAAGAGGGAGCAAACCAAGAACCTCCATAGCTAGGAGAAGAAAATGTACAAGGGTCAAAAAATATTAAAGCTACATAGACCCAAGACAATCCTCAAGCATCACCAATGGAAAAAGAGCAAGGAGGAACTAAAATGGAAGTACAAGAGGTGTCTTCACCTCACCAAGGTGTACAAGCCTCCCCATCCACTATTAAGAGAAGAAATATTAAGACTTTGATCAAGAGGAGGCAAAAGGTGATTAGGAGAGTGATTCCTTTCCCATCAGTTTTAGAAGTTATCTCCGAAGGAGAAGAAGAAGATGATGATGAGGATGAAGAGGATAACCTTCCTTTGAGCTATAGGACTCATCTTGCAAGAGCCATGGAGTTATAATGGAGAACAATCTTCATGGTTACACTGCCATTTGTTCTTGAGAAACCTATTCTGTCTACTATATTGGAAGATGAGCTAAAATAATGGATCAATGAGAAGGAGGGCAAAGGAACTGATGTCTTTTAGATGTAAGATTTTTATTTTATTCCATTCGGTATTGAATTGGTTAGAGATAAAATAAGGGACACTCCAACTAATAAACCTCAATAGGAGGTCAGATTTAGTTGCCATGTTAGGCACGAGGACCTGAAGTAGCTCTACCATCACCCATTCATATTATATTTTTTGTAGATAAGGGATTAGCTACCCCTCTTGATCCAAACACTAAAGAAGAACAAGAGGAAGAGCCACAAAAAGAATTCACCAATGAAGTGTCAAAGGAAAAGCTGATAAGTGGGAAACCTCAGCAAACTTCCCAAGACATAGAGATGAGAACTGTGGATTCTACATATACAGAGGCTCCTAGTGTGGATCCCTCACAGAAGGAGAAGACTCCAAAAAGGAGGGATAAAGTGAAGAGCATAGCAAAGAAATCTTCTTCATCTTCAAAAGGTAAATCCTCAATAGAGCATGTACCAAGATGGTTGAAGAAAGAAGTCATAAGAAGTAAGAGATAGCAATTCTCTATTAAGGAAGAGGATATGTTAGAATTGATTGACATTCTTCAGAAACCTGAGTCACCACCAAAGGATGGATGAGCATTAGCCTTTATCATGAGTGATCAAAACTAGGACTGATTTTCTCACATGGCTATCCCTCCTCTACATGTAAATGTTGAAGAATTGACTCCAAGAGACTATTAGATCAAGGAGTTCATGCTTGGAAAGCCTACGCTGGACACTACTAAGTTGATGGTGACGATAGGAATTAAAGAAGTGTTTAGGCACTTAGAATAGGATGGGGTAGAATTGATAACACTTTGGAGATAGAATGAAATCCTAAAAGGATATCTGAATGAAGTTGTTGGTCCTTTAGATCCTGCTAATCTCGAGGAAACTTTGGGGTAAAAGCACAAACTTGTATCACCCTTTTGTAAAGGAAAGGGCTAACAGAAGTATAATTGTTCACCTTCAATGAAATAAAACTAGTATTATTATTTAGAATTTGGAAATGAAGTAAACTAATAAAATGTGTAGAAATGGATGTAGTTTAAGATTTTTATTTTTATTAAACATTTGGAATAAGAATTAATATTCTTTTTTAATTTTTAAAGATAAAATTTTAGTTCCTAAAAAATGATGAAAATTAGGGGTTTGGTTACACCACAAAACTATATGGAAAAATACTTATTTCCATTTGAACTCAGACTATCTTATAGATAACATATATATAGCTAGAACATTAAACAATACAAATTGACTTTAGAGCTATAAATTCTCTTTTATAATGATTCAAATTTTAGCTCACATGAAATCGATAGTTTTCATCTCCCACCACATTTTTCAAAACAAATCTATTCTAACTAGAAGAAAAATTATATATTCCAAAAGATGAGTCTCTCCTATAGAACGTTATATAATTTTAAACTTTTTTTGATATGATTTAATATTATTTTCTTTCTCAAAATTTACATATTTTTTAGTGTTAAAATATGTGATTGTAGAGTTTTTTAATTACAATATACTATATATAATTAAAACACTATAAATTTCATATGAGAATATTCTTGAATTTGAGCTCTATAAAATGGTATTTATATGTTACTAAAAAGTTATCATAGAAAATAGTAAGAGTTATTGAAAAACCATTTTTCTAAAATAATTTTATTTCTTTAGTAAGTGGATACAATCTAGTATAAAACATGTATTTAATAGACATTTCGGATTGGAAAAGTGTGAGACCATATAAAACTTAGCTAGAATTAATTTATCTAGATCATATGTTTAAGAAAATTTGATTTTTGATTAGAAATACTCAAATTTAGTCATTCTGATAAGTCAGCCTGAAAAGTGACATAGCTTTGTACTTTTACCCTTTGAATGTAGCATTAGAGAGAAGGGATAAGGGTAAAGTCTAGCTAGACCCATTTTTGAAGGACTGCTAGCAATGGAGAGAAAGTTTTGAAGAAAATGGTATACAAATTATATAGGGAAATCTTAAATTAATACACCATATGTAGGATAATGTGGATAGGTCAATAGCCATTTTGAATCAAGATTTTGGTTTGATGTACAAATTACATACCTGGGGCAAGAACTTGCAAGTGCTACAATCAATCAAAGGCCAAAGACATCAAATGTTAATGCAAGTATATACAGTGGAATAGTTAGATAAGATTGATGATTGGATAGAGAAGATTGCAGATGGCAAAAAAGTAATGGAAACATTACATATAGAGATTCACAAGCTCAAGTATCAAACCCAAGAGCAAATTTTAGAGGTAGACAAACATTATAGTGATGCATGTTTAGACATTTTTGAGAATGATTCTAGGGATAAGTTAATAGTTCTAGAGGTAGTGGTTAAGAAACTTTGAAAAACTTTTGAAGAAGCTACTAATGATGATGACATTAGACAAGCATTCAGAATGGAGGAACCATTACTAGAGTTGGATGTACAACTTGGAGATTTTATACCTAGACTTGCATCGAGTTGGGCAACTACAGGTTGAAAATGAAGGATAAATATGAAGCCTTAGATTTAATAGATGCAGTTGAATTCATTGAGATCATCAAGAAATTCAAGGGTAAATACCTAGATATAACTTTGGTATAAAGAGGGACAAAATCCAAAAGCCAGAATTTCAGTTTTGACACTTGGGTGAAATTTTGCATTTTTTGAACTTGCTTCCAAGTTGTGCAAGTGCACTGCTTTCAAGGTGCACTTTTTCAGAGGTTTTCTAGAAGATTTTGAAGAATTCAAAAGTTCACCAATAGTTAACTAATAGTTCTAAATTTAGAGCTTCCCATGCATCAAAAACACATTCTACTGATAGTTTAACTCCTATAGACACCTAGTGAAGATGGAACTCCTATTTTTGGCACTTCCAGATGCTCCCACATCATCTAATTGCTTTCTCTTTCTTATTTTCTCATTGTTTCTTTGTTTTAAGATATTTAAAGGCTCATGCATCTAGTAAATGATGTAATATGGATGGATTCCTACTAGGCACCAGTTATATAGTTAGTTTATATATAAATAGATTTGTCTTATTAGTTTAGAAGCATATGTTTGCATAAAGATATCTCTCATTCTTGATACAAATTGAGGAGAAGATTTCTTATAAATTTAGGAATGTAATATGTATTCCAAGCTACCATTATTTTGATACAATAACATATGATGTTGGTGCTCGCATTTGGAGTGTAGTGATTCTTGCCTAAGTGTGTTATATTTTGTGAATGTATGTTCGTGAAATATAATTAAGCCAATAGTTTTATTGAGTTTTTCTAGTTACGCAATCTTTTAATTTTGGTGTTTTCTATGGGTTTACGAATTCCACTGACGTACTTAGTTCAAAAAGAGATCAACATATTGTTCCTGCATAGCTTTTCATCTCACATGAGTGCACTTTTTGTGGCCTTGAAATTTGATGAAAAGTGAAACATCTTATGGTTATTGAATTCCCATTGATGATTGCATCAGTGGAATTAAGGAAGCACTTCTCCTATTTTCATTGGTTACCCACCAATCTTTTCAAAGGCTTAACTCACAGATGCATTTTTCCATGGTTTATGTTTGTTAGGATTTTACTTTCATGTTATTTTCTTAAAACTTCTAATTACCCTATCTTTGTTATTTTATTTTACAAACACTTGGTTAAATTAGGAATTCATATAGTTACATTGTTAGATTACATTCATAATAAAATCATTATAATATAAAAATATATTTCTTTTTGTGTATTTTATTCTTTCGAAATAGCAAGAAAATTCTACATCTTAACCAAATTGCTTGAACTAACAAAGGCCTCCTCGTGAACAAACATATTTATCTTCAACTAAGTGGATTACTATAGGTCGCAAGATCACCCAGAATCTTGGAGTTGATCCTAGATCAGCTTTTCAAGAGAGGAGTTAAAAAGATTCTTGTCGTTAAGCATCCTGAAAAATGATATCTCAATAGGTCTTAAATGGGCTCAAAAGACAAGGTATGAAAGAATAGATATCTATCTAACAAAGTTAGGATATTTTAATAATGAAGCTAATACTAACTTATACTTAAAAATAGACGGTGATGACATGATTATTTTTGTGTTATATGTTGATTATTTTTTGATAATAGGTGAAGAACAATTTATAAACAAGTGCAAACAAGAACTAATAATAGAGTTTTATATGAAAGATCTAGGTCTTCTCCACTACTTCATTGAACTAGAAGTCTGGCAAAAGGGGAACCACATTTTCCTAAATTAGGAAAAACATACTATTGATACTTTAACTAAATTTGAATGAGGGATTGTAAACTAGTTACTACTCCTATAGAAGTCAACATATGTAAGCTAAAAGATGATATCATCAAATATGAATCTACCAATCCTACTTACTATAGGAAAATCATTGGATCTTTATGTTATTTGGTAAATAATCATCCTAATATATGTTATGCTACTAATACCTTAAGTTAGTTCATGTGTGCACTAAAGAAGATTCATCTAATGGAAGCCAAATATATCTTAAGATGTGTAAGAGGTACAATTGGTATGGGACTCATATATGATCAAGTGAAAATCAATCTTCATGGATATTCATATTCTGATTGGTTAGGCTTATCTACTAAATGTAAAAGTAATACTAGGTGTTGCTTTAGTCTTGGATCTAGGATGATTTCTTGGTTCAACAGAAAACAATCCTTAGTTACATCCACCTCTATTGAAGTAGAATATATAGCCTCCTCAATGGGATCTAGAGAATTTGTATGGTTATGAAAATTACTAGTTGATTTGTTTAAGTAGCCTCTGAAGCCAACTATCATTCAATGTGATAATTAGAGTTGTATCAAGCTTTCAACTAATCCAATTTTTCACAATCAATCTAAGCACATTGATGTTGGAAATATAAGAGGAGTACCTGAGAGGGGAGGGTTGACTCAGTTACTCCAACATAATTTTAAGATCCCTTAGATGTCAAAATAAAATAATAGACTCTGATAATTAAACTCTGCTAATGCTTGGTAATTACTTAACATGCAAATCTTAAGAGTTTATCTGTGATTACTTATCACTTTAACTTAGTTACAAACACAAAAAGGAAGTAGCATGAACACATTTGATACCAAGATTTAATGTGGAAACTCATTTTGGGAAAAACCACCAGTTGCAACTAGTTATTGTTTTCACTCTTCTAAACTGAGCCCTATTAGGAACCAACCTTGTTAAAGGTTAAAAAACACATTGTTAGGTGTGATCCTGATAGAGGATTTAATCACCCTATTAGGAATGGCCTTGTTAGAGGTCCTTAGAAAATTCAATAGAACTACCACCTTGTTAGAGGATTTACAAATAGTTACTAAACAAACTCTATTAAGAGATTTAGATCACTACTACAATGGATAGAGAGTAACAATGACATGACTTGATTTGGATGCAACTAAATTGTTGATTACAATCTTAGTTCTGGCTTGTACTTGATCTCTCCTAATCAAATGTATCCTTTTAGCTTCACAAGGATATTATTCTTATCCTTATAATTCACTTCTTATTTACATCATTAGATCTTCAAAATCTTCCATGCAATCACACTCAATCTAATTCTCAATTTGACCTTTTACTTATATCTTTCATATTGCCAAGTTAGATTAAATACAACTTAGAATAATTAATATTTATTTTCTCAATTAGCTAGAACCATTAGATAAATCAATTGAACTTAATATGCCAAAATGAGAAAATCCTTTGTTAGCCAACCTAGCTTGACAGACACTAATTTAGAAATGATTTTCCTATGTTGATCAATTGAAATTCGATCAACACAGCATACTAGAAAAGTTCCTTTGGTAACCAAGTGAGCTCGGTTAACACTAGTTCAATCCAATGTTTCCTTCATTAGCCAAGTGAGCTCAGTTAACACTCATCTTCTGTAGACATTACTTTGATGCCTAAGTGAACTTGGTAGACACTACCTTCTAAACTAGACAAAGTCTAGATTGCTCAGTAGCCAAAGAAAACTATCTTTAATACCCAAGTGAGCTTAGCATACATTAACTAGTAATGATATGACATTTTGTGTAACACCAAAGATAATGTACAATTAATCAATTGCATTCAACAATATCCCTCTTTGGTATAGATGGCAATACAACATGTCATGGCACAATGAAATTTTTGAAGAAAGAATAAATAGACATATCCGCAATTTCATTCTGATTCTCATCTATGAAAACTCCCTCTATCAATGTGAATTTTGTTCATCTTTAGTTTCTATGTCTATCAAAAAACTTTTGTCTGCTAGAACTTCTAATATGTTCATTCTCCCTTTTTTACAATTCTTTCTATAGTAGCAAACTTCTCCCTCTTTTCAACAACAACAAAATTTCTATGAGATATGACAATAAACTTCTCCCTCTTTGACATATGATGCCAAAGAAAATACTCAGTGGATATTAATGTACCTCAAGGATTGATTCATTTGCAGCATGCCCTTGCCAATTCTGCATCAACTGATTGATCTTCAACATGCTTTGGTTGATGAATTACTAAACATATTTTAGTGAGCTTAAGATAGGAGAATGACCCCTAGCTTAACTCTTAGATTAAAAAATGTATTCTTAGGTAATGGCTTGGTTAATATTTCTGCAATTTGTTCTTTTGTGATATTTTATAGAAATGTGCTTTGTTTTGGTATACATTATTGGATTTTTTCATATATTAAATGTGTTGGTGTTATCATAGTATATGACTACTAGATCCTTGATTTCTACCTTCATACCTGTCATCAGTTGTTTGGACCAAAAAATGTTAAAAAAATTAACTCCTACTACCACATATTTTGCCCCTATTGTGTATTGGGAGATACAATTTTTTCTCTTGCTTGTCTAAGACTCTAGTCTTTTACCAAGGAAGAATGCTCCACCTCTAGTTCTTTTTTTTGTCATCAATACTTCCTACACAATTAGGATCTGTAAATACAATTAAGTTGAAATTGCCTCCTATTTTGTACCATAAACCATATTCTTTAGTACCTTTTAGATATCTCATGATTCTTTTGACTGCCATCAAATGATTTTCTTTGGGATTTTCTTCTCAAATATTTTCACCATACTGACTACTAATGCAATATCAGGACTTGCATGAACTACATACTATAATTTTCCAATCATTGATCTATATGTGTTCTAATATACCTCTTTGGAATCATCATTTTTGGAGAGCTTATGGTTAGTAGACATAGGGGTTCCAACTGGTCTTGAGTTTTCCATTGCAAATTTCCTTAGTATCTCCTTGATGTATTTATATTGAGTAATGTAGAGACCATCTTTTTTCTATTGAATTTATAAGCCAACAAAGAATTTTATCTCTCCAAACATAGACATCTCAAATTCCTTACTCATTTCTTCTAAAAATGCCTTCCACAAGTCATCATTTCCTATGAATAAAGTGTCATCAACAATATTTCTACCAAGACCATCTTCTTGTCCGGTCCTTCTTTGATATATAGACTACTATTATCATTTGTTCTTTGAAAAAAAATCTGTATTAGGTAGTAATAAAGTCTTTTATACCAAGATCTCGAAGCTTGATTGAGGCCATATAATGCCTTGTGTAATTTGCAAACCATGTCCCTTTTGCTAGGATCTACAAAACCTTTTGGTTTTTTAATAGAGACTTCCTCATCAAGAATTCCATTTAAGAATGTAGATTTTACTTCCATTTGATAAACTTTAAATCCTATATAAGCTGCACATGCAAGTAAAGTTCTAACAATTACTAATCTTGTAATAGGAGAAAAAATTTCACCATAATCAATACCTTCTTCTCAAGAATAGCCTTTACATACCAACCTTGCTTTGTTTCTAGATACTTTTCCATCTTCATTCAACTAGATTTTGAACACCCACTTTGTCTCAATTACATTTTTATCCTTTGATCTACGAACAAGAGTCTAGGTTTTGTTCTTCTCTATTTGTGCTATTTCTTCATTCATAGCTTCAATCTAGCTTCCATTTTCCAAAGAATCTTTTACATTTCTAGGTTCAAATTCAACAAATAAACATGTACCTTTTAATTTTCCTCTTGTCATTGGACCATCTAATTTGTCTCCAATGATCTGATCAAGTGAATGATGTCTTCTAACATATCTTGCTAACAAAAGTTCTTTGTATTTACTTATTTCATTATGAATGTTAGTGTCAAGATCAGATCCCATTGTTTGTGACTTAGGTCCATCAGGCTTGATTTACTCTTGAAGAAGCTCGGTAGCTTCTACTTACAATTTGGGTCCTTTAGACTATGGCTCAAGTTGCATTGTCTACAACTCGATAGTTGTTGGAGATTTTGGGGACTCAAGAGGTGAAGCCTCCTTTCTTCTAGATAGATTTGGCAGGGTATCAGGTTCATAGTAAACAAATCTTTTGTAATCCTTAGGCTCTTCACTACTTTCTTCTTCACTCTTTTCTGGAGACTCATCAATTCTCACATGTGCACTTTCTATGATTTTATGAGTAGAAAAATTCAAACATTTGTATTCTTTACTTCTGCAAGAGTATCTCAAAAATATGCCTTCATCGTCTTTGACATCAAATTTTTCTTTTCTAGATTCTTTCAAGATATAACATTTACTACCACTTTAAAGTAACTTACATTAGGTTTTTAGCCATAACATAGTTCGTAAGGAGTTTGATTTGAGTCTTTCCTCAGCTATACTTTGTTTATGATATGAACCGTAGTGCTAATTGCTTGCTTCCAGTATTTGACTGAAACATTCTTTTCTATCATTAATGTTCTTGCACAATCCATGATGGATATGTTCCTTCTTGTAGCTATATCATTCTATTGAGGTGTACCAAGGGCTGATACTTTTCTTTTAATTTCTTTTTCAATGCACAATTCATTGAATTCATTGAAGATGAATTCCACACCTTTGTTTGGTCTCAAACATTTCAATCCTTTTCCAGTTTCTTTTTCTACTCTTGCAAAGTACCACTTGAATTTTTGAAAAGCTTCGAATTTTTCTTTTAGATACATTACCATCATCATTCTAGAATAATCATCAACAAAAAGAATGAATTTTTTTTTTCCATTGTAACTCTCTCTTCCAATAGGTCCACATAAGTTTGTATGTACAAGCTCTAGTACTTCTTCAGAATGATAGTTTTTGCTTTAGAAACTAGTCTTTCCCATCTTGCCAATTTGGCAATTTTTTGCATAGACCCATTTTAGGTTTCTTCAAACTAGGAATACCTCTAATCCTTTTGTGATTATTTATCTTAACCAGATTATCAAAGTTTACATGACATTTGTGCCATAACCATGGTAAAAGTACAAACCTATGTCACCTTTTAGGCTAACTTATTAGAACAAGTGAATTTGAGTATTTCTATCCAAAAATCAATTTTGTTCAAACATTTGATCTAGATAAATTCATTCTAGATAAGTTATATATGGTCTCACACTTTTCCAATTGGAAATGTCTATTAAATGCATGTTTTATACTAGTTTTTATCTAATTACTAAAGACATTTAATTATTTCAGGAAATTGATGTTTCAATAACTCTTACTATTTCTTATGATATTTTTTTAATAACATATAAACACCATTTTATAGAGCTCAAAGTCGAGAATATTCACATATAGAGTTTATAGTGTTTTAATTAGATATAATATATTTTAATTAAAAAATTCTACAAGAATGTATTTAAACACTCAAAAATATGTCTATTTTGAGAAAGAAAAAATATATTAAATCATTTAAAATAAAAATAAAAATTATATAATGTTCTAGAGGAGGGATTCCTCTTCAATAATATAAATTTTTTCTTTTGGTTAGAATAGATTTGTTTTTAAAAATGTGGTGGGAGAAGAAAACTATTGATTTCAAGTGAGTTGAAATTTGAATCATTATAAAAGAGAAAATATAGGTCTAAAGTCAATTTTTATATTTGATTGTTCTAGCTATATATGTTATATATAACATAGTCTGAGCTTAAATGGAAATAATTTTATTTCCATATAGTTTTGTGGTGGGAATTAAAACCCTAATTTTTAGTATTTTTAGCAACTGAAAAATCATCTATAAAAATTAGAAAAATATATCAATTCTTATTCCAAATAATTATTAAAATCTACAATCCTAAACTTCATCCATTTCTACACATTTAATTAGTTTACTTCATTGTCAAATTTTAAATAATAATACCAATTTATATCATTGAAGATGAATAGTTATACTTTTGTTAGCCTTTTCCTTTACAAAAGGGTGACACAGGTTTGTGCTTTTACTGAACAAATTTCTTCTACATGAGCAATAAAACATGAGCTTTCACTTAGATCAAGAAAAATTAGGTTACCTTTTGTTTGCTTGCCAAATCCAACTAGATTTCTTTTTCCATCCAATAGTTCAGCCTTCCCATTTATAAATTCTACCTTGAATCCAATGTTATTCAATTGTGCCACAATCAATAGATTATTCTTTAGACCTTCAGCCCAATAAGCATTATCATATACAGGTTCATTGGTTAATGAGATATGACCTTTTCCTTTTATGCAACAAGGTTCATTGTTTACAAATCTTACACTACCTCCATCACAATGTTCCATGTGTTCAAATTTGACTTTACCTCCAGTCATATGATGTAAGTAGCCACTATCAATAATCTATGCATCATTCTTGCTAACATGAGAGATAAGTGCCATATTATCTCCTTCATCATTAGATAATCTTTTATAGCTATATATACCATTTCATTTCTACTATTATTAGAACCTTTAGCCATAAAACAAGATTTCTTACCTTTGTCCTTGTAGCTCTTGAATTCCTTCTTGCTTTTTTACTTATTACTTTTCTTCTCATCCTTATTATCTCTATTTGGACACCTAGAAGCTATATGATCAACTTCTTCACAAGAAAAATAGATTAGAGAAATCTTTCCTTTGTACTTTTCCCCGCCTTTGGAGTATTCCTTTGCAAGTAGGGCTTCAAAAATTTCAAGATCATTGCAAAAAATTTCTTCAGTTTCTTCTTCACTTCCTAATTGATTCGCCTTTGATTTCTTATTCTTTTCTTTGAATGAGAGTTTGGCTTCAAATGCAGACTCAATATTTTTGGAACTAAGAACATAGTTATCATAGCTATCCAACTTAAAAGCTATCAATATTCCAACTAGAGCATCCAAAGTTATTTTTTTATTTGGATCACATCTCATTTCTTGAATAGCTAATACTCTAATTGCATAAATAGGAAGATATGTTCTAAGTACCTTTCTTACAACTATTTTGTTATCAATGTCTCCTCCAGATGCTTTGATTGTGCTTACACTTAGTTTGATTATTTTCACATATTTTGCAATGTTCTCATCTTCTCTCATTTTCATCTAATCAAATTGACCTCTAAAACTTTTTTCTTTGGCTCTTCTTACATTGTCATCTCCTCCATAGATGTCTTTCAGTTTGGTCCACATTGCATGAGATATTTTGTAGTCATTTATGTCATCAAATTTAGCATAATAGAGAGTATATGCAATATCAATCATCATGATACATTATGATTCTTCTTTTCAGCAATGTCTTCCACTAATAATGTTCCAGTAGGAGTCTTGTATTCATTATCAAGATATTTACAACATGAATCACTGATAGTCGCTAGATGTAATCTCATAAGTCCTTGCCATGATGCAAAGTTTTCTTTTTTCAACTTGGGAATCTATCTTCGATAAGACATCCTAATCTTTAGCTTAGGTACTCAAAACCTTCTCTGCAAGCACCAAAGGCTTTGATACCAATTGTTGGAAATATAAGAGGAGTAACTGAGAGGGGAGGGGTGAATTAGTTACTCCAAAATAATTTTAAGATCTCTTAGATGTCATTAAAAATAATAAACTTTGATAATTAAAAATCATTGATGCTCAATAATTACTTAACATACAAATCTCAATAATACATCTGTGATTACTTATCACATTAACTTAGTTGCAAACACAAAAAGGAAACATCATGAAGACATCTGACACCAAGATTTAATGTGGAAACCCAATTTGAGAAAAACCACCAATTACAACTAGTTATTATTTTCACTCTTCTGAACTGATGTTAGGAACCTGTGTGTTCCTTCTGTTTATTTTGTTAGAGTAGTGTTGTTGGAAGCATATGCTTTGTAAGTCGTCCTGTGAGTATATTTTATTATCCCACATGCATAGGTAGTATTACTTTTCTAGATCGTACTCAGTATATAAGAATAGGTTGAGGCCCTTGATGGGCACAGACGAATTTATTGTATTGAGCTTGCTCAAAGGAGGTTACCCCCTCGAAGTGGCTTGCGATCAGTAGATTCATTCTGAGTTCTGCTATCACTTTGTATTCTATTATTTCGAGCATTCTCACGATATTGCTATAAGGAGGTTCATCACATCTGGTATCAGAGCACTCTCTTGGGCTCGCTGGGTGGAAATTACATCAAATTTTTTTTCTGTCGTGGCCTTCAGGAGCAAAAATCATGGAAGAAGAAATGGCATCCCTCAAAACCAAACTTCAAGATCTGGATGACAAAATTCTGGGTCTTAACTTTCAGAAGTCAGCCATGAGCCAAAACCATTCAGGAGATACTGGGTCCTCTTCTGGCAATTTCCGTGGACCAAAGTTTAATTTTCCACGCTTCGATGGTTCTGATCCGACTGGATGGATCTATAGGGCAGAGCAGTATTTCAGCTTGCATAATACTTTGGATAACCACAAAGTCCCCCTTGCATCTTTTCATTTGGAACATGAAGCTCTTCAATGGTTCCGTTGGTACATCAAGGCTAATGTAGGCCCAACATGGAGAGACTTGTGCACCCTCATTTTGGAGCGCTTTGGCCCTAGTTCCTTTGATGATTTCACAGGAGCACTCACTAAACTGCGTCAAACAGGCACTGTAAGAGAATACCAGACAGAGTTTGAAAAATTAGCTAATCACACAGAGGGCTTGTCTGATGAATTCTTCCGTAGTTGTTTTGTCAGTGGTCTGAAGGATGCACTTCGCTCAGAAGTCAAAATGTTTCGACCTACTACAATGATGGAAGCCCTTGGGTTGGCTAAGTTAGCGGAAGACAAGATTAGTGCTCTACAACGCTCCAGATCTAATTTTGTTCCATTCAGAAATACAGGTTCTCACAACCCTCCAGTCATACCAGCTCCCAGAACTACTCCGATCAAGTACTTGTCTGAAACAGAGATGCGAGTTAGGCGAGACAAAGGGCTTTGTTATAATTGTGATGAGAAATGGTCTCGGGGCCATAGATGTGTTCAGCAAAAGCTCTATCTATTGGATGTGGATTCTCCACCGGAACAGGAAGAATATGTAGATGCTCAGGAAACAGTGGATGATGAGGTTGAGCCTCACCAGCCTGAATCTCCTTCACCAGAAGCTCCACCAGAGATATCTGTCCATACTTTGGCAGGAGTCACTACTCCACAAACCATGCGGGTCCAGGGTTTCTTCAAGAAGATCCCTCTTACTATACTCATTGATTCTGGTAGCACTCATAACTTCATTGATCCATGAATAGCCAAACAGGCTGATTGCTTTATCCATCCCTGCTCTAGCTTTGAAGTCATGATTGCCAATGGGGGCACTTTACCTTGTAAAGGGAAATGTCGCAATGTGTGTCTCTCTATTGGCGATTATAACATGCGCTCTGACATGTTTGCCTTACCCTTAGGTGGCTATGATGTGGTTTTGGGTGCCCAATGGTTACGCACTCTTGGCCCCATTCTCTGGGATTTTGCTGAACTTTGGATGTAGTTTTCAGCCGAGGGGCACCAACACACTTTGAAAGGCTTACAACCAGGGTCTCTCAGCATCATCAGTTCACACCGTATGGAAAAACTTCTTAAGAAGAATTCACATGGTGTCATCGCTCAGCTCCATTCCATTCAGATGCAGCCATCAGCAGTCTCTAGCACTCCTGCCGATCTCTAACACATTTTGGACAAGTATTCTGGTGTATTTGCTGAACCTGTGGGATTACCTCCTTCTCGTCCAGAGGACCACCGTATTCAGCTCCTTCCTGGCAGTGTTCCGCCCAACATCAGGCCCTACCGCTACCCATTTCATCAGAAGACCGAAATCGAGATACTTGTCCGTGACTTACTGAAGCAAGGTATTATTCGCCCTAGTACCAGTTCCTTTTCTTCTCCAGTTCTGCTTGTTCGCAAAAAAGATGGGTCATGGCGACTCTGCATTGATTTCCGAGCACTTAATCATCTCACTATAAAGGACAAGTTTCCCATTCCAATTGTTGATGAACTTCTTGATGAACTTCATGGGGCTCATTTTTTCTCCAAGTTAGATCTTCGTTCTGGGTATCATCAAATTCGGGTTAATGAGGAGGATATACCTAAAACTGCCTTCCGCACACATGATGGTCACTATGAATTTTTAGTCATGCCCTTTGGCCTCACGAATGCTCCTTCAACATTTCAGGTAGTGATGAATAACATATTTCGACCATACCTCCGGAAATTCATTCTGGTCTTCTTTGATGATATCCTCATATATAGCAAAACTTGGGCTGAGCATCTCCATCATCTGGAGCTTGTCTTGCAACTTCTCTCTGATCATCAACTCTGTGCAAAACTATCTAAATGTGTGTTTGGCCAGGAGGAAGTGGAGTATCTCGGGCATATTGTTGCACACCATGGAGTGCGGGTGGATCCTACAAAAATAGATGCCATGAAAACTTGGCCACATCCTAAAACTCTCAAGAGCCTTCAGGGTTTTTTGGGGTTGACTGGCTACTACCGCAAGTTTGTCAAAGATTACGGGAAAATTGCAGCACCATTGACAGCTCTGTTTAAAAAGGATGCCTTCTCGTGGACCCCTGTTGCTGAGACTGCATTTGAACAACTGAAACAGGCTATGTGCAGTACACCTGTTCTCGCAATGCCAGATTTTTCCAAACCCTTCACTATTGAGAGTGATGCTTGCGGCAATGGATTGGGTGCTGTTCTCCTGCAAGATGACCATCCTATTGCGTTCACTAGCAAAGCCCTCTCTGGTAAGAATCTAGCCCTCTCTACTTATGAAAAAGAAATGATGGCTATTTTGCATGCTGTACAGAAGTGGCGGCCATACCTCTTAGGGAGTCATTTTTGCATCAGAACCGATCACCAAAGTCTGAAATACTTCCTGGAACAACGAGTCTCCTCTCCTACACAACAGAAATGGGTCAGCAAACTCATGGGGTATGATTATGAGATCACCTACAAGAAGGGTAAGGAGAATATTGTGGCAGATGCTCTTTCTCGCACATTTGATAATCAAGCTTCCCTTTCCGCTATTTCTATGCCCATTCCCAATTGGTTAGCATCTGTTCAGCAGGGCTATGAAAGTGACTCTTCTTTATCTCAAATCATTCACCAGCTAGCCAATAATCCTTCTGCTATACCACATTACTCTTGGGATGGTGCTTCTCTTCGATACAAGGGTCGGCTAGTGCTTCCTCAGAACCCAGCTCTACATCAGGCTATTTTTTATGAACTCCATGCTTCTCCTTCAGCAGGGCACTCAGGCTTCCTTAAAACTTATGAGCGAGCAAGGAGAAACTTCTTTTGGAAAGGGATGAAACAGACGATTCAACAGATGGTGGCTGAATGTGATACTTGCCAACGCCACAAGGGTGAAACGACCCTCCTTCCTGGCTTGCTCGAACCATTGCCCATCCCTACACGGATTTGGACTGATATTTCTATGGATTTCATTGAAGGGCTTCCTAAATCCGGTGGCAAGACAGTGATCTTGGTTGTGGTTGATCGTCTCTCGAAATATAGTCATTTTTGTGCCCTCAGCCACCCCTATACTGCCTCCTCTGTTGCACAAATCTTCATGGACCAGATATTTCGTCTTCATGGACTCCCTTCTTCCATTGTCTCTGATCGTGATGCAACTTTTACCAGTCATTTTTGGACTGAACTGTTTCAGAAAACTGGCACCAAACTGAAGATGAGTTCGGGCTATCACCCACAAACTGATGGTCAAACTGAAATTGTCAATAAATGCTTGGAAACTTATCTTCATTGCTTCACTTCCGAACAGCAACATCAGTGGGCCAAGTGGCTCCCTTTAGCTGAATGGTGGTACAATACCTCTTACCACACTGCCTCTAAAATGACTCCATATGAAGCAGTCTATGGTCAGGCACCTCTAGTGCTCCTTCCCTACACTCCCAACAGCTCACCAGTCCAGGCAGTTGACATCGTTCTCCGCAGCAGGGATCAGATTCTTCGTACCTTACAGGATAATCTTCACATGGCCCGTAATCGGATGAAACAGCAAGCAGATCAACACCGTTCTGAGCGCTCATTTCAAGTTGGGGATATGGTTTTTCTTCGTCTACAGCCATACAAACAATCCTCCCTAAAGCTGAAAGGGTGTCATAATCTGGCCCCAAAATTTTATGGGCCTTATAAGGTTCTGCAGAAGATTGGTTCAGTTGCTTATAAACTGGAACTTCCTCCTTCTTCCCGCATTCATCCAGTCTTTCATGTTTCTTGTGTAAAGAAAGTTCTGGGTACCACTGTCAAAGCACAAACTACTCTCCCTGAAATGGATACGGAAGGATCCATTATCCTGGAGCCGGTGGCAATCATTGACCAGCGCACTCGCCAGCTTCGCTCTCGCTCCATCTCTGAGGTCTTGATTCAGTGGCATGGCATGCAACCAGAGGATGCTACCTGGGAACCCCTTCTTCAGATTCAACAACAATTTCCACACCTTAAGCTTTGAGGACAAAGCTTTTTTCTAAGGGAGAGGGGATGTTAGGAACCTGTGTGTTCCTTCTGTTTATTTTGTTAGAGTAGTGTTGTTGGACGCATATGCTTTGTAAGTCGTCCCGTGAGTATATTTTATTATCCCACATGCATAGGTAGTATTACTTTTCTAGATCGTACTCAGTATATAAGAATAGGTTGAGGCCCTTGATGGGCACGGACGAATTTATTGTATTGAGCTTGCTCAAAGGAGGTTACCCCCTCGAAGTGGCTTGCGATCAGTAGATTCATTCTGAGTTCTGCTATCACTTTGTATTCTGTTATTTCGAGCATTCTCACGATATTGCTATAAGGAGGTTCATCACAACTGAGCCCTATTAGGAGCCAACCCTATTAAAGGTTACAAAACAAACTGTTAGGTGCGACCCTATTCGAGGATTTAATCACCCTGTTAGGAGTGGTCTTGTTAGAGGTCTTTAGATAATTCAATAGAACTGTCACCTTGTTAGAGGATTTACAAATAGCTATTAAGCCAACTCTGGTAAGAGATTTAGATCACTACTACAATGGTTAGAGAGTAACAATGACATGACCTAATTTGGATGCAACGAAATTCTGGGTTACAAATCTCAATTTTGGCTTATACTTAATCCTTCCTGATCGAATATATCCTTTTAACTTCACAAGGATATTCTACTTATCCTTCTAATTTTCCTCTTCTTTGCATCATTAGATCTTCAAAATCTTTCATGCATTCACACTAACTCTAATTCTCAATTTGACCTTTTATTTATATCTTTCATATTGTCAAGTTAGCTCAAATATAACTTAGAATAATTAATATTATTCTTCTCAGTTAGCTAGAACCATTAGATAAATCAATTAAACTTAATATACCAAAATAAAAAAATCCTATGTTAGCCAACTCAACTCAGTAGACACTAACATAGAAATGATTTTCCTATGTTGACCAACTGAAACTTGGTCAACATTGCATACTAGAAAAGTTCATTTGGTAACCAAGTGAGCTTGGTTAACACTGGTTCCATCCAACATTTCCTTCATTAACCAAGTGAGCTCAGCTAACACTTATCTTCTATAGACTTTCCTTTGATACTTGAGTGAACTTGGTAGGCACCACCTTTTAAACTAGGCAAACTTTGGATTACTCGATAGCAAGAGAAAATTGTCTTTAATGCTTGAGTGAGCTTAACATACATTGACTGGTAATGATATGACATTTTTTGTTACAACAAAGATAATACACAAGTAATCAACTATATTAAAAAATTGAAATACTTATCATTACATTAGAGATACGGTAGATCAAGGTGTTAACAAACTGGAGTACATAAGCACAAATGAGAAAATAATACATGTTTTTACCAAGCCTCTTGCCAACGTGAAATTGGAATACTTTAGAGGAAAACTTGGTATGATTAAATGGTAAGGTTGAATATTAAATTTCAATTTCAATTTATATGTATTTATGATTCTATGGTTGTTTAGTTACATCAAATATGTAATTAAAGGTGATGATCTTTCATGCATATCTATATTCATAAAGTAATCTTTGTAAGCTGATGATCTTGCAAATGATAGGCCTATTATTATGACAGTTTTGTTTTGAATATGGAGAAACTCATTAATAATGAATGCATTATGATTACTCTAGATATTGTTTGGGACAATTAGAGATCATAATATATATTATGAGAGTGTTCATAACATGGTGATTACAATTATTTGACAAGTCACTATTTTAGAGTGTTATAGTCAGATAATGTGTTGTGTATAGATATCCTTAATATTGATATCTCATAACAAAATTGTTACTTCTCCCTTGCTAAGAGGGAGTGTTAAAGTATAGCATCATTCAAAGGGATATTGAGTATTTGAATTCATGGTTTACATGAACGTTGTTTTAAGTCTTATATTATTGATGAGAATAACACGCACATGCACACGCACACGCACACGCACACCCGCGCGTACACACACACACACACACACACACACACACACACACACACACACACACACACACGCATGCACGCACGCACACATGCAGATGCACACACACACATATGGTTAATTATTCATAAATGACTTTACTTATCAAATTAGGCTCTTATCATTGAAGAGACTATTCTATTATCAGGGGTCTTGAATATATTTATTACTACCACCAATTGATTATTAGTGGAAAGAAAATTAAATATATTTGCTTATGCACCAAACAATGATTAGTTATGTCCACATAGGGACATAACCCTACATGGCCTTTGTTCACATACAATCATGTGTCTACGGGAATATGAATTTCTTCATATATAATATAGAGTATTTGGGGAGGACTAATATCAATAACAAGGCATATACAGTCCCAACTATCACTCTCTCTCTCTCTAGCAAAACAAAGATATTACTCAAGTCAAGTTTGTCTATCCTTCCTTGATGTTCAAGTCTAACTATTGTCACAAACAGACTGCTGCAGTAGCAGAGCGGGAAATAAAATAAGAAATGTTTTATGTTTTCAATATTTAAATTTAATGTTTTCAATAAATGTCCTACATGTGGTGGCATACCTAGAGTAGCAGTTCAATGAGCTCTCCAGATATAGCCACCTAGGACCAAGTATAGGTTTTTTAAATTAGAATAGTTTTAATTCGTAGATAATGATTGTTAGATTCCAATAATAGGTAGTAGGCAGTTTCAGATTCTTATCCTTTTCTTGGATAGAAGATGAAAAAAAAATGTGGATATTTAAAATGTGGCCTACTGCATGATTGTCAGATTCCAATAATAGGTAGTAGGCAGTTTCAGATTCTTATCCTTTTCTTGGATAGAAGACAAACAAAAACATTTCTCATCCTTTTATTAGAAAAGGAGAGTCAGTTTTAAATAAGCCGGTTGGCTATGTAAGAGAGGCATTCGAATTTGGGTAATAGAGAAAAGTTTCAATTTTTGCCTTAGAAAGGATATAGATAATCGACTATGGAGTTTGGCAGCAATTCGATCTTGGTCTCTCTTGTCAAAGTGCAAATATATTTTCTTTGAGGACATTCCGGGTTAAAGATCTTGGTGTGCGGGTGAAGATAAACTATGGAGATTTATATATTCTGATTAATCCAATCTTGAGTTTGGTTCAAGTTTGATCCCGACTGATTGATGTTGTGCCGCTTGAAGTAACTCAGTTGAGTGAGTATTCCTCCCGAGCTTTCCAAGGTGTGACTCTGCATCACAGATTGCCACTCAAGTTCGAAGATCTACATCATTATGTAATGGGCACCCCTGGATGTCCCAAAAGCTAAACCAAATTGCTGAAAGGAATTATGTCAAACAGTTTGCATTCAACCTCATATTTTTCCATTTAATGTTTTAAACCCGTTATAACTTCAAAAATCAAATGTTTATTTATTTGTTGTGTTTTGTGCATGGAATTGGTATCATACAACATAAACAAGAAAGAAACTACAATAATATGCAAAGTGGAAATGAACTGCCTCTAATAAAATGTTATTTTCAGAATTCATAAAACCAAATACATGGCAGATTTATCAACTTACTAATTACTTTAGCAAAATTGACATAATACTCCAGCCCATGCTTTTGAACTTGCTGCTATAGTGCTTTGTCCTTCAATCAGTCCACTACCTTCGTAATATCATTCCCTCAAAGTGGCATAAGTGTCGAAAAAGTAGTGAAGAAGATATGAGCAAAACACCAAATCTGCCTGTAGCTAGAAATGCAACTAAATTTCCTGATAATGAAGCCAATAACAAAGAATTTCAAAGGCCAAACCCCAAGGGAGTGACATCTAGAATGTTACAAGAGAGGATAGACATCCTCAAATGCCAAGAATGGAGCTGCAACTCACACACCAATTTCTTCTCATATTCAACCTAGCTAATGAAGCCACAAATGCTTCCTTTTATTCTATTTCCAAGGGTCCGCTCAAATCATATGGGCAATGTGGGATAAAAGATGTGTAGTATATAAAACATATATTAAAATACCCCTTATGCCTCCCTTGGATACAAATCCTCATAAAATAAATATTAAAGTAACACTTTAATATTTTACAATTAAATTAGATGTTACTTTAATAAAACTTCAGGCATTAAAATGTATTAGCAATCAGACTCCGAATAATGCGAATGATAGCTCATCAGAAAGCTCTCACCGAGGAGTATCAAATCCAATCACCAAAATTGACCTACACTGTGTCCTACCGACTTACTAAAAATAGTAAGTATGCCTGAAATTGAGTAAATCAACTTTGTTTTGGCCCAAACTAGAAATGACTAGGCCAAAACACTCTAGGATCCCATTAAGCGCTTCATTAGCCCTCGGGACCATGTAGAACAAGGCTAACACACACACACTTGGTCAACTGCTAAAATGGGGAAATTACAATCCGCCTCCCTTGAAATTGCTTGTCCTCAAGCAATCTTAGTCCATCCTACTGAATAACTTGCTCACTCTCCCATGTAGAATCTTCCTCCGACAGGTCTCTCCATCTGACCAAATACTCCTTCACTATCATGTTTCTAAGCTTCCTCTCTCTAGTGTCCAGAATAGCCTTGGGTACTAACACAAGCTTCCCCTCCTCATCCAAAGGGGGTAAATTTGCAAAAGGCATTACATTCTGAGCAATGGCTTTCTTAATCCTAGACACATGAAACACATTGTGCACTCGATTGCCCTCTGGAAGCTCAAGCTCATAGGCGACTTTTTCCACTTTGCGAATCACCCTGTAGGTACCATAAAATCTAGGTTTCAACTTTTCAACTCTGCTCTTCTTGAGCAATGATTGTCTATATGGTTGTAGCCTCAAGTAAACCATATCCCCTACCTCAAAGCTATGCTCTATTCAGTGCTGATTAGCATACAATTTTTGTTGATTCTGGGCCTGTTGTATATTCTCTTTGAGCACTTTCAAGATATCCTGACTATCCTGCAATAAGTTTTTGGCTTTGGGCACTCTACTATCCCCCAAAACTAAATCCATGAACCTAGGTGCTTCATAACCATAGAGTGCCATGAAAGGTGTCATCTTGATGGACATATGATAAGTGGTGTTATAACAATACTCTCCCATATGCAACCATCTGATCCAAGCCTTTTGTTGTGCAGTTACATAGTTCCTCAAATATCCTTCCACCCATTTATTCACAATCTCTGTTTGCCCATCTGTTTTTGGATGATAACTAGTGCTAGGTGTAAGATCTATACCACACAACCTAAACAAATCTTGCCAAAAAACACTCATAAACTTACTATCTCGGTCGCTGACAATGAATTTGGGCAACCCATGTAACCTGACTATCTCTCTAAAGAAAAGATCTGCCACCTGTGCTGCTATGTAAGTGGATGGAATAGCAAAGAAGTGAGCAAACTTCATCAAGTGGTCCACCACCACATAGATGCAATCCCTTCCCTACACTCGTGGTAAACCAGTGATGAAGTCCATCGAAATACTTTCCCATTTCCTATCAGGAATGGGAAAGGGCTGTAATAAACCTATAGGAAATGTGTGCTCTCCCTTATTCTGTTGACAAACCAGACACTCCCTGACATACCTCTAAACATCATCCTTGAGCCCTTTCCATGAAAACCACTCTCAGATCTTCTGGTAGGTCTTGAAGACCCCCGGATGTCTAGCTGTGGGTGCATCATGAAATGCCTTCAGTATCGCCTCTCTCAAATGTGATGACGGAATCAAATAAACCCTATCCTAAACTCTGATCAATCCATGTATCACCTCATAGTGATCATCCTGTATGGTACCTGAAATCAATCCAAAAGCCCAAGCATCTCTGACATACTCTGCTATAATCTGATCTCTCCAATCTCTTGAAAATCTCTGCCAAAGCACATAAGTGATGTCTCCGAGATAAGGCATCAACCACCACATTTTTCTTACCTTTGACAAACTCTATGTCAAAGTCATATGCCTACAATTTAGTCACCCATTTTTGTTGTCATTAATTAAGATCACGCTGGCTCATGAAGTATTTAATACACTTGTGATTAGTCTTGATCACAAAATGTCCACCTACCAAATATGACCAAAATTTGACCAATGCATGCATTATGACCAACATCTCCTGGGATGCTTCCTACTCTTGAATGCAATGGGATGCTTCCCTTGCATCAATACTACTCCAATCCCATCACCTGATGCATCACAATGAAGCTCAAAAGGCTTCGTGAAATTCGGTAGAGCTAGAACTAGACATGAAGACATTACCTGCTTGAAATGCTCAAAACACCTCTGTGATGCCCCTATCCACACGAAGGCTCCTTTCCTGGTAAGATTTGTCAAGGGTGTAGCAATCTATGAGAATGCCTTAACAAACCTCCTATAAAAACCACATAAACCAAAGAATTCCTTAAGTTGTGTAAGGTTCGTGGGAGTAGGCCACTCTAAAATAGCTCTAATCTTTTCGAGATCAACCCGAACACCATCTGCACTAATGATATGCCCAAGGTAAAGGAGCTCAGTCATACCAAACTCACATTTAGATACCTTGGCATACAATGAATCTCTCTCCAAAATAGATAACACCTCCTCCAGATGATGTAAGTGCTCCTCCCAGGTCTTACTGAAGACCAAGATGTCATCAAAGAAGATCAAGACAAATCTCCTCAACTGCTTCTTGAATACCTGGTTCATACAACTTTGAAATGTAGCGAGTGTATTGGTTAGACCAAATGGCATAATCATGAACTTAGAGTGGCCATAGTGACATTGGAAGGCTATTTTCTCAATGTCCTTTTCTCTCATCCTGATCTGATGGTATTTGGATCGCAAATCAATTTTGGTGAAGAAGCATGCCCCATGCAACTCATCAATCAACTCATCAATCTTAGGAATGGGATACCTATTTTTAATTGTTTTCTTATTTAGTGCCCTATAATCGATACACATGCACATCATCCCATCTTTCTTCTTTACCAATACTACTTCTAAAGAAAAGGGGCTCTTACTGGGCATGATATGCCTCATCTCCAACAAATCCTTAATCGCCTTCTCTATCTCATCCTTGTGTTTCTTAAGATGACGATAGGGAATAATCATAACTGGTTTGGCTCCCTCCTCGAGCTCAATAACATGTTCCATCCCTCTATTAGGAGGAACCGCATGAGGAATATCGCTAAATACTTTAGCGTGTCTATCAAGTATCTTCTGGATATTTGGTGGATGACTCTTTTCTTGTCTCTCTAGTGAAGTTGGCATAATGTAGCACTCTGCCACCCACTCTATGTCATCTTGACAAAAAAGTCTCTACATTCTCCTCAAGGACACTACTCTGCAACCTCCATCTAAAAGTCCTCTAAGTACCACAGTTCTACCCTCATGCTGGAATCTCATCTCCAATTTTGCTAGGTTAAATGTGAACTCCACTAGTGAAGCCATCCATGTCATGCCGAGGATGACATCATAATCTCCCATGTCCACAACATAGAACTCATCCTTCAACTCGTAGCCATCTCCAAACTGGATGTGAAGATTAGATATCTTTTGAGTGCATAATAATTTATCACTGTTAGCCACGATGACTCTAAACCCATCATGCTCCTCTGTCTGTAACCCTCTTCTGGCTACCAACTATGCATCTATGAAGTTATGTGTATCCCCAGTGTCAATAAGAGATACCACTTTCTGCCCCTAGATAGTACCCTTGACCTTAAATGTGATTGCCTTTTGGGCCCTTGTCAAGCGTGCCAATGATCTATCATCCTTAGGAATGCTACTCTCCTCTATAGTGTTACCCTCATCTGAATCAAAGTGCTGATCCTCCCCCTCTGACTCTAAATTTTTTGCTGAAAAATACTCCATTTGATTTGCCTTAGCCTTGAGAGAACATTTATGAGATAAGTCCCAAGGCTCTCTATAATGGAAACACAACTTCTTCTTTCAAAGTTCATTCAAGGTTTCATTGTCTAGTCCTTTTGATCCTTCTTTGGGTTTGCTATACTCTTTTTGAAATGATTTTTTATCTTTGTCCTTACAGTAGGAAGAATTTGTTGAATGGTTTTTTCCTTTATATACCGAAGGGGCTAAATCTCGTGCCTTTTTAGTTGCTTCAGCTAAGGTGAGTGGATCATGTCCCTTCACCCAACCTCGTAATGGATCAGCAAGACCATCACAAAATAACACCACCAATCTCCTAGGAGAGATATCAGTAACAAGCACAGACAAGTGTTGAAACTTGGCAATGTAAGCATCCACAGAACCTGACTGTTTTAACGGTGCTAGTTCCTTGAAATGTAACTCGTGATCCCTAGTGTCAAATCTCTCAATCAATGTTTTGGTGAATTCTTCATAGGATGTAATCTGATTATGCCCCAAAGTCACCATGCCATGATGCCACCATTCATGTGCAATGCCATCCAAGTGCATAGCCACATACTTGATAGCCTCCTCCTCAGGCATAGGATTTAGCTGCAAGTATGTATCTACCTTCTGCACCCAAGCTCGTGCAGTCAGCTTCCCTGAAGCATCATAATAAGGTAAGGAAAGTTTTCCAACTTTCTTTCTCAGCTCAAAGTTTTTATTCCTCCCTCCTACTCTAGGCATGTGTCTCATCCTCAAGTCCATATAATCTTTGAGGGAAATATCTTCCTGAAACTCCGGTCCACTAGCCTCCCAGTCCCTCCTGAATTGATCATGTAGCTTGGTAATCTGTGATTCATTTACTGGTTAAACCGGATCTCTGAGTGCGAAGGTGGGTAGAAGAGGTCTCGAGCATGTAGTCCACACTGGGCGTGCAACGTGTCTAAAGTTATCAGCCTCATTCCCATTGTTGTTGTGTCCATTATTACCATTAATGTTATTCTTAGGACCATTGTTGTTGCCTTGGCCTCCATGGTTATTGTTTCCCCCATTGTTATTGTTTCCCTCATTGTTATTGTTTCTGTTGTTGGCATCAGCTAGATTAATATTGACACCCATCTATCTAGCCATGAGCTGCAACATCATGTCCATTTGCCTATTTTGCTCCTGCTGCATACGCTACCTCTGCTCTAATGTATCCAGTAATTATCTGAACATTACGTCCCCCTAATCTGGACCGAAATTCCCACCTCCGCCTAATCCTATATTCCTGTCATCTCGATCACCCATATTGTTATCCTAATCAAAGAATATCTCCTCTATGTCTGTATGGCTGGATTCAATGTCCCCTTACACGGATGTACTAGATTGTTTGCTTTGCAAGTCTGAAATCCTATTTTGTCTTGCTCTGATATCGCGGAAATTATAAGGCCCCTGTTGCATGCTTAAACATAAATGCTTAGCTTGTGTTTTATTTTATTTCTGATTTTAGTGTTTTGACATTTTGTCAAATACTTTTCCCTCTATCCGGCTATTCCAAATTCTCTATAAGACCTCCATAGGATGGTAGGACTTATAGCTCTGATACCACTGTAATGGGCACCCCTGGATGTCCCAAAAAACTAAACCAAATTGCTAAAAAGAATTATGTCAAACAGTTTGCATTCAACCTCTTATTTCTCCGTTTAATGTTTTAAACCCCTTATAACTCTGAAAATCAAACGTTTATTTGTTTGTTGTGTTTTGTGCATGGAATTGGTATCATACAACATAGACAAGAAAGAAACTACAATAATATGCAAAGTGGAAATGAACTGCTGCTAATAAAATGTTATTTTCAAAATTCATAAAACCAAATACATGGCAAATTTATCAACTCACTAATTACTTCAGCAGTATTGACATAATGCTCCAGCCCATGCTTTCGAACTTGTTGCTATAGTTCTTTATCCTTCAATCAATCCACTACCTTCATAATATCATTCCCTCAAAGCGGCATAAGTGTCAGAAAAGTAGTGAAGAAGATATGAGAAAAATAACAAATCTGCCTGTAGCTGGAAATGCAACTAAATTGCCTGATAATGAAGCCAATAAAAAAGAATTCCAAAGGCCAAACCCCAAGGGAATGACGTCTAGAATGTTACAAGAGAGGATAGATGTCCTCAAATGCCAAAAATGGAGCTACAACTCACACACCGATTTCTTCTCATATTCAACCTGGCTAATGAAGCCACAAATGCTTCCTTTTATTCTATTTCCAAGGGTCTACTCAACTCATATGGAAAATGTGAGATAAAAGATGTGTAGTATATAAAACATATATTAAAATACCCCTTATGTTTCCCTTGGGTACACATCCCCATAAAATAAATATTAAAGTAACACTTTAATATTTTACAATTAAATTAGACGTTACTTTAATAAAACTTCAGGCATTAAAATGTATTAGCAATCAGACTCTGAATAATGCGAGTGATAGCTCATCGGAAAGCTCTCACCGAGGAGTATCAAATCCAATCACCAAAATTGACCTGCACCGTGTCTTGCTGACTTACTAAAAATAGTAAGTATGCCTGAAACTGAGTAAATCAACTTCGTTTTGGCCCAAACTAGAAATGACTAGGCCAAAACACTCAAGGATCCCATTAAACCCTTTGTTAGCCCTCAGGACCATGTAGAACAAGGCTAACGCACACGCACTTGGTCAACTGCTAAAATGGGGACATTACACATTAGAACACTATAGTTAAACTATTATATTTGTAAGTAAATCTGAATATGTATAATTTGTAATAATAGTTTGTCTCTCTATCACAAATCCTGCATTTAGAATAATCCTACACATAGTTATATGCATAAGTATCATCATCTTTATTTATAATTATTTCAATTTATTGCTTATTGAAGGTAGAGAAAATTATATGATTTTCATGTTAATATCATATGCTCGATTTAGTAGATCTTAAATCATAGAGCATTTTAGTAGCAATGTTGTTTCCTTCCTTTATTAAAATTAGTTCATTTTATGGAGTAATTAATAGCATCTACAAAGCACTTTTAGCTGCATAATATGGACAATAGAGCATTTGAGCTGAAATTTCTTCAACTAAGAGGATAAGGGCTGAGAGGTATCAATTGTACCAACTTCACTTCAAATGTAATCTTTGTCTCTTTACTTATTTTGACATGACCTTGCACTCAATAAGAGTCGATCTCTAGTGGAATCATCAAGACACATTCAACTTCACCAATTATGACATGCTAGAAGTTTCAAAAGAGAATTACAATAATTCTTTCTATAAAATGTGTTTGGGATTAGAATATGTTTGAATTTATTTATAATCATAAAATAAAATGTAATGTATTTGATTTAAATTGTAAAAATAATCGAAACTAAGATTTTAATTTTTATAAAGTCTAAAAAAAAGTCTTCTTAAATTTTAAAAAAAGTACATATGTTCTAAAACTAATCTAGAAAAAAATTGAGAAATACTTGTTACTTACAAATAAGTAAATAAGTGAATAAAGATGCAATGACTTCATACTTACAACTATCCCATATGAAACAACTCAAACACAATAAATAAATAAATTACAACTGAAATCTATTATTACTTGGGCTAGACATTAGAAACTCTAGGTAATTAATTAAAATTTATATTTACACAGAACTGTTTCTCCCATAGAAACTTACCAATTTATCCAAGCGAAACCAGATAAATTATTAAACAAAAAGTTAACGCACGAGCTTGCTTATAAACCTACCAAAGACACCAATTTCAGGCTGCTTAACTAGGATATTCTGTAGTGAGCCTCCATTTAGGGCAGGCAAACAGAGGATGTTTTCTGGGAACAGTTATTGCAAACTCTTCCATCATATCCACTTCGTTCTCCACAGTCCAATCAAAGCAATGAATCAGCTGAGCCACCGCCAGCTCACTAATAGAAAAACCCATGGAAATCCCAGGGCATCCTCTTCTTCCTGCACCAAAAGGCAGCAAATCGGAGTCCTGACCCCTCACATCTTTATTACTCCCCGTAGATCGCTCTGGCTTAAACTGATCAGTTTCCTTCCAAACGCCTTCATCCCTTCCAATCGACCACACATTCACAAAGAGCCTCACCTTTGGCGGAATGAAATATCCTCCCACGCTGCACCCTTCCATCGACTCGTGGGTAACCAGCAGAGGAAGCGGCGGACGAAGTCGGAAACTTGCTTTAACCACGCATCGCAAGTAATCCAGCTTCGAAATGTCACTCTCCTTTATTCTGCGATTTCTGCCCACTGCACATCCCATCTCATATTGTGCTCGTTCCAGTATTGCAGGATTCTTCAGAAGCTCACTCATTACCGATTCTAGCAATGTCACAGATGTTTCCATTCCACCGTTTAACATATTCTGCAAGCAGATAATATATTTCCTGACTGTTATACTCATCTCCTCATCTGGCCATAGTCGAAAAGCAAAATAATATAAAACACTTTACAATCAAATTTTTCAAAGCCAAAAGGTCTTTATTCTTAGACTTACCAAGATCATGGCTTTGATGTTGGTTCGCGAGATTGCTTGGCCCTCTGTCTTAGCCATATCCAGCATCACATATACCAAATCTTTAACGCAATCCTTCTTTCGTTTTCCATTATCCAATATGTGCTCGTCGATTACTTTTTCAGCAAATCCGTCGAATGTTTTGTGAACGGCCTTCATGCGACGACGAACTCCTTGCATGTCAAGCCAGTCGACAGAGGAATGAAATCGTCAATCGGGAAAGCACCGGCCACAGAAAACATCTCTTCAACCATTTCTTTGAAGCCAATCCCTCCGTTCAATTCGTTGTCGGAGAACGTCCTGCTCGCAAACATCCTGCAGACAATATTTTGTGTGAGGGAGGAGAGTATCCTCTTCACATCCACACACTTCACTCCTTGCCCGCTTTCCTGCCAGATGGAGGCGATCATGGCAGACACTTCTTCCTCTCTCAAGAATCTGAGAGACTCGGTTCTCTTTGCCGTGAGCAGCTCAATCGTGCACAGTTTTCTCATCTGCCTCCAAAACGCTCCATATGGACTGAACAACACGTCTGTATGGTCATAGCTTACGTATTTCCCGAATGCGCAGTTTGGTCTGCTTGCGAAAACCAAATCATGAGTTTTGAGGAATTCTTTTGCCATGGCAGGAGAAGACACCACAACAGCATGTTTAGAGACTGATGAGGGAGATTTCCCAAGAGATGGAGGCTCCCAATGATAGGCCATGGACGTGGTCCTGGAGGCAGTCTCAACTTGCTGCCATTACTGCTGAGCTTATAAAAGAAGCAGAGGATGAGAAAGAAGATAACAAATCCCATGGCGAAGGCCTCACTCATTAAGTAAGCCATGCTGCAGGGAGAAGAGGGAAATCAGGATTCCTGCAATGAATTGAAACCTACAAACTTACATTTTCTATATCCACATTGTTTTTGGCATGTCTTCAAATAATCTATGTAAGTGCTAATCATGCATTCATTCTACTTTCTAGATTAAAAAAATATTAACTTTTAAGCTCTTAAATCAAATTTGAAAAAAATATAAAACATAAATATCTTGATTTGACCTAATAATTTATAAATTTAGGTACCCAAGATTAAGATGTGTGACTACTTGAGTTTTTCTCTATATAACCCATGCCCTTGAAGGAAGCACGGTGACCTCAAAGACCACAATGCCAACTTTGGTTTTAGAAAATTAATAATAATAATAATAAGCTCAATCAACTCAATTTTTTTTTAGTTTGCATTGTCATGTTGTCTAGAAGTGTGGAAAAGGGCCAATTGGATTAGTGAGAAGAAAAAAAACTATAAAATTGATGTTATTCACATTGGAAAGTAGAGCATCTAGTTCATTTTTGTAACAATAAGGTACTATATTTGTTACGGGTGGTTTGGAATGTCTCATATGCTTTTGAGGGATACATTTTAAATCATGTGTTTTTGGAATAACGCAATGTAAAATACCTAAACTAGTAACATTTAGAGCCAAGCCTTATAGTATGATGATAACTTGATCTCTCAAAGGACAATTTAAAGATGTTTATTTTATTCATATTATATGGTATATTAAGTATTATTTTGTAAGTTCTTGGTTTCCTTTTGATAGGTCAATTTAAAGAATTTTAATTTCTAATCTAGCTTTACCTCATGGGTGTTTTTTTAATCTAAAACATCTTTGGTATTCATGGTGATTGGTTTGTAATTTTTTGTATTGTGGTTATTTTATTTTATTTTTGCTGGTTAGCATACTTGAACCAATTTAGTTTAGTAAAAGATGGTTGCTCTGAGGTGTTTTCTATGTTTTCCACATTGAACTTCCTTTGTTGTTTCATTCAACATCTTGTTCTATGGTGTTTCAAGTTATTTGCTTAGTGGGTTTAACTAGGTATTAACTTACCATGTGTGTGCATATAATTTTCAATTTTCATTTTTCAGTGTTGTGATAAATTTTACTGATATAGGGTGAAACACATTAGATATTCTAAAGAATCAATAAAATTATTTAATAACTTTATAAAATTTCTTTAGAAAATGAACTTTTACAATGCACTTAAAGAGTTTTTTTGACATGAATAGATGTGAATGAGTTTTATACATATTTTCTCACCATGCATCTCCCTATTATGTTAGTGAATTTTTCTCATGAGGTGAAAATATTGATCAAAAAATATGTTTGGCTTTCATCATTATTTTTTTTATTTCATTGATTCTTAATATAAATAAATGTAGAAACTAGTCACGTTTAGCTTGGACCTAAGTGATGCAAGCAATGGGTTTCAATCACTAGGTTATTCCCAATATCCTTCCTTGAACTTCTCCTATGTTCAACCAACTCCTAATCCCTTTCTTAGGTCCTACTCAAGACTAGAGTGCTGGTGAATGACTTCCTCAACATCCCCACTTCACCTTCCAATACCATCTCTATCATCAAAGCATCATCAAGCCTTCAAAAAGGAAACCAAATCTACTCCGCACCTCACTCCCTTGCACCCTCTACGATCTCAAACTCTACTACACCTCTTAGTACTCTTTCCCATCTCTCCATCATTTTCACAACCATCTGATTGATTTTGGGCTTGGAAGGCCTACTAGGGGTTCTTTCCTAGTTGTCCTATCTAACCAAGTTAATCATCAAACTTCCAAAACTTCCAAAGAACTCACCAAAAAAGTTACAAAATATATAATGACATATGGAAATATAATAAACTCCACAACATGGGTTTTGGGTCAACTATTCTTACCCCTTAACTCTCAAGCCCTAGTTTAGGACCAAATAGGCTTAATACAATTGTTTGGGTTACTAGACCTTCAAGACTGAAAGCCACAACATAAATACCTCCATCAACACTTAGGGAATCCTTCCAAATTATCATCTACCAAACCTTAAGCACCCATGACCTTCCTGTTGCCTTCTGCAACATGATTGCTAACTATCTATACACTAAGCACATGAAGATGCTTAGCTCAAATGTTGTTAGAATACCTCAAGTAGGTTGGCGGTGGTAAAAATAAATTTAAAAAATCATGTAAATCCTAAACCCTTTCTACACACCAAGAAATAGGATTTTCCACTATAGGGATTAGGAGGGAGATGCCATTTCATTAAAACTCTAAACAAGGGTTAGGTTAACTAGTAGACACAAAATAATTTAGAAGTGCTAGAAGCTTAGTCTATTTGCCCTAATAAAATTAGTACATTAAAAACTAAAACAAAACATGACTTTTTCACAATTATATCATGTACCTACTATTAGAGTACATAATTAATAATTAATTATTTATTCTAATGCTTAAGCTTACTTAGGTTAATGCATGTAGTTGTAGTTAGTTGTTGACAACACAGGAGTTTGTTCCCTTTAGCATACTTATCTTTTCCACCTTTTGTGGATGTGTGCCGAGTTGTCATCCTTATCTTCCACAACATTCTAGCTTGTTTTACAAGCTTCCATGAGGCCTTTTTAATCAGTCTCTCTCCCATTGTAAATTCATTCCATTTTTCACATAGCAATTCTAATTTCCTATTGTGAATCATTCTTATGTGGATTTTGCTTCAAGCTCTTTGCTCTCTAGGTTTCTCTTTAGAAAGTTATTTGCATTGCTGGTGATCTTGGCACATTATCAGAGTTAGATTCTCAACTTCTACATGGTATCGAAGCCTCCCTACTACTTCTTGTTCGAATAATTTTTGAAGCCATAATTTGGAGTCACAAACCCTAGTTTGTTTGTGCAATTTTTCTTCAAATCGGGGGTAGAGCAAATTTTTGGAGCACTTTCAGCCCAAACGGACATCACCATTGGATCTGAAAGGCCATTTGTAGTTAGGATTCATATAAAGCTTTTCATTTTTGGACACAGGGCATTTCGAAGAATTTTTTAGGCCCCCTGGACATTGTCGTATGGACGATCTTGCATTAATTGCAATTTTTTAAAAAAAACAAAGCATCGGGCAACCATTGCCGCATTGCCGAGCAACCACCATCGTGCCACCCAAGTGGAGCCTTTTCTGATAGCACAGCCATGGTGCTGCCTCTGTGCGGCTGTCACTCCGTGGCCCCTGCCGCTCAGCTGGCCCACCGCGATTCTAGCGGTGCCTCTCCTCTGCTCAGCCTTCAGCGCTACTCCACTGTAGATCTCCGTCAAATTTTTCCGCCCTACTCCGTTAGTGCCACCAACCATGTGGACAACTGAAAAGCTATCGCGTGGACAGTTTGCATCGTCAACAGTGACGTAACTTTCCTAACGGTGACGTCAGTTTTCTATTAGTGATGTCAGTTTTTCATTGGATGATGTCATCCACCATCTGGTGATGCTGATATCATATTCTGATCTACTGACATCATTCTACGACTTGTTGATGTCATTATGTGACCTGTTGACATCATCATTCTAGCTGCTGACATCAATAATTTGGCAGTTGACATCATTAGTCATAATGGCTCCTTGACGTCCATACGGTCGTCAAATTTAACCTCATGACTATAATTTTCCAGCAAGGTGCATTTTTGGACTAGCAGTCAATTTTTTGGCTATAACTTGAGCATATGGAGATCTTTTTCCGATCTGAAAGAAGCGTCGAAAATCTAACTCGGAGAGGGAGACATTGGTGCTAGTTTTGTCCAATTTTGAGTTCATTTGAGCTCTCATTTTTGGCATCAAAGTAGAGGCTTTTGTTTCCTCCTATTCTACATCAACGAATCCAGGTTCTTTTCTAATTTTTCTACTTTTTATAGTTGTTTTTGTGATATTTGGGAGATATTATTGTACGTTTGTGGGGGGCAGTGTCTTTCTTTTCTGTAATTTACTTCAGTTAAGACCCTTCTACTTCTGTCTTATTCTTTCTCTCAATGGCGGATCCATCTGTGACTCGTCTCACACCACATAACTACCACACCTAGGAAGCATAAATGACTAGGCTTCTCATGTCAAGAGGTCTATGGTCTTGTGTAGATGTGAATCATCCTACTCTTACATGACCTTATGAGGTTCTATAGCATAGGAACAAGATGGATGAAGTCATGGGAATCATTGCACTCAACATTTTAGATAGTCTGCTATTTCACTTGGATGGTTTGACTACTCCAAGGGCTTATTGGCAGATGTTTCAGACCTTGTTTGGCCAGGTGAATGAGTTTTGAGCACTTCAGTTGGATGTAGAATTGACTTCTTTGTCACCAAGCAACTTTTCCACCATCGGGGACTTTCTGATGAAGTTCAAATCCCTATGTGCAGTTTTACAAGGATGTGGGAAGAACAAAACTGATGATGAGTGTATTTTTTTGATACTCTCAAAGTTGAAGGGTCATTATCAAGTTTTTTCTTCTACTTTCTACTCCACCATGGATGCCCTTGGAGATAGACATAGGATGCCTACATTTGAGACATTTTGTGACCGATTAAGTCAGGAACAGGCAAAGATTCAGTAGGTGGATGGCTCAGGCTCTTCCAACCAAGCCTTGGTTGCTCAAAATTCTAAGGGGAAATCAAAGAAGAAAGGAAAATCAAAGAAAGACACATCAAAGTTTGATCCTTCAGCTAATCCTCCAGCAAACCCTCCCAAGGGTAAAGATTCTTCAAAGTCGAGTGAGTCTACCTCCAAGACCAAGAAGAAATCTAGTGAGAACTGTAGCTTTTGTGAGAAAGATGGACATTCAATTTCCAAGTGTTGGAAACGATTAGAGGCTTTAGAGGAAGCCATGAAGGAGCATCACATTTCAGCTCCTCAATCTTCATGTTCACCTGCAAGGAAAGGTCATACTGTTTCTGCACGAGCTAAGACTTCAGCACCTTTATGGATTCTTGATTATGGGGCTTCTCACCATTTGAAAAACACTCCTAGGTTGCTCACTTCTCTTGCTCCTTGCACCACCACATAGATTATTGTTGGGAACTCTTCACAACTTTTAGTTTTGGGTTCTAGCACTATTACTTTGGCCGAGGGCTCTCTTCAAGATGTACTTTGTGTTCCTAATATTTCGATGAACCTTCTATCTATCTATCAGATTTTCCACTCTGACTCCCGGAAGATAGTTGAGTTCTCACCACATGATGTGGTTATTTGGGACTTGCATAATTTGAAGATGATCGTGGCCACTGGGAGTGTTGACTCTGCATCACGCCTCTACAAATTTGATGGATTTGAGTCTTTTGATGACACGGGTTCATGTTTAGTTGCACATGTAGATTCAGTAAGCAGACTTTGGCATGAACATTTTGGGCATGTCAATTACAAATATCTATAGCACATGAGCACACAGGCACTTGTTCTTGGGCTTCCCCAGATTTCCTGTCCAGATGGTGTTTGTCAGGGATGTGCACTTGGCAAGCAACATAGGGATTCTTTTCCACATGGACGAGCCACTCGTACTTTAGAACCTTTGGATTTGTTTCATAGTGACCTCATGTCATTTCCTACTCCATCTTTTTTAGGTGCTATATACGTGCTTATGTTCATTGATGACTTCTCCAGATGCACATGGGTGTACTTTCTTAAGTACAAGTTTGATGCCTTCGATTCATTTCAAGTTTTTAAGGCATTTATAGAGAAGCAGTTTGGACTTTCTATTCAGTGGATATGCATGGATAATGGGGGGGAGTATGTGAACCAGGCTTTCAAATATTTCTATTCTAAGCATGATCTTTAGCATTAGCTTTTAGTGCCCTACACTCCTCAGCAGAATGGTGTCACCAAGAGAAAGAACAAAACCCTTCGGGAGATGGAAAATTGCATGATTCAGTCTAGGTCCATGGATTCCTATTTTTGGGCAGAGGCAGTCAATTGTGCCAACTAGATTTAGAATCAGATGCCCCACAAGTCACTTTGATATATGACTCCTGAGGAGGCTTGGTCCCATATCAAGCCTAATGTGTCATCATTCAGAGTTTTTGGGAGTATAGCATATGCATTTGTACTTGATGCTAAGAGGAAAGTAATGGAATCAAAGAACTGACCACTGATTTTTGTTGGCTACTGCGAGGATGTAAAGGTTTATAGGTTATTTGATCTTGATTCCATAGAGGTCCTATTTTGTTGGGATGTCCAGTTTGATGAGAGCCCTCCTACAGTTCATTCCTCACCTCCAGCACCTCCTCCAACTCCCACTACTCCCTCTTCATCTCCACTTTTTTTCATGGATGATGAGGATGATGACCATGGTGATCCCAATATACCTCCACCATAGGATCCTCCCTAGATTCCTAAATGGGCTCAAACTACTATTGAGGCTATAAGATCTCTAGCTGGTGACCCATCCACATCCCGTCACACCCGTTCTCACACTGCAGGATCCGGTCTACTCAGTCATGCTGTTAGTACTGATCCTCAGACTTTTGCAGAGGTGATAGGACATTCAGAATTGGACAGTGCAATGGAGGAGGAATATTCTTCTTTGATGAAGAACCACACATGGGATCTATGTTCTCTTACTAAGAGGAGAAAACTAGTGCATTGTAAGTGGATTTATCACACTAAGTATGTTGCTAATGGTTCTATTGATAAGTATAAGGCTCGTCTTGTTGCGAAGGGTTTTTTGCAGGTCGAGGGTGTTGATTACTCTGAGACATTTGCCCCTGTCACCAAGATGAATTCTATTTTCCTTGTCTTATCCCTCACAACTTCACAGGGATGGTCAATTTATCAGATGGATGTGAAGAGTTCCTTCCTACATAGTGATATTACAGAGGAGATTTATATGGAGCAGCCTCCAGGTTTTGTGCAGAATTCGACCTTGGTTTGCAGACTTTGTCGTTCATTATATGGTCTCAAACAAGCCCCTAGGGCTTGGTATGAGAAAATGGACTCATTTCTGCTATCTACAAGATTCACACACTACCATTCTGATCCCATAGTGTACATTCAACGTCTTGGTGATGAGATTCTGATTCTTGTTTTGTATGTTGATGATCTTATCCTTATAGGTAGTTTGTCATCCATGCTCCAGGATGTTAAGTGTGCACTAATGGACCAGTTCAAGATGACCGATTTAGGTTTGCTGCACTATTTTCTTGGTCTTCAGATTCATCAGTCTTCTATTGGCCTTTTTGTGTATCAGCAAAAGTATGCTCTTGACATGCTTCATCGCTTCCACATGCTTGATTGTAAGGCTGCTCCTACACCATTTCAGTCGGGTGCCACTTTGTCTACCTCCTGCCCCTCACCTTCAGTGGATGTTACTTTGTATCGACAGTTGGTTAGCAACGTTTTGTACTTGACACACACTCACCCTGATCTTTCTTTTACGGGTTGGCCTAGTATCTCAATTTTCTCAAGACCCTCAAGAGAGTTATTGGCAAGCTACCTGGCATATTTTGTGCTACATTTAGGGCACACTTATGTATGGAATTCACTACACTATAGGGATTCCACACATTGTTGGCTACACCAACCCAGATTGGGCCGGTGATGTTGATGATTGAAAGTCTACTTCTGGCTTTGTCTTTTGTCTTGGCTCCAATCCCATCACATGGTCATGCAAGAAGCAGCATGCTCAAGCACTTTCATCTATAAAGGCTGAGTACAGGGCCACAGTTCTTGCTAGTTAGGAGGCTTTATGTCTTCATCAGTTGATGACTGAGATTGGATTTCCTCCTGATTTCCCTACTATTTTGTGGTGCGATAATCAGAGTGCCATCCATATTTCACACAACCTAGTGGAACATTAGCATACCAAGCACATTGAGCTACATATGCATTTCATCTGTCAGTTGATCTAGGATGGTGTTATTGCATTGGAGTACATTCCTACCACCAGACAGATTGCAAACATCTTCACTAAACCTTTTGCATCACCACGCTTTCTTTAGCTATGGTCAATGCTTGGGGTTACAGAAGTTGTCCTTGGGGGGATTGGTTGAGGCCTTCCTTCCTTCACTTCATGTTTTTTTTTAGCATGTTGTTTTACCTCTTTTTGGGGGAGAGTTTTTCCCATAGTGTTTTATCTCTTTCTTCATTTTACAGAGGTTGCATTTACTCGCATTGTACTTGGGTACCTAAAATGGCCTCATTGTCGGGACCCATTTTGCATGTTTTGTGAGCTTAAGGAATTCCCCTAAGTTGTACTTAAGGGGGGGTGTTAGAGTAAATAATTAATTATTATTTATTAATTCTAATGCTTAAGCTTACTTAGGTTAATGCATGTAGTTGTGGTTACTTGTTGACAACATGGGAGTTTGTTCCCTTTAGCATACTTATCTTTTCCACCTTTTGTGGATGTGTGCTAAGTTGTCATCCTTATCTTCCACCACATTCTAGCTTGTTCTGCAAGCTTCCATGAGGACTTTATAATCAGTCTCTCTCCCATTGTAAATTCATTCCATTTTTCACATAGCAATTCTAATTTCCTATTGTGAATCATTCTTGTGCGGATTTTGCTTCAAGCTCTTTTCTCTCTAGGTTTCTCTTCAGCAAGTTATTTGCATTGTAGGTGATCTTGGTGCATTATCAAAGTTGGATTCTCAACTCCTACACATACTATCACTCTGCAAGTAGATCTCAAGTCTGTACTTACTGCTTGCACATAGTTCCCCACCAAAAAATGCTTTATTGATTCAAATTCAATACAATACAACTCCAACCCTTTCCTAGGTTGAATACATTCATTTTATAGGCCATGCCTCTTGACCCTAGATATTCACTCTTACATGTTTGATCATAACCAAACTCTAACTGTTGGCCTTCCAAATTTGCAAGAAAAGTTGAAAGAAAAGTTGCATGACAACTTTTTGATGATTTTTGCTAATTCTCAATATTTCCAAACAAATGACTTCAAATTCCAACAACAGCTTGATGAATCATGCAAAAATTCTAAAAAAATGAAAATTAAAGACTTTTGGTCAACCCATAGCATTGACCAATGTTGACTAACCTCTAACTTTCCCACAGGCCTTATTACAATATGTAAGAAATTTTCCTAAATTAATTCTAGGGATGCTTGAGATTGAATTATCACATTATGTCAATTTGGATACTTATCAACCTCCTAATCTATCCAAAATTGGTGTTTGACGACCTTGCTTAGGACCTTGGGCCCTTGCAACACTAAGGTACATCTATGATGTGACTGAGGTTCTCATGATATATGTCCTTGGTATCTGACTGTTATGCACTCAAGTAAATAAGTGTGAGATGAAAGGGACATTCTAGGATGTCAACTATCCGATTATTGTTTCAACCAAGAACATTTAACCAAAATTGGGTTCCAAAGGAAACACATTTCATTTTTTTCTTTTTATTATATCAAATCATGAAGAATATTACATTCAAAGTGTATGAATGAATGTATAATCAATTTTATCTTGATCTCAATTAAGATTGATGTAATTCATTATATTAACATTTTAAAGATTTTTTCTTTAGATTCTTATGGTTGATTATAGTTTAAATGCATTTCTAATATATAAACTATATCCCAATAAAATCAAGATTCACTATATGTCTTATATTAAGGGGCAAAACAATTTTTTTTACACAAGACCTGAAACCCCAAAAAAAAATTACATCAAAAGTCAAAAAAGTTCCATAGACAAATAGTGATTTAAGACAATCAGATCCCCCTCACTAAAACAACCAACATCAACACCAACACATACCCAAAACTAAACATCTAATATATTAAATGGAGTGCACACAATTTTTTTTTTAAAAAAACCCACAAAATGTACTAGGTTGTTTCGATGACTAGGCTCTCCTTAATTTCCTTGATTTTGTCAATGGTCACCTGGATTCCTCCTTGATTTTGTCAATGGTCACCTGGATTCCTCCTTTCTCTTTTTCTTCTGCTTCATTTTCTTTTAACATATTCACTATATGTTAAAACATAAATTATGTAAATATATAATAATTTAAACCTATATTTAAAAAAAAAATTACTTTAAGAATTATAAATAAACATCATGGTAGAGAAAGGTTGTCAGTGGGAAAAGCATTCATTAAAGGAAATCATATGAAAAATTATAATAATTCTAAATTAGTTCAATACTTGAGAGAACTCATGATCATTGATTAGACAACCAACTAATTCTCATTTGATTTTGTAACAAACACAAAACTCTCTTTGTAAATTTAAATCTTAAATTTCTAAGATTGGTAAAAAGGTAACTAAAAAATGGAATATGATTTCAAAATTTATATCCTAATTACATGTTATAGAGATAATTTGGCATATATAATCATTGTATATTCATTTTAAAATTTAGAAATCGACCCATTAACACTTTGTTAGCAAAATAGAAACATATAATGATACAAACTCCTTTACACAAGTGCACAATGTATTGATAGTAATACTATGTATGTATTAGCCATGTGTGAAAATAATTATTGGACCGTAATCTATTCAATCGGATAATGCCTCCATGAACGACATACAAGGAGTGGATTTTTTTCCTAGGAACTATGTAGAGACTACCCCTACAAAACCAACGTGACATTAGCAATCTCCATAAAATGTGAATAGTCTACAAGAGTCAAGTTCCTTTAAATATTGACTAGTCAATTATAATTAATTTTAAAATAAATTTAATTAAAGATAAGGGATAAAATGAAATTTTCCAAACAAACCACAAACCAGTTAATAGAGTATCATCATTTACTGAACTTATCATCCAAGCTATCAAAGGCTCCAAAACCTATCCAAGAATGTAAGGTAGTTACAATATTGTAGGAGTACTTTAACACCCCACCAAAAAGTTGTTAAGCTTCCCTAGACTCTTTTCTAATGGGTAAATTCATAGATATGTATCACCTTTTAGGAGCTCTAAACCTATTTAAGTCAAATCTCATTTCCTTATCAAAACTTAACTATTTGCAAAAGCTAAAAATACCATTTTACAGATCTCAAAGTTAATATCATCATCATATAAATTTTATTATTTTTTTATTAATTATAAAATCTTATAATTTAAAAATATTATAAGTAGGTATTTTAACATTTCGGACAATGCTCTCTCAAAAAAGGAAAAAAAAAGAAAAAGAAGTAAATCATATCAAAAATAAAATAAAATTATAGTTAGCCCTACAAGAGAGTGTCATCTTCAACAATGCATAATTTATTTTTTAAAAGGTGTAGATTTGATAGGGAAGTTTTGATGGGAGGAGAAAATTATTGGCTTCTGATAGGATTAATCTTGAGTACTTATAGCAAAGAAAATACCCATCAAAATCCAATATTTCTTTTTTTTCCACCTAGATATACATGTGATCTATAATATATTTTAAAATTAGAAAAAAATAGATGATCTACTTATAATTTTTTGACGAGAACAACAACCTATATTTCTCATAGTTGAGAGTAGGACATCAAAATTTGAAAAAATGAATAAATTCTTACTCAAAATAATTAAAAAATATATACACATAAAATTAATCCAGTTTCACATATTTTATTATTTTACATCATCTTCAAATTCTAAACAAAAATACCATTTTTATGTCATTAAAGTTGAACAATTTGCATTATGGGATCCTTTTTCTTATAAAAGGTGACAAAGGTTTGTTCTTTTACCATGACATAAAAGATACCCAACTTGGAAACAAGAAAGACTAACCAAGAAAATATAAAATAAGTAAATAGAATATTGAGATTACTTCCTGACCCCCTTTTGGATCCATCCACATCCCTCCTACACATTAGACTCACCTATCCTAACACTATTAGATATCAAACTAGACTGCATTGTAGGAAAAGTGAATCAGAAGTAAAACCCTAAGTACATCACATAACATACATGCACATATGAATATAGAGGGAGGAAAAATAAGGAGAAAATCCCTTTTACTCCCAATTATAGAGAACTAGGCCTAGGAAGATTAGTTCTAACCAACTAAACAATAAGCATTAATGCAAACTAGATCTAGGAAAAATAGGGGAAAATGTATCCAATTACTTAGGTGTTCTTTGTGTGTGTATAAAGAATTATATCTAAGTAGATATATTGAAAGGACAAAGAGTTTAAGGAAGCACACCTTTCAATTATATTAGTTTCTTGTTTTAGTGATCAAAAAGAGGGGAAATCTTTGAATTCAATCTTGAAACTGCACAACAAACAAAACCCAAACAAAAATCGGGGATCTATCTAGGGAAAAATTCTGCTTCAGAGGCTAAATTTTGAATCAAAGGAAAAATTATGAATTATGAGAAATTCAGTCCTAATGTTAACTATCCAATCCAAATTCTAACTTCACAATTCTACTAAACATCAAAAAGGTACTCCAATTTGTAACTTGTTCACTAATCTGAGATCTACAACCTATAAGAGAATGGGTTTTTCTTTGTCGATGGGGGTTTTTCCTAAGTCAAATCCTATAATAGGAATTAACCTTGAGATATTTGAAATAGTATGAATGTAAAATAAATGTTTTAATTTACCTTATAATGCCAGATTTCTTGAGTTGAATACAATGTGCTTGACTTCACTAATGGATTTCAATCAAGAAGATGAAGATGCAACAAAGGATCTTAAATGGATTGAATAATATCTTGAAGATAAAATCCTTTAATTTATTGTACACATGAATCCCTAATCTCTAATGGAATGCCTGAATGGATGCTTGGAGGCTTGAATGATTGAAACTTGAAGACTTGAGTGCTTGATCATAGAATGCTTGTTATGATGTGATATCTTTATACCATTATGAAAAATAGATAAAATAGAAGGGTTTATATAGATCTCAAAATTGACTAACTCATGTAGGTTATCCATCTTAGGAATTAACACCCAAACATCCCAGAACACAAGGTACGAAGCCAAGACTAAATTAGGGCCTTATTAGGTGTAATATTTAACCCTAATTGGAAACATTTTCACTGATTGGGCCCATCAAGGGAATTTTTTCCCTTATTTATTAGGGGTGAAATTATCCCTAGATGATCAATAGAAAAAACCCTTGGGGTTGTCTCAAGGCTCCAAAATAGGTCTCAAAATCCTAAAATCAAGTCTAGTTTCTAAGGAAATCTTATATTGGTGCAAGAAGAAAATTCAAAGTGGGTGACTTCATGAAAAGGAGGGACCTAGGGGAAATATATCCTACCTTGAGATTGTCACTATGGAAATATGAGCTATAAAGAGGATCTATTAGGTTGTACCCCAATTCCACCTAGGGGCAAGGATAGAAAAGGGAAGAAGAGATGAAAGAGAAGAGGAGATTGATGAAATTTCATTAAATAGGTGCTAAAACTTTGTCAAATATACTTCCAATTTAATATGGTACATTTAGCCCCCACTTTAGGGTGAGTATGAACTTGATCCAAACTCTTGGTAAAGTAGAGCACAAGGCATGGGACACTCTTACCAATATCAAGGAGTCAAAGAATTCATTAAATCCCCAAGGGATTGAAGCTTTGGTAACTCCCAAATTATAATGAGAGGGAGATCAATGACTCAAAAGAAAAAGGTTGATTATCTTTCCCAGTAGAATGTCCACCCTAGTGTGAATCATTGAAAGAGCTACTACAAAAGATGGTATTGAAATAGTCTAATAGGGTTGTAACCCACTAGCCAACCCATCAGAAGACCATCACATAGATAATTATTATTTATATCACTGTGCTAACATTTAGTAAGGATGTGTTACCAATATATGATACTTTAGAAAAATTTCATGCATAGCCCATAATTCAGATTCAACATATGTGCATGTTAAGGAAAGAGAGAGACCCAAGTGACAAGGATGCTCATTTCCTCGATTGAATGTGTGCATAAAGAATCCATTCATTAGGATTGTGCATAATCCATAAAGGGATTTGTAAGATACTTACATTGAAAGAGATGGATGAAGTAGTAATGCATAGATATATTGATAACTTAGGAAGCATACTAAGAAATTAGGGCTAAAGTACCTAAAGTGAAATTCGAAATCCATATTCAGTACCCATGCTTGAAATGGAAAAATGGGTAGAGCATATTCTCCCATCTTAAAATTATTTCTAACACTTTAACAGGAGAAATGGATTTAACTTAGTATGTGTACAAGAATTGAAAAAAATTTCCACTATGAGATGCCCCTAGAAGAAGACAAATCAAGGAAACTAAAAACATAACATGCAAGACCACAAAGGGATCTCCTAACTTTGAGTATTATATGAGTATTATATCAAGTATGAACTACAACGTAATGGAATGAATACACATAAGGGTTATGAAGAAGATTATTTCTAGACCACCATCATGGAGACCAAAAAGAATTGTTGCTACCATCAAATCCAAGAAAGATAACACAAGGATACAAATAAAAACAATAGCACATGTGCAACATAGCATAGAATGAAATATAGAAGAAGTAAGATACAAATAGAATAATATCACAATGCAGAAATTTCTTTGCCACCTTGCACCATTAAAGGAACAAAGTTTTTTGAAATAAATCTAGAGATACATTTAGAAAATGTAATATGAGAGAAGCATATAACAACAACCAAACACACAAAAAGATATTATGCTAGAGAACTCACTTCAACATATTTGTCTCCCCCCATTTTGGTGAATTGTATCAAGAAAACATAGATGACTTGTAAGAGGATATATGTTCACCATAGTTGGAACAACAACTAACTCCAAGGAAGGACACTTGGGAGAGTCACAATTCTCGAATGTAGATTTAAGTGTAAGCTATGTAGAATGCATGTTAGGTAAATAAACATCAATATTAATAATCTCATTTTAATCATAATTTAAATTGTTTTCCTCAACTAAATTAATAGCAATATAATCCAAAGAAGGAATATACATATCATTAACTTTCTCAATAGCCATTTTCCTGTGAGAGGCATTTATATGATCTTTAGTGAGAGCTTGATGATTCTTTTGACATTATTGAGCATGTCAATTATATTTAGCATTATTAAATTATTTTTAGAAGATGAAGGGGTATTAAAAACCATAGGTTCCTTACCTTTAGTTGACACTAGACGAGGAACACCAAAAGGCTAAGATGTAGGAGGAGGAACCAAACTAGGAAGAGCCATGCTAAAAGAAGGCCCATACTAGTAGAAGGATCCACACTAAATAGATTAGGATATGCAAGATGTGGCAAACCATTAGAATAATTAGAAGATATAGGAATTGAAGTTCAAAAGAAAAGACCACGGGGTATACATAAATCAACAATCTTTCAACACTTGTATTTTTTATAAGAATGAAACATAAAATCTGGACAAGTAGGAGTAGTAGGAAGAGAAGGCCAAAAGAGATCAAGAATAGCACAATGTTGAGGTCTAGAAGGGTGATAAAGAATATGATTGATTATCTAAATCTCACCATCATAAGGAACCTTAATAAATTGATGAAGAGGAGAAGCAATAGCTTGAATAGGAGTCAACCTAGGTAAACCAAGCTTCACTTGAAACTAAGTGAAAGTAGGAATCACAACAAAGGTACTATTCACCACTTTACCAAAGAGCTCAATTAATAGGAAAAGAGATGGAACCTTGTGGAAGATAAAGGAAATCATTACAAAACTTAATTCAAGTATCGCTTGAGTAATAGAAGTCACTATGTTTCCTCTTATTATAAAGATATTTCTTAGTAATGACATTAACCATAGAAATAGGATCAACAAGACAACTAAATGAATGTTATTTAGCATTCTAAATAGATATATATATAGAGAGTACCATCTTGATATTTAAACTTATCACCATTAGTGAATGAGATAGCAAGGGCTCTAGTATGCTTACAATTTGGTTTAGGAACTAAGGTTGACCACAATATATAGAGGAAAATCCTTTCTTAGGTGGAGGTGGAGGTTTGATGTAGGAGAATCTAGTGGTGTAAGGGAAAATGGAAAACCCTAATCACCCAAAAATATTCTTAGTGTTATTTTCTATTTAACATTTTTGTATTTTGGATACCCATTTGGACCAAATAGGGATTACAACTCTCATAGTTCTAGTATAAGTCTTCTAGGTTAGTATTTCTTATCACCTCGAGAGACTAGTTAGTGTAAAAATTGGGTTGTTTTGTAGTTAAGCCATAAATATAATGATTCAGAGGGTGTAAGTTGGATGGATTATTGTACATACAATTTCAACTACTCCAAAAATAGAATAAGGTCAAAGGGTTTTATGATTTGAAATTTATGACAATTTTAAGTTGCATAGAGACCTCTCGTGAATGCTCCAATGCCTAATTTGAGGCACTAAATAGACTTGTATGGGCCCAAAAATGGAAGAGAAGATATTTTTTCCATTTTCATATAGAGCCTTAGAGAGCTATTCAAAAATGTAAGCTGTTAGACAATCAAAGCCCCATATCAAAAGTTATGCTTCCTAGAAGTTGGAATACTATTTCTGGATTCTTCTAATTTTGCACCAACTTTTTACATGTCCTCTAGAACCTTCTATTTAGGTAGTGGATGTCAAATGACATATTCTAAAATATATTCCTAACCTTGAACCTAATTCAGATTACTTGAGGTCATTTCTTGCATTACAAAGGTAGTTTTTGTGGAGTTTATGGGAAGGTACTATGTAGAGCATTTTTCTCCAAAATTTGATGCTGTTGTAAGCCCATAGGACATATAGTTGAGTCTATTTTTGTTGTAATGAGTGTACTTTCATCTCATTTCTAATAATAAAAATCTATTTTCCTATTGTGTTCATTTTCACTTGGGTTGTGCCCTCATCAAGTGGTATCAGAGCAAGAGATCCAAAGTGTGTAGAAAACATGATGACTATGAGGAAGTTTACATTAGTACTATGTGGTTGTGGGTTTCAAGATAGTGAGAAGATTCCTTGACAAAGAGTGATTGGTGAAATGGTCAAAAGTGTTCCCCTTGAGGTTAGCACCCTCCAGAGAAAAGTTCAGGCATTGCAAGAGAAGTTTTCTAGACGGATGAATTTTGTGGCAAGGGATGAAAGTGAGAAGGAAAATAAAGAAGAAGGAAATATTGTGTAGGAAGGAGAAGAATAATGTGGAGGAGAATTCTTTTAGGGCCATTTCCAAGCTAGGAAAAAGATCTAACTTAAGGTTGACATGTTTTCAAGAAATCTAAACCTGGATGACTTGATTGACTAGATTAATGAGCTTGAGGAGTATTTTGAATATGAGGACATTGATGATCATGATAGGGTTAAGTTTTTGATGGCCAAACTTAAGGGCCATGCTGAAATCTGGTGGCAATAGATTTAGTTAGAGATGAATATATAAGGAAATGAGAAAATAACAAGATGGGGTCATATGGTGGACAAATTAAAGAAGTACTTCATTCATGTTGACTACAAGCTTTATTTTTTGAAGAAGATGCAATGATTAAAGAAGGCAGGAAAATATGTCGAGTATATAGAGGAGTTTTATCAAGTCCTTATTAGAGTGGGACATGCATAAGAAAACAAGGAGAAGTTCACTCATTACCTTAATTGGTTAAGACCTAGTATTCAAGAGGAGATAATTTTGGTTTGAATGACCAACATTGAAGAGGCATACTAATTTTCCTTGCAAGTTGAGGAGAATCTAAAAGAAATCTTTGATAGAAAGAAAAGAGGGTGTGATCAAGGAGGAAGGGGAGGTGGTAGATCTTTTTTAGACCAAATCAAGGGCCAGAAGAAAAATAAAGATGTGGATACCATTCAAAATCAAAGGAATGAAGGTTTCAACTACTCTTACAATCAAAAATTTTGAGACCAAAAAGGAAGAGGTAGATGATGTGAACAAGGTTCAAAAAGAGGAGGCTTCTATCATGCATTTTTTTACTACAACAAAGAAGGGTAGATTAGGTCTAGATTTAGTGAAAAATGTTTAGATGTTAAACTTGTATGCTTTTACATATTTTGACTACAAAAAATCTAAACTTTTGGTCGTTGTTAGTGAACAAATGTTTGGTGAAGTTCAAGATTGGGAGTTACCATGACTTAGTTCTCTTTGAAATCATACTAATAGATGTATGCCATTTTTTATTGGGAAGGCCATGGAAGTATGATAGGCATGCTATACATGATGACTGTGAATACACCTATTATCTAACAAAGGATGGAGTTTGTCACAAGTTAAAGTCATTGATAAAGGAAGATGAAATGGTATGCAATAGTGCTAGGGAATGTCTTGTCGATGGAAGAAAATTTATGCATAGCATGAACCATCAACACATATGTTATATTTTAATTCTTATAAAGGATAAGGAATTTAGTAGTGAAGTTTTAGTTGAAGCCTTAGGTCTATTAAGTGAGTATTGAGATACATACCTGATAATATTCTAGAAGGGTTGTCACTTGTAAGGAAACTTAATCACCAAATAGATTTAGTTCCTCAAGATAGCTTTCCTAACAAAGTTACTCATAGGATGAATCCTACTGACATTGAGGACATGAACATACACGTTTAGGAGTTGTTGTACAAAGGTCAAATTAAGGAGAGCCTATGTCCATGTGCAGTGCTTGCAATACTAGCACCAAAGAAGGTTGGAGAGTGGAGGTTGTGTATAGACTCTTAGACTATAGAAAAGATAACCATTAAGTACTAGTTTCATGTTCTAGGTATGGATGACCTAATGGATTACTTGAGTGTAGCTCAATGCTTCACAAAGATAGATCAAAAGAGTAGCTATCACTAAATATAGATAAGAGAGGGAGATTAGTGGAAGACTAGATCCAAGACTAAGGATGGCCTATATGAGTGGTTAGTCATGCCCTTTGGACTGACCAATGCATCAAGCATATTCATGTAACTTATGAATAAGGAACTAAATAAATTTATGGGAAAAAAAATATTTCCTATTTGGATGATGTTTTTATTTTAGTAAGTCTCAGGGTGAATATTTTTTTCATATTCATAGTTTCTTTGAGAGGTTGAGGGTAGAAAAATTGATGGTTAATTTGAAGAAGTATAACTTTATTAAAATGGAGTTAGTCTATTTGGGTTTTGTTATATTATTTGAAGGTCTCAAAATGGACCTAGAGGAGGTGAAATTCATCAAGGAATTGCATACTCCAAGGTCTTTCACTGAGATAAGGTCATTCCATGGTTTGGCCAATTTTTATAGGAAGTTCATTAGGAATTTTAGTAGTATTTTTACACCCTTTATTGAAACAATGAGAGGGGATAGAAAGGAGTTCAAGCGGACTGTAGGAGATATAAGGAGCTTTGAGTTGCTGAGGAAGAAGGTGAAAGAGCAATTGATGTTGGCACTTCCTAATTTTAACAAAGTGTTCTAGGTGTATTGAGATACTAGTGGTAGTGCCATTAGAGTTGATTTTATCCAGAAAGGAAATCTTATTACATATTTTAGTGAGAAATTAAATTATGTTGAGAAGAACTATTCTTCTTATTATCAATTGTTCTATGCAATATTTCAAGCTTTAATGAAATTGAGGCATTATTTGTTCCAAAAGAATTTCTTTTGCACACTGATCATCAAGCATTGTAGTACCTAAATAGCCAAGGTAAACTAAATCACATACATTTGAAATGGGTAGAGTTCTTGTAGAGCTATACATTTTTATTGAAACATAGAAGTGGAAGGTCTAATATGGTTGTTGATGCATTAAGTAGGAGACAATTGTTACTCACAAATATGTAGATTTAAGTGGTTAGACTTAATGAACTCAAGATTTTTTACCCTAAGGATCCTTGATTTTGTAAAGGCTTGAAAGACCTTTAAGGAACCTGTTACTATAGACATAAGTAAGTGGTTAGATTATATCATCCAAGATGGTATGTTGTTCAAAGTTAGTAAATTATTCATTCCAAGGAGTTCCATGAGGAGAACTTGATCAAGAAGAAGCATAGTGGAGGGATGGAATGACACTTTGATCAAGACAATACCATTTCCATTGTAAGAGAGCATTATTTTTGACCTTAGCTGTCACAAGATGTGAAGAAGTTTGTGTAGAGTTTTTGAGTGTGTTAGAAACTAATGTAGTGAGTCATAATACTAGACTCTATCAAACATTTCCTTTTCCATCAAGGCCCTAGGAAGACATAAGCATGGATTTTGTTTAGTATTTTTTTTATGGATGATAGGTTTTCAGAGATGGCTTATTTCATTCCTTTTCATAAGACCCATGATGCAGTTCATATTTTAGATTTGTTTGTTTTAAAAGAGGTGGTGAGGCTACACTGTCTCCAAAGAAGTATTATTTTCTGATATAGATACAAAATTTATTAGGTATTTTTGGAGAGCTTTGTGGAAAAATTTGAAGACAAAGTTGAAGTTCATTTATGCACATCATCCAAAGATTGATGGACAAATAGAGGTGGTGAATAGAATTCTAGGAAATTTGCCAAGGTGTTTATTAGGAGATAGGCCCAAGTGATGGGAGATAATCCCAAGTGGTGTATGGGAGTAGTCCATGAACTACAACATAGTTGTTGAAGATGGAGGACAGAGAGAGGACTAGTGCTGAGGAAGAAGATTTTGTTGAACATGTAAAGAACCTACATGAGGAGGTACATGGAAATATTACCAAAATGAACCTAAAATATAAGGTTAGACATGATTGAAAAAGGAGACATAAGGAGTTTCAATTTAGGGTTCTAGTTATGGAGTACTGAAGGAAGAAAAAATCTTCAGTGGTAACCTACAACAAGATGAAGGTGAAGAAATTTGGCTCTTGCAAGACTTGTAAGAAACATGATTTAGGTAATGTGTATGAAGTAGAGTTGCTATATGAGATCCATCTTTGCCCTATTTTCAATATTTTAGACTTAATAGAATGTCATGAAGTAAGTGTAGAAGAGGATTTGATATTGAAGTCATATCCCATTCCTACTTTTGATAATGAGGAGATTGAAGAAATTATAGATAGTCATGTGGACTAAAGTACAAGAAACATGTAATATGAGGAGTACCTAGTGAAGTGGAAGGGAGGACAAGTGGAAGATTCAACTTGGTTATCCAAAACATGTGTTTCCTATTTAGGTTTTTTTCAACTAGCTATAAAGTGATAGGGACACTTTTCAATTTATCTTGGGTGTTTGATTCAGGAGCATCTAGTAGTGTATGGGAAATCCTATATCACCTCAAAATATGCTTAGCATTTGTCTCTATTTAATGTGTTGGTATTTCTAGATACCCATTTGGGCCAAATAAAGATTCCTTCTCTTATAAATCCAATATTAGTTTTCTTGGTTAGTGTTTTTGAGTACCTTGAGATACACACCAATGAAGAAAAATGGGTTATTTAGTAATTGAACCATAATTATGATGATTAAGAGGGTGTAAGTTGGAAGGATGAATGTAATTACAATTTCAAGCACTCTAGAAAAAAAATTAGGTCAAAATGATTTATGGTCTAAAAGGTATGATAGTCTTTAAGTTTCTTGGAGAACTTTGAATGCTTCAACTTCAAATTTGAGGCACTAAATGACCTCATACGAGCCTAAAAAGTGGGGATGAGATAAGCTCATTCATATGTATATAGAGAACTTAGAGATCTTTTCGTAAATATAAATGGTTCATCAATTGGAGAGCCAAATCAAAAGTTATGTCTCCCAAAAGTTAGACTATCATTTCTAGATTCTTCTACTTTTGCATCAATTTCTAACATATATTCTAGACCCTTCTACTTTTGTGGTGGATAAAAAATGGCCAAGTCAAAAATCTATTCCTAATTCTAAACCTATTTCAGGTTACTTAAGTTCATTTCTTGCATTGTAAAGGTAGTTTTTGTAGAGTTTTGGGGAAGGTATTGTGAGAAGGATTTTTCTACAAAATTTGATTATATTGTAAGTCCATAGGGCATATAGTTGGCTATATTTTTCTATAATAAATGAACTAGTATATCATTCTTTATAATAAAAGTCTCATTTCGTATTGTGTTCACTTTGTCTTGGGTAGTGCCCTCATCAAGTGGTATCAGAGTAGGAGATCTTGAGTGTGTAGATAGAGCACTGACTATGAGGCATTTTGCACTAGGACTATATGGTTGTGAGTTTTGATATAGGGGTAAAAGCACAAACATGTATCACCCTTTTATAAAGAAAAGGCTAACAAAAGTATAATTGTTCATCTTCAATGACATAAACCTAGTATTATTATTTAGAAATTGACAATTAAGTTAAGTAATGAAATGTGTACAAATGGATGAATTTTAGGATTATATTTTTAAAAATTATTTGGAATAAAAATTGATATATTTTCCTTATTTTTAAAGAAAAATTTTTACTTGCTAAAAAATACTAAAAATTAGGGGTCTAGTTCCCACCACAAAACTATATGGAAATAAACTTATTTCCCTTCAATCTTAGATTATGTTATAGATAACATATATAGCTAGAAGAATCAAAATTAAAGATTATCTTTGGACCTATATTTTATCTTTTATAATGATTCAAATTTCAACTTACCTAAAATTGATAGTTTTCATCTCCCACCACGTTTTTCAAAAAAAATTTATTCTAACCGAAATAAATATTTAATATTCTTGAAGAGGACTCTCTCCTCTAGAATTTCAGATGATTCTTAATTTTTTTTATATGATTTAATATTTTTCCTTTCTCAAAATTAACATCTTCTCAAGTGTTAAAATATTACTTGTAGAGTATGTGTAGATCATGGTCAACCAAACTATGACCTTAAGTGTAAGTGACAACAAACAAATCAGGGTTATATTGACTTGACACTTTTTAAGTAGTTATTGGCTTTATATAAAAATTTTGTAAGAAAAGAATCTGTAGCAAATTGAATGTAATTTCCAAACTACTATGCCTTATTTGGAGAAAAAATAATTTGATTTGTCAAAATTTTGGATTTTAATGTTGTACTACAAAAATTTTAGGGCAAAAATAAAAAGTAGGTGTATGTCTGACCACCTTGATCAAAATCAAATGATAATATTTTTTAGTATAATTCTAGATAAAAAAAAAATTAGACTCATTGTTAGATGTAATGCATATTTTTGGGTAGTTTTATTCAAAATAAATAATTAAATATGAATTTTCTACTATGACTTTTTTAGAGTAAAAAAACTCCCATGTTTGGCCACCTTAACTAATTGAAAATTTTACCATATTTATTTTATTTTTATTTTTCCTTATACTAGGTCAAGCATAGAATGTGACACAATTGTTGGATTCCAAAAATGTTATACTATTTGAAAGTTATAGCTATTTGTGAATCAATATGTCAATCAACACTTTATAGACATCTTGCTTAAAAATTAACTAATAAATACTTATCAAACTCAGAATTTGACAACAACTATATCGATGGAATCTTGAAGGTGTTATTAAAAAAAGCCTTTCTATTTCATTGAATCTTGATGAAAATAATAATGTCAAATGGCTACTCAAAGTTTGAATGTCAGTGAAACCTTTCTCAAACACATTTTCTGAGTTGACCAAATAGGTTTGGTAAGTACCAAGCCTAATTGAATACCTAATTTTTAATTGGGTACCCAATTTCAAATTGGGTACCCAATACTATATCAAGTACTGAAAAATTTGCAACCAAAACTTTGGAAAATTTGAAAAAATTGGAGGGAAACCACCCAAACTTTGGAGGGAAACCAAAATTTGGGAAGTGTGGGCATTATTATTAACTATTATTATTATATATCATTATGATTATTATGATGATTATTATTAAATATAATATAATTATTATTATATTTATTATTTTTAAATATAATATAGTAATAAATATGATTATTATTATAACTAAATATAAAGTAGTAATATATATGATTATTATTGTTATATAATCTAGTAATATATTATTATACTAAAATATAGAGTATTATATTATTATTATACATAATATTGTCATGAAATGCGTCGAAAGGGGTCATAGGTTAACCTATGATCCCTTTCAACGCATTGGAACCACCCAAATAGGTCCCTAGGGCTCCTAGAGCGCCTGTCATGAAATGCATCAAAAGGGATCATATATTATTTTTTTACCCCTATCAATGCATTCAAACCAACCAAATAGGTCCCTAAGAGTCCTAGGGCCCCTAGGAACAAATGTTGTCATGAAATGCATTGAAAGGGATTATAGGTTATCCTATGATCCCTTTTGATGCATTTGAATCAACCAAATAGGTCTGTACCAATCTTAGGGACCCTAGGGATGTATGTTGTCATAAAATGCATCAAAAGGGGTCATAAGACATCCTATGACCCTTTTCGACACATTCAAACCAACCAAATGGGTCCTTAAGGGTCCTAGGCCCCTAGGGACATATGTTGTCATGAAATGCATTAAAAGGGCTCATAGGTTATCTTATGACTCCTTTTGACATATTCAAACCAACCAAATAGGCCCCTAGGGGTCCTAGGCCCCCTAGGGATACATATTGTCATGAAATGTGTCGAAAGGGGTCACAGGTTCTTTTATGACACCTTATGATGTAATTGAACCAACTAAATAGAAATTTAGGGGTCCTGATGCCCCTAGGGAGATATGTTGTCATGAAATACATCAAAAGGGGTCATATGTTATCTTATGATCTCGTTCAATGAATTTGAAACAACCAAATAGGTCCCTATGGGTCCTAGTGCCCCTAGGGACATATGTTGTCATGAAACGCATTGAAAGGGGTTAAAGGTTATTTTATGACCCCTTTCAATGCATTCAAACCCCTTTTGATGCATTTGAACCAACCAAATAGGCCCCTAGGGACATATGTTGTCATGAAATGCATTAAAAGGGTTAATAAGTTATCATATGACCCCTTTCGACACATTTGAACCAACCAAATAGGCCCCTAGGGGTCGTAGGGGCCCTAGGGATATATGTTGTTATGAAATGTGCCAAAATGGGTCATAGGTTTCCTATGACCCCTTTTGTTGCATTTGAACCAACTAAATAGGTCCCTAGGGCTCCTAGGGCCCCTAGGGGCATATGTTATCATAAAGTGCATCAAAATGGATCATAGGATAACCTATGACCCCTTTTGTAATAGTTGAACCAAATTGGTCCCTAGCAGTCCTAGGGCTCCTAGGGATATATGTTATCATGAAATGCATAAAAAAAGGTCATAGGTTATCCTATGACACCTTTCAACACATCCAAACCAACCAAATAGGTCCTTAGGGGTCCTAGGGCCCCTAGGGAAAGATGTTGTCATGAAATGTGTTGAAAGGGGTCATACGATAACATATGACCCCTTTTGATGCGTTCAAACCAACCAAATGACTCCTATGACCCCTTTCGATGCATTCAAACCAACCAAATGAGTCCCTTGAGAAATATGTTGTGGTGAAATGTGTCGAAATGGGTCATAAGTTATCCTATGACTTCATTTGATGCATTCAAACAAACCAAAAAGGACCCTAGGATCAGATGTTGTCATGAAATACATCAAAACGGTTCATAAGATAACCTATGACCCCTTTCGATGTGTTTGAACCAACCACATGGGTCCCTAGGGCCCCTAGGGACATATGTTGTCATGAAATGTGTCCGAAGGGATCATAGGACCCCTTTCGATGCATTCAAACCAACCAAATAGGTCTCTAGTGGTCCTAGGGCCCCTAGGGACATATGTTGTCATGAAATCTGTCAAAAGGGGTCATAGGTTATCCTATGACCCCTTTCAATGCATTTTAACCAATCAAATAGATCGCTAAGTATCCTAGGGCCCCTAGGGACATATGTTGTCATAAAATGTGTCGAACAGGGTCATAAGTTATCCTATAACCCCTTTTGACACATTTGAACCAACCAAATTGGTCTTATGACCCCTTTCAAATGCATTCAAACCAACCAAATGGGTCCCTATGTGTCCTAGGGCCCCTAGGGACATATGTTGTCATGAAATGTATTGAAAGGGGTCATAGGTTATCCTGTGACCCCTTTTGATGCATTTGAACCAACAAAATGGGTCCCTAAGGGTCCTAGGGACCCTAGGGACATATGTTGTCATAAAATGCATCGAAAGGGGTCATAGGTTATCATATGACCCTTATCAAAGCATTGAAACATATCAAATGGGTCCCTAGGGGTCTTAGGGCCTCTAGGGACATATGTTATCATGAAATGCATTAAAAAGGGGTCAAAGGTTATCCTATGACCCCTTTCAACGCATTTGAACAAATGAAATGGGTCCCTAGGGGTCTTAGGGCCCCTAGGGACATATGTTGTCATGGAATGTGTCAAAAGGTGTCACCCTTTTGATGCATTTGAACCAACCAAATAGGTCCCTAGGGGTCTTAGGGCCAGTAGGGACATATGTTGTCATGAAATGTGTTGAAATGGGTCATAGGATAACCTATGACTCTTTTCGACGCATTCGATAGAATCATATATAATATCCTATTAAATATAATAATAATCACATATATAATAATATAGTATATTTGTAGGTCACAATAATAATAATATTATTACTAATAATAATAATAGTAATAATAAATATTACTATATTATGTCTAATAATAATAGTAAAAATCATAATAATATAATAATCATATGTAATATCCTATTAAATATGGTAATAATAGTAATAATAATATATATTACTCTATTATATTTAATAATAGTAATAATAATTTATATTACTATATTATATTTAATAATAATAATCATAATAATAATATTAATAATTATTATTATATACAAATACTCTAATTAATAAAATACTAATATATAATAATCTACAAATTTGTTCATATTGCCTTCACTTGCAAAATTTTGAATTCCCTCCAAAATTTGGGCATTCATTTCGAGTACCCAATATAATATTGTGTATCTAATTTGGGATCGAATACCTTATATGGTATCAGGTCCCCAAAATACTAGCATACATTTTCTAAAATATCTTCTGTCATTGTAGACCCGAAAATCATGTTTTTGGGGGCCATTTTCACTCATCTAGAGAAAAATGATTTCTTGGAGCTCATATAATTGAAAAGGGTTCTATAATGTATGATTAGGTGTCCAATATTTTTTTCTGAATGGGGAGTAGTATTTGTCAAAAGGCTGAAAGCCAAAGGAAGGTATTGAATGAAGACATTGTAGCATATAGGGAAAGGGACAAAGTAAATCACTGAAGGAAGAGACAAGGTATGTTAAATGTGATTCAAGTTGACAATGTATTAATCGAAGGTGAAATCATAGAGTTAAATAACCAATATGAACAATTGGGGAATGAAAATGTGCCAACTGATAATGATAATGCCGAAATTGAAAATTTAGAGAATGAAAATTTGGAGAACGAAATTTTGCCAGTTCATAATGTAAATTGCATGATTTACCATGTCAAAAATGACAATGCATAGGAACATTACATATTTCCTAATTATAATCAACATGAAGGTTCTAGATCACCAAAATGAATAATTGAAATTGATGAAATGATTATTACCAATTTGAAAGAGAAAAAATCACAAAGAGCCATTCGATTATGGGCTTCAAGACTATATAAGATTTTTTTCAACAACAAGACAATGGTGAAGCAATGTCAACTTTTTATGCACTTATTAAAGATGAAAAAGATGAGACCTATGCTTTTGAAATTGGAAAGAAATGCCATTATTGTGAAAAATCTTTTCAATGTTCTCAATAGCATTGGGAAAAATAGTAGGGAGATGGCTAAGAGAGCTTCTCTAAAGATTATTACAACCTATTTGGCAAGTTGTCATTTGGGAAAGGTAGATATATGAGACGAACTTGTACTAACTTAAACTTAAATCATACTACTTGGAGAAGAGCACTTAGTAGATGAGAGAGAATTAATGATCCTCTTCAAAATGAAACATGGGATTTTGCTGGGAGACTTCCACATTTTGATAAGAAGCTATCTGATGATGTGAAGGAAGAAATTACATAGTTTTGGCATTCTAGCTGAAGAGTATCACCCAATGCTAAAGATGTGTTAAAGTTGAGAATTGGCATCAGACACCGCACAACACATCCTGAATATTATTTGGAGGTAAGTCAAATTATGTTTTTCAAAGAATTTAGAGAGAGTCATCCAAGATTGCATATATCACAAAGGGATTTTGAATCAGTGAAGTCATTTTATTGTGTGCCATTTAAAATTTGAAATACATGTTGTTGCAAATATCATGTCAAGTTTTCTATGCACCATGAACTATTACACTCCATCTGTTCTACTTTGCATAGTAAAGAAATGTTGGAGAATTGTGGTGCTAGTGGGCTTCCAAAATCATCAAGAGACTTGCTAGATCAATTTTTATGTCATAGAATTGATGGTTCTTTCTTTTATAGAAATACTTGCTAAAATGAGAAGTGTCCATAATGTGGTGGCTTATCCAAGTATGGAACATGTTTCCATGAGGGGTGTGAACAAGATCTTGGGAAGACAATAGTAAAAAAAAATGGTATATGAAATGGTGAAATACACATTGAAGCATGGGGATGAGGGCTCTATATGTGAATTGGTTGCAAAAGTAATCAATGTGGCTAGTTTTATTTCAAATTTCAAGTCAAATATTTTCTACAAGTATGCAAGATATAGTCACAGGTCTTAGTGATTGGATCAACAATTTAGAATCTGTAAGTAGAATTTTCCCATTGGCACTATTATATCAGTTGTTGAATTTGCTGAGAACTACACATTGTAGACTCAAAATGAGACACAATCTCAATATTACAACTCCATTCGAGTTCCTATTTTTGTTCACATAACATATAGACATGCCCCTAATAGTGTAGAAGATAATCGAAAGATTATTAGAGTACCATTTTTATATGAGTGATGATATATCTCACTCTCGGAGTTTGTTCAACATTGTTTCAAGAATTATTTTGATTTCTTCTGGAGCATGACATTTCTATGGATAGACATATCATTTGGTTAGATAATTGCATAGGTCAATTCAAGAATTCTTGTATGTTTTATTGGTTCTATATGATGCATGTAGAGAAGGAGGTGACTCATATTTGGAGTTTGTTTGAGTCTAGCCATGGGAAAGGGGAACATGATGGAGTAGGGGCCTGCATGAAGAGAGCTCTAGTTAAGGAGCAACTAAAGATTTCAAGAGTAGAGCTTCTTGATGCTCGTAGCATTGTTGATTAGTGTAGTTCAGAATTATCATAGGTGGGGACTCTTAATTTAGTAGTACGTAGGTTAGTTTGGTTGGTTGAGGAAGGGTCCATAGGTGATAGATCAGATTATGCTATAGTGAGAGACTCATAAAAAATGCATTCATTTTGGAGCTCTGATTCTAGTACAGGGACCATTTGGACATGATAGCTAGCTTGCTTTTGTCCTAGTTTTTTTTAGTGTGATTGGGATCCCTATGAGTCAAGTGAGTGGGTGGACACATGGGCTCCATATTATCTTACTCCATTTTCTATCATACCCTCTATTAGAAATGATGACATGGAAAGATAACTTGAGCATAACAATCTATGAGATCTTCATCTTCTGGGACATGTCTTTGCATTGGTTGCACCATAGGGGAATGATGATAAATTAGATTATTGGTTAGCACATTGTGTAAGAGGTAAAAAGAAGCTTGCACAACTGATTATAGATGAAGATGGATTCACATATCCTATTGGTTCAGTGGTTGTTGCTAGAACATGGTTATAGGCATACATGCTTAGAAGAAATGAAATTTCTACATCTGAAGACAATCAAAAGTGCAAAACAATTCTCATATATTCACATCTTATTCTAGCAACAAATGTGAAGTTGTTGAAGCATCAAGGAGTACCAAAAGTAAAAAAGAACTTTTTACTATTACTAATGTTGATCATGAAGCCCTATTGGATACCCTAAAATAGAGAGAGGACCCTACTGGAACACTCCATTGGGTATATTAACTTCTTATGTTATTTTGTTCATAATGATTCAGTGAACCAATGAATATCTTTTTTAATACAATAAGTTACTAGTATTTTCTATAATATTGGAATGTAGGTATATCATGAAGAGTAGCCATGCATGAAGATAAAAAACTAAATAAGGAGTAGAATGAAGAAAAATCTATTCTATTTTTGACACTATGATTTTTAGCACTACTATTTTTGGCACTATGATTTTTGATAGTTGTGTATTGATGTAATAATGAGGAAACACTTGAGATATTGTAATTGTAAACTTGTTGATTTAATGTAAGAAACAAAGATGGTTTTACTTAATGCAATTTACGTGGAGGGACCTAAAAAATGACAATTTTAATACATATTAACACCAAACTTGCACTGTGCTCAATGCCAAAAACTTGAGAGATGTAAAAAATAATGTTTTTACTTAATACTTACCCTAGTGACACCCTTTTTTCTAACCACAGAGAGTTTCAATTATCCAAAACCACCTTGGAGCTCATGGGGTCTATTGATCAAATGAAAAATGCTATAGGATGGTCATGTTGAGGCCTAAAATAACCTATCTTTTTTTTGAGAGATCACATTTTTTGGATTTAGCACATCGATCTTGCTCAATGCCAAAACTCACAGTGTTCTTCAGTTCATAGGTGCATCACAATGTAATTTTGAAACTGATGATCTTGGCATCAAATTGTTAGTGCCATTGGCTCTTGATGGGTAGGTGAACCCTAGTAACACCCTTCTTCTGATTATAGAGAGCCTCCATCATTCATGGCCATCTCGTACCGAATAATCTCCAAGGTGCTCTAAGTGCATTTCAAGGTCAATAATTTTAGGGTCATAACTTGGAGCTCGTGGTAGCTATCAATGAAAAGTTGAATGCTATAGGATGGTCATGCCAAGGCCTAAAATATTCTATCCTATTTTTGAGAGATCACATTCCATTTGGATTTAGCACAAAGATCTCACTTGATACCAAAACTCATAGCGTGCGTTAGTTCATAGGTGCATCTGAGCGTAAGTTTGAGATAGTTGATCTTGGCATTGAATCATCAATGTAATTAGCTCTAGATAGGCAAGTGAACCCTAGTGACACCCTTTTTCTAGATGTGAAGAGTCTCCATCGTTCACGACTACCCCATACCAAAGAGTCTCTGAGGTGCTCAATGTGCATTTTGAGGTTGATATTCTAAGAATCATAACTCAAAATTCATGGGGTCTATCGATGAAACATAAAATGTTATAGGATGGTCATGTCAAGGCCTACAATAACCTATCTTGTTTTTTAGATATCACATTCTATTTGGATTCGGCATAGTGATCTCACTTGATGACAAAACTTGTAGTATGTGACAGTTCATAGGTCCATCACAATGTAACTTTGAAATTGCTAATCTTGGCATCAAATCATTAGTACCATTAGCTTCAAATGGGAAGATTAACCCTAGTGACACCCTTGTTCTATCTGCAAAGAGCCTCCATCATTCGTGGACACCCTATACCATAGAGTCTCCAAGGTGCTCTAAGTGTGTTTCAAGGTTGATCATCTGAGGGTCGTAACTCAGAGCTCATGGGGGCTATTGATGAAATTTTTAATGCTATAGGATAGTAATGTTGAGGCCTAAAATAAATTATCTCATTTTTGAGAGATGAAATTCTATTTGGATTTGGCAAAGCTATCTCACTTGATGCCAAAACTTGTAGTGTGCTTTAGTCCATAGGTGCATCATAGCGTAACTTTGAAACCATTGATATTGGCATTGAATTGTCAACACCATTAGCTCTGGATGGATGGGTGATCCCTAGTAACACCCTTGTTTTGGCCATAGACAACCTCCATCATTCACAGCCACCCCATACAAAGAGTCTCCAAGGTGGTCTAAGTGTGTTTTGAGGTCAATCTTCCAAGGGTCATAAATCAAATCTTGTGGGGGCTATGGATGAAAAGTTAAATGCTATAGGATAGTCATTTCGAGGCTTACAATAACCTATCTCATTTCCAACATGCTCTAAGTGCATTTGGGTGGGTAAACCATAGTGACATCTTAAGAGATTGTAGAGATTATTTGAAATTAAACATATATGATAGCATTTCAAATTAAACATCACATCAAAATTTGATAATAAAGGTTTTTAAAATGTTATTCACAAATTATTGCATTTGAATTGAATATGATTAAAATGATTAAAATGAATTGTATTCCATAAACATAAACAATACACATTATCCACAATAAATTAAACAATACTATACTAAATTAATATGTATATCATTGTGCACGTAAATGACAAAAATATATATCAAAATACATTGATCAATATATAAAATTGGTTGATCATGCCATCAGAATGTGTATAATATCAATGTTTCTATATACATTGTGGAATATGCCATCTCAAAATGTTACATGACGCATCCTATGACAACTATACTATCCTATGCTATTGGTGGATGATCCCAATGCATCATCTTTGCTACACTAGGTGGATTAGATGCCTCCTACATAAACCAAAATGAAAACCCCAAAGTTAGACTACTAAATTTATATGATTTTATGAATCTAACATTGAACTACTCAAATTCATAATGATCCTTTTTTAATAAATATTTGTTGTATTAAGCTTTCATCATAAATACCTCTCTCATTGACCTCCTGCACCAGTTAGGAGTCCTCTCATATGTCCTCGACAATGCTTGAACCTTGTTGATTGTGGCATGTGTTGTTAGAAATATTTAGAATAACTAAGATGAGGGTGAATTAGTTATTCAAGGTCCAAATGTACAAATAAAACTTTTCACTTAGCTTAGTGAACCCATTAAACATTCATATCTGTGTATGCATCCAAGCTTTTCATGAAAACTTGTAGGTTGCTATTAAATCAACATGCAGCAATATAAACATGAAACATAAGGATTCACACTAGACAGAATGATTTAACACGGAAACCCAATTTGGGAAAAACCACTAGTAACATGCTAGTCTTTTTTCACTCTTCTGAAGTGATGCCCTATGTAAGGCCAATCCTATTAAAGGTTACAACATACACTGTTAAATGTGACCCAGTTAAGGGATTTCAATCACCCTATTAGAAGTGAGCCTGGTTAGAAGACTTTATGCCATTCACTTCAAATGTGACCTTATTAAAGGATTTTTAAATGATTGTTAAGTCAACCTTAGTCCAAAAGATTTTACCCTAATTGATACAATTGTTAGAGAGTAACAATAGAGCTTTGATTTGATACAACTTACAACTATCTTGAAGATTTTAGATCACAATTCAATCCTCAATCTTGCTTGGCTTTCATTCTTTGTAGCTCTGGTATCTTGTTCACCCTTGAAGCATATATCTCCTGAAACCTTCTTACTTGGTATGCTAATGCAGTCACCTATTGTGGTCACATGATGAAGTAGAGTCGTTGACTCTCTGTCTCTATTCTTCCTTGGCCTTCTCTGACCTTCTCAATATCTCCTCTTTATTTCCACTTTTCTTCATCACCAAACATTTCTTAAATAGGAAATTAGAATACTTTTTTTCTTTGTTCTGCATTGTCCATTTTAGGGTTTTGGATGGATTAGGTAGGATACAATATATCTACACCATATTTTGTCTCTTCTAGAAACTTTTGGAAACTGACTTCAAGAAAACAAACTTGTCGACTCAGATTTGGTGAATCTTTAACTTTTCTAATAATTTAGTAGCTTAGCATTATTAATCTTCTAATGCTCGGCACATACTATGTTGGTTGGCATCAACTGTGAGTTCACTTGGTATCAACTAAATTTTACTAATGATCAGTACCTATTGTGTTTTCTCGGCATCAACTATTTTACTCAAAACACACTAGATTTTTCTTTTACTTGACTCCAACTAATTAACTGCTTGGCTTGAACTAACTTTGCTTGGTAGCTACTATCATCTTGGTCAAGCTTGGTAGATAATCTTTGTGTAACTTTTTCTTATAAAGTTTCTAAGTGTAGCCAGCCTTTGTAACATTGAGTAGATTATAAATACATTATTTCACCATTGTCTTAACTGATCCTTGTACTTTATTACATATCCATTACTCAACCTTTCATCTAGGTGTTGTTGTTACATCTTATTGATCAAATCCTCTTCATCAATCAACTAAGTGATAGTACATGAACCTTAGAAGAAATTATCTTACCAAAAAAATAGCAAGTTTGACATCAGCAACAAAACAATGATTAAAAAAAAATTTCCTCTTCAACAATCTCCTTCTTTCAATAATTTCTTTTAGCAATGATCTTTTCAATCAGATCTAAATAATTTCCCTCTTTGGCATTGATGAAAAACCAAACTGATCAACCAAGTTACTTGAGTGGTAAAACACCTAGTTTGACCAAACTAACTAGGTTAAAATATTAAAACAATACCAAAAATAAAACTAGTATATTTCTCCCTCTATCAGCATCTTCCATTAGGATGCAAAATTATTTCTTATGACTCCCTCTTAGTTTCAACATCAACAATTATCTCCATCTAATATAAAAATCTCTGATATACTTCTCAATGAATATCAATTTTTGATATTCCTCCCTCTTTTTTCTTTCTCCCTAATCTATTTTAGAATCTCCCTCTAATGATGATATGTCCAATGCTCTTTCTTCCTCCTGCTCTGTCTCATGTTTTGTCTCCTTCTTAGCTTTTGATTAGTTTCTTCTATTTCTCCCTCTTTGACAACAATGTCAAAGACCTGTTATCTTTACATCTTAACATGTAGATATAGAATTTGCAATATCTTCAGTTTCTCCCTTTGTCACCTTGCTTGTGATTGTTTTGGAATTTCAACAAATTGATCACTTTAGGCAGCACGTAATGTAGAATCCTTTGCATCAATTTGTGACATTTGGTAATTAAATTATTTGATGGAGGGTAGTCCTCGTGTTACTTAAACAACCTTTGATAGGGGTATAACCCATAGTTTACCTCTTAGATATTCATGTGCATCCTTAGGTAATGGTTTTGTGAAGATTTCAACAATTTGTTCCTTTGAGTTGTCATACTCCATCTTCACCTCTTTATCTTCAAGTAGCTCTCTCAAGTAATGATACTTGATTTCAATGTGCTTTGTCTTGGTGTGCATCACTGGGTTCTTTGATATATTAATAGTACTATTTCTATCACAATAATTTATCACAAGTTTTGTTATTTCTTCCTTCATTCCTTTGAGTAGATGCTTGATCCATACAATATTTGTGCAGTTTATAGCAGTAGAAACATATTCAACTTTAGCTATAGACTATGAGGTACAACTCTATTTCTTACTAGTCCATGTAATTAATATTTTGCCTAAGAAAAGTGCTCCTCCACTGGTGCTCTTTCTGTCATCTATATTGCCACCCCAATAAGCATTAGTGTAGGCTCTCAAATCAAACTTTTCATTCTTCTTATAGTATAGGCCAAACTCTTCTATTCCTTTCAAGTATCTCATTATTCTCTTCACTTCCATTAAATGATTCTCTCTCTAGGATTTGCAGAGAATCTTGATACTATTCCTACAAATAATGCAATATCAGGTTTGCTATGTACAACATGTTGTAGCTTGTCAATCATAGACCTATATATTGTTTGATTTAATTTAGTAGAATAATCATTCTTTAATAGTTTGTGTCCTATTATCATGGGTGTGCTTACTAGTTTTGAATCTTCCAGTCCAAATGTATTCAATATTTCCTTGATGTACTTTGACTAAGTGATAAATATGCCATACTTGAGCTAATATACTTGCAGTCCCATAAAGAATTTTATCTCACCAAACATTGACATTTCAAATTCATATTTCATCTTATTAGCAAAATCCTTGCATAAAGCATCTTTTCCTCCAAATATTATATCATCAACAAAAATTTTAGATAATAGAATGTCTTTACCTTTTGCTATCTTTATGTATAGATTGTTGTTATCATCAGTTCTTTCAAATCCAATCTTCACAAGATACTTATGAAGTCTTTCATACCATGCTCCTAGTGCTTCTTTCAAACCATAAAGAGTTTTATGTAGTTTACATACCATATTCTTATTATTTTTATCAACAAATCCTTCTGGTTGTTCTACGTAGACTTCTTCTTCTAATATGCCATTCAGAAATGTAGACTTAACATCCATTTGATAAAATTTTAATCCTTTGTATGTAGCATAAGAAAGTGGAGTTCTTACTCCTTCCAATCTTGCAATAGGGGCAAATGTCTCCCCATAGTCAATTCCTTCCTCTTGTGCATATCCTTTCCAAACTAGTCTTGGTTTGTTCCTTGTGATTTCACCATTCTCATCTAAATTATTACTAAATACCCACTTGGTGCCAAACACATTTTTGTCTTCTAGTTTAGAAACTAGACTCCAAGTTTTTTTTCTCTCTATCTACTCAATTTCTTCTTCCATGGCTTTGCACCAGTTAGTATCCTCTAATGCATCTTTTATTGTATTGGGTTCTTTCATGATTAGCAAACACAATTCACTTATTAGTATATTTCTTTTCATTTGTATAACATCTTTGTTTCTAATTATTTGACCAGTAGGATGATATATTCTAACATATTTGGAAACTCTTGGCTTAATTATTGTTTTTGTTGAAATCTGATTGAAAAGATTATTGTTGAGAAAGGGATATTGTTGAAGAAGAATGTTTTCAATCATTATTTTGTCACTAATGTCAAACCTGCTATTTGTTGGAGAGACAATTGCTTATAAGATCAAAGTACTATCACTTAGTTGATTAATGAAGAGGATTTAATCAATAAGATGTAACAACATCACCTAAGGGAAAGACTAAGTTATGATTAAGTAATGAAATACAAGGTTAGTTAAGACAATGATGAAATAATGTATTGATAGTATACTTGAAGATACAAAGGATGGCCACACTTAGAAAATTTAGAAGAACAGGTTAAACTAAGATTGTCTACAAAGCTTGACCAAAGTTGATAATGGGTGTCGAGAAAAGTTAGTTGATGTTGAGTAGAATATTAGTTAGTGCCAAGTAAAAGAAAATTCTAGTGTGTGTCCAGCAACATAGTTGGTGCCAAGTGAAAATGTAATAGGTGTCAAGCATCAATAAAATTTAGTTGATGCTGGGTAAAAATGCAATTGGTGTTGAGTAACACTGTATGTTTCAAGCATTAGAAGAATGATAGTGCCGAGCTGCTCCATTATTTGAAAAGTCAAAGATTCACCAAATCTAAGTTGACAAGTTTGTTATCTTGAAATTTGTGAACTAGGTGGAAGATAAGGATGATGAACTGGTGGTACAGAATTTGAGTTTAACCATTTTTAGGTGATTGTAAGTGGATTCTACATGAAGTTTCTAGAAGAAACAAGATAAGGGGTAGATGCATTGTATATTACCTAATCCATTCAAACCCTAATTTAGATGAGGGAAAATAGAGCAGGAAAATTATTCTAAATTCCTACTTAAGGAGTTATAGGTCATGAAGAAAAGTGGTTGGTTGAAGTGTGTGGTGCCAAGGAGAAGGCATTAAGAAGGAAGAATAGAGTACATAGACTTTCCTTCATCAAGTGACCACAAGAGTGACTGTATTGGAACAACTAGCAAGAGGCTTAAGGAGACAAAAGCTATTGGAGTGAACAAGTTGTTAGAGCTACAGAGACTAAAAACCAAGCAAAATTGTGAACTAAATTGAGATTTGAAATCTACAAGACATGTTATAAGTTGTATTAGATCAAAAGCCCTTATTGATTACTCTCTAGCAATTGTATCAGTCAAGAAAAAATCCTTTGCACTAAGGTTGACTTAAAGGTCATTAGAAACTCTTTTAATAGGGTGGCATTCCAAGCGAATGGCCTAAAGTGCTTTAACCAGGCTCACTTCTAATTTAACTAGGCTCACTTCTAACATGGTGATTAAAATCCTTTAACCAAGTCACACTTAACATTGTGTGTTGTAACCTTTAATAGGGTTGGCCTTTCACAAAACATCACTTTAGAAGAGTGAGGAAGTAGTAGCATTTTATTGGTGGTTTTTCCCAAATTAGATTTCTAAATAAATATCTATATTATGTGTGTTGCGTTGGTGTTTGGAAATGCTGGAGGGTTTTCAATTATCCCACTGAGAAACTGACATATCTAGGGGCAACTAACTCCCATTTTAAACATGCCATTTTTGAAAATAGGCCAACTATAAGGCACGACCCTTCTTCTACTTTAGGCTCTGCTAAACCTAGGCAGGTAGACCTTAGATTCAAATGATACCATACTAGTGCAAAAATATATCCCTGAATCTATTAAGTAGATTTTACGCTTATTTCTCCTAATTACTCATGAAATGAAACAAATCTACAGTAGCTAAATGAAAATCTATGACATTCACAAGTTGAGTGAGGGCATTCTATTAAATCCTTCAACATGAGATGGAAAGAACATTTGATTAATAATATTAAATTCAACAAAACCCCTAATATGCAATAGCATGAACAAGTGATCCTGGAAACAATCAGTGCCTTATCTATTGGGATATTCCATGAATTAATCACATACATATAGATACCTAATACTTATTTATATATTCAGGTATATGATCTATCCATTCACCTTGTAAATAGACATCCATGTTCAATCTAAATCTCATTCTTACATGATATCCCCATTAGTAAACTTGCAACCCTGTTGATTCCCCTGAAGCATTTACATAACTACTTGAGTTATGGGCAACAATGAAACAACATAAATCCTTAAGGGATTGCAACTACAACCTAAGCTCTTTGTTCAGAGATTGTAAAACATTGAAGATCACTGATAAAGGAGATGAGAATCAGAATGAAACTAATGAAATTTCTACTCCTTTGTATTTATTTCCTTGAAACAATACATTTATATGAATACAATCAAAACATAGAAACACCTAAAAGACCTGAAGTATCTGTGTTATCTTCATTACTGTTGTTCATATAAGAAGAATTTGTTGAATGAAAATATGGTATCATAGTATGGGAACACATCAAAACTGGATCCAAAACATGGTATCACAGTAGTGACTGGTTTTTCTCCAAAGACTAGAACACTTACAAAAGATGAGAGAAGGAAAGATATAGGAGAAGAGTTCATTCCCAGATTTGATATGAACATGACACTTGTCCACTTGGAAAAACCTTCTTAATAGGTTAAAACATCCTTCAAACCTTTTCCCTCAACTGCTAAATCAAATCTTCAATCAGTTATGGCTCCAAAAGCATCAAATATATGAAATGTATGATTGAACAAACAATTGATTTGATTCCTAATTTTTACTCATGGTAAAAAATGAAAATCAGTTTAAAAATGAATTCTAGAAGCATGCAAACTTTTTTCAAAATTCATTTTAGCATCAACAAAACTCTAATACATATTCCCCAACTGATTTTGTGGCTTTATGATAAATTCTGGACCTTTTACTTGGAATGCCCCAAAAATTATAAATATGCTCATAACCTGAACTAGTGAGTTGCTGTGCAAAATCTAACATCAAATCTGGAAAATTTCTCTTCTCCCGATTCTGACGGTATATGATAAGGCATATTTGGAACAAAAAATGCCCCCCTGATAGCTGTTTGAAAAAATTAGTCCTAGGCTGAATCAGAGCTTTAAAATGGAAAAATTTAAAACTCTATATAGTTTGAACTATATAAAAATTCATATATTCATTTTTACTTTTCATCTGAATCGATGCATTGAGATCCTTAATTTTATATTCATTTTCAATTTTGCCTAAGCCACTTGTCTCCTCTTGATTTTCCCTGACCCCTTTTTGAAATATTTTTAATTAATTAATTAATATTAATTAATTCCTCCTCTAAATATCACCATTAGCTTCCCCGTATCACTATGCACCCTGAGACTCTGCTTTATGTGCATACATTTTCATCATTTTTTGTAGCATCGGGACCTTCTCATTTTACCTTCATGCTCATATGGGGAAAATTTCCTTTACGCCCATACGGACACTCGTATCCTCGCAAACTTAAAAATTTTCTTTTATGCCCATAGAAGCCATATGTAATATCGAGGGAGCTTCAAATTTTGTTTATGCTCATACAGGATGCTTTCTTTCCTGTAGCATCTAAAAGCCTTCAGATATTATCCTTCGCTCATACAAGTTGAGCGTAAGACCGAGCATGCTTTGAAATCATCTTACGCTCATGCACTTGAGCGTGTTCCTAGAGACCTATGTATTTTTCCTTACGCTCCCACGTGAGAAAGTGGATCAAGTGAAAACTATGACTCCTAAGCCAATCGGCCCCTCCTAAGCCTGCAGCGTTTAAAAACTCATGTCTTTTAAGACACTGTCTTGTTGTGCACTATTGTATTAAAAGGCCTCTAGTGCATTCCTTACAATGCATGTGGGATAACACCTATTTCATTTCCTTCAGAAATCTTCAAGAGAGGAATTTTTGATTCAAGTCTTGGATAATATCTGAGAGGACATGGGGCATCCTTGTCTGCATAAGGAGATCTTAGTGCCTATAGTCTATCATACTTCCCAGCGATGGTTACAGAGTACCTAGCCCTTTCCACCAATCATGTAGGAAAACAACATGTCCACTCCCATTATGAAAATGTAGGCCTCCTTGTAAATTCTTTCTTTGTCCTTGACGTGAGGCTTTGCCATTTCATTGGCGTAGAGATCCGTCCCCTGTAGATGTCGTCCTTCTACCTTCCACACTAGTTATGGAATGGAACTTCTGCTATTCTTACTTGTGTAGACTTCCTCTAAAACATGGATCTTCCAACATTGAGGTTCTCCCTTTTTGACGTTTGTGACTTCAAGCTTGTCTTTCCTTCTTAAACTTGGGGCTTATCCTTAATCTATTGTAAATCTGATGCGACTTTTCTTTATTCTTCTTAACATGCATCCTTTGTCTCACATTAGGCGTGGGCTATTCTTTATTGAATATATTGGGCAACTTATTTGGGTGCTAGATCTGAAAACATAGATGCCCCTTTCCTTTTTGACGTCTATGGGCTGCTCTTCTTTTTCTAACATGGATACACCTTTTAGCTTGGTGCTAGTCTTCCAAACTGTGACATATCTCTCACCTGGAGGCTCCTCTGCTATTGTGGGTTTCCTATGCTCTAACATGCCACCCTCTTTGCTTTCATGTGGAGTCATTTAAATTGATTGCAATTTTTTTAACTTGTTCCTGGCAGCTCTTTAAAACTCTTCCTCCACATGCGTAAATTTTTCTCTTTGATATGCTGGTTTGCCTATCTTCAACTGGCATTCTCTACCCATTTATGCTTGGTCTACTACCTTTAGCACCTCCCCTTCTTCTTCAAATCCTTTGTTTTCATCAAATTTAGATTCTTGGAAATTATTAGTTACCAAGAATCATTGAGTCTTTTACTCTGACATTTACTTGCCAGTTCATGCATGAATTATTGAATTCCATTGGTTCCTCTTTATTCTCCATGTTGATAGTCCATTCATATTTTCCTATAACCAAATAGCAACATGATCAGAAACCACTACCTTTTCCAATTAGCACCAAGAACATCCTTTACAATATTGCACGACCCCTCAAACTTGGCCTTACGCTCTTTCTTTGGTAATATGGTAGCTTCTCTTAGTATGAATTTGTAGTCCATGCAAATCACTATAAATATTGGCATCAAAGACAGTTGCTTATGAGAAATCATTGAGAGTTGAAGTATCAATGATGCTTTAGTGGATTACCATCCATCCTTACAAGTGACGAAACTAGAAATGTTATTGATGTTCCCTTGGGCTCCTCTTCAAATGAAAACTAGTGGGAATTTGTAAACATTATTTCTTTTAATTGAGTTCTATCTTGTTCAGCCAAGCAGAGAGAAAGCACTACCTCCAAGGACTCATTCTCAAAAAGGCATCCTCATCACCTTTGCCATTTGTTCCATGAGCCTCTCTAACAAACTCAATCTCAAACATGCCATCAGAAAGACTTGAAAATACTATTTTCAAGTTGAATCACCTAATCCCCTCTTTTTATCATTCAGAAGCAGTATTCAATTTAGCATTTTTGCTTGTAAAAACTAGAATTGAACTTGTTCTTCATTCGAATTTCATGTGAATGCTCATTCACCCCATGGGTTCTTGATAAAGAAAGATTTCTCTTGATCACTGAAGTAAGATCTAGCCTCACTTTAAAATTTTATGGACACTCAAGATCATCTATATTACCTTTGTATTGCAACATTTAAATAGATCAAAGTCACTCTAACCCATTTTAGTCATTTTGAAAACTCAGTGATGCCTTATTAGTTAGATAAAATTTAATCGGGCCCCAAAGTGGGTCTGACTAAAAAAGATTTTGTTTCCCAATGAATGAAGTGCCAAACTAATCCATTGAACCCATCATACTAATTGAAGTCAAATTTGATCACTAAACTATCATTAAAAACTCAATCTATCACTTTCTTACAGATTGTGACTTTCTGCTAACAGGGCCTATCAGTTGGCCTTGCAAACTAACATGATCATCTGACTAGGTCCTGAAATCAAACATACTAATTCTCTTTTTTTCATACTCTTACTTGATCAAATTTTTTCCTATGACTAATTCTCAGCCAAAAGATATTCATTGTCAAAGTTGACTACTTAAAAACACCTACAGATAAACATGTCAGAAAATAATAAACTGGGTTCAGATTTGGCTTTGAGAACTGGGCAAATGGACACTTGGGAAGACAAAAACTAGGACGTTGGTTCACTATCATGAGGAGAAAATGGATCTATGATTTGGGCTTATGAAGAATAACTTGGCACAAATGGTGAGCATTCAAAGTAGGCTACTTGGAATTTGCAGATTGGAAACACTGGCATAAAATCATTTTTTGTAAATGGAATTGACCTCAAAAAGTGCGCAGACGAATTCATCAGGACCTAAAAACTGGCACACTTAAAGAATTTTTAGAGGAAAACACTAGGGTACAATCCATTTGATCTTACCAATTATGGATCTCAAGTTATACCATCCCGAACAGGGGTTCTAACAAATCTGCAAATGCTGACACCAGTACAACTATAGAAATTATGTTTGGAATCACGTTTGAAAATTAATCAAACGGATTTGTCATAAGCTGAAACTTGAAACATAACAATTCTTTGACCTCTAAAATACAACACAAAAGGAATTTCAGCATTTTGATCAACTGGTCAAAATTTATTACAAGTCAAACAGGACTTCCTAGAGATGTGTGCAATTTGCAAATGTGTGAAAACAATAAACAACCAACGTTGAGGGATTCAAAACCTAGTCAAATGGATTCAAAATGACTTGAAATCTGAAACATATGTTCTTAGTTATGGACACTAAATAATTCCAAAGTGGCATGTCATGAAACATTTTTGGGTGCGAGATATTCAATGACAAACACAGCCTCCTGTCGCTATTTGACATTTGCGTGAAAAATGCAGAATTGACATTTACTCAAATCAAGACTTTGCCAAATGACTCAGAATGACAATTTATCATTACAAAAAACATGGAACACTTAGAAACACTAAGTGGAGGGTGTTGGAAACATTAAAAACCTTAGGCCTCAACTTGACAGCCGAGTACATGTGCATCAAAAAAGCATTTATAGGGTTCAATTTCTCAAAATTGCTCAAAAATTGGGCTACAATTTTGAGCACCAACATGTTGATCATTCATGTCTTATTGTTGCATGTTGATATATCAATAACTTGCAAGTTTGAATCATTATCTAGATGCATTAATAGTTTAATGGGTTCACTATGCTAAGTGAAAAAGTTTATTGGGACATCTGGACCTTGAATAATTGATTCACCCCTTCTCTTAGTTATTATAAAGAATTTCTAACAATTGGTATCATAGCCATCTGCTGATTGAACTAGTTTGGAGGTGCTAGAAGCATAAAGATCAAGATGTCTAAGAGAGAAGTTCCTAAGCTCAATAGAGACAACTTTACCACATGGAAAAGTTTAATGAAGTTGCACCTTGGAGGAATAGGTGACCATGTACAAACCTCAATTACAGTGGAACATGTTGATCTAGCTAGTGTGCCTACTACTTAAGATATGAAGAAAAAGAAGGAGTACAATTAGGCAATTTTGGAGATTGCCTCTACCCTTAGCTACACAGAATTTGATGACATCAAGGGATGTGAAACTACATTCAAGATGTGTGATGCCTGATCAACTATTTATGGAGGACATAAAAATGTCCAAAGAGCCAAGGCAGAGAGTCTCAGAGGTAAATTTGATGACATGAGAATGGAGGAAGGTGAGAATGTTGCTTAGTATGTTTCTAGAATAAAAGAGGTTGTATGTGCAATAAAAATTGTTTCTGGTCATTTGGATGATGAAACTGTTCTTAGAAAAGTCTTAAGAACTTTACTACCTATCTATGCTATTAGAGCCTTAGCTATCTAGAAGAATTAAGGTGTATTCCAGAGAAAAAACTAACTATTGAGGATTTAGTAGGAAGACTCATTGTATTTGAGTTGTTTAATTTTGAGAACTATGAGCTAGAAATAGAGGAAGAAGAGAAGAATAAAGCATGTGTCCAATGAAAATGACACTAATGAAGAAGATGTCAATCAACTAGAAGCACTACTGGCAAGAAGATTCCACAGAGGAAATGGAAAATTTAAAGATAAGTTTCCTATCATTTTTTTTAATTGTAATAAAGTTGAACATATTGCTACTAGGTGTCTATGAAAGAGAAATTACAAAGGAAATGATAAATACAAAGGCAGAAGAAATGATGACAAAAAATAGTACAAAGACAAAGGAAAAAAGTGCTACATTGTAGAAATGATGGAAATAGTGTTAGATTTAGAAATGATGCCCCATGTCTAATAAAAGGAAAATGTTCAATCAAGATTAAAAAAAATATTTCATGTGATAATGCATATTATGTTGAAGGATTGTATTACAATTTGATGAGTGTGTCACAGTTAAGCAATGTAGGTTGCAAAGTAGAGTTTGGAAATAAAATTGCCAAGACATATGACACTGATGGAAATTTGATACCAAAAGGAGACCAAACGAGGAGTAATTTGTTTTACCTAGATAGAAAGGATGTTGCCTGTCTTAATGTAAGATTTGATGATGTGTGGTTATGGCATAAAAGACTATGCCATGTCAATTTTGACAACGTGATTAGCATCAACAATATGAAGAAGGTTAGAGGTTTGCCTAAGCTGAAAAAATCTAACAATGTAATGTGCAAACAATGTTAGCTAGGCAAGATGACCAAGTCAAGTTTCAAAAGTAAAACCTATACTTCCAAAGAAGTATTAGAGATTGTTCATACTAACTTGTGTGGACCTATAAGGGTAAAAAGTTACAAAGGGGATAGATATATAATGTTGTTTGTTGATGATTTATCTAGGATGATGACTCTTGTATTTTTAAAGAAAAAGTTTGATACCTTTCAGATGTTTAAGTGGTATTTGGAAAGGGTTGAAAAAGAAACAGGAAAGAGTTAGAAGTGTCTAGGATCGAACAGAGGAGGAGAGTTCACATCAAGAGAATTTGAGATGTTTTGTAATGACGAAGGAATAAAAAGATAGACTTCTACACCAAGAACCCCTCCACAGAAAGGAATTGCTGAGAGAAGAAATAGATCAGTAATGGATTGTGCTAGAACACTAATGATGGAGAAGAATGTTTCTTTAAAGTACTAGAGAGAAGCTATAAGTACAACTGTCTACACCTTGAACTAAGTCTAGATCAAGAAAGGTATAAATGGAACACCTTTTGAATTATGGTATGGTCACTCACCTAATGTCAAAAATTTCAAAGTATTTGGTAGCAAATGCTATATTCTTAAGGATACTAGAAATGATAAATTTGATGCAAAAAGTGATAAAGGCATATTCCTATGTTACTTCGCAAGAAGTAAACCATATAAGTGTTTAAATATTAACAATACCAAAATAGTGGAAAGTGCAACTATAAATTTTGATGAATACATAGAAGTTAATGATGATGAACCCATCAAAAATCTAGAAGAATACAAATCATTTGTATACTTCTATGAGGGAATGTCTACTAAAGAAGAAGTTTCCAATCAAATGGAGATTCAACAACAAGTATCAGTAACTACTGAGTCATAGCCAGTGAATGCCAAACAAACTTCAAAAGCGAAGTTGCATTTAGATGGCAAGTTGCAGAATGAAGAAAATGCACATTTTAATTTTGGAGTTAGTACACATGAAAAAGATGTTGAGTTACTTGAAAGAAGTACTCATAGTGACTCTGAAGCCAAAAGACCTAATGTGGAAACAAGGATTGAACCAACACTATCCAAGTATGTCAGAAGACACCAACCTGTTGAACAAATTATTGGAAGTAAGGGTGTCAAACCAGTGAAAAGGAATAGACTAAGGAATGAATCATGCTTGTTGAGCTAGATAGAACCCAGAACAGTAAGAGATGCACTAGAAAATGATGATTGGTGCAAAGCTATGGAAGAGAAAATTGAGAAAATAGAAAAGAAAAAAATTAGAGCTTAGTCCCATGGCTAGCTAACAAAAATGTGATTGGTACCAAGTGGGTGTTTAGAAACAAACTAGATGAAAATGGTGAGATCACAAGAAACAAAGCCAGAGTAGTTTGTAAAGCTTATGCCCAAGAAGAAGGAATATGGGGAAACATTTTCCCATGTTGCAAGGATGGAAGGAGTAAGAACATTACTTGCATCTGTTGCCTACAAAAGATACAAAGTCTACCAGATAGATGTTAAGTCTACATGTCTAAATGGTATATTGGAAGAAAAAGTTTACATAGAATAGCCAAAAGGATTTGTGGATGAAAAAAACAAAGATATGGCATGTAAATTGCATAAAGCACTTTATGGCCTGAAACAAGTGCCAAGAGCATGGTATGAAAGCCTTTTAAAATATCTTGTGAAGATTGGATTTTTGAGAGAACTGATATAACAAAATTTTTTACATCAAAACAGAAAAAGCTAAGGACATATTGTTATCTAAAATCTTTGTTCATGACATAATATTTGAAGGAAAAGATGCTCTATGCAAGGATATTTCCAATCAAATGAAGCATGAGTTTGAGATGTCAATGTTTGGTGAAATCAAATTCCTTGTTGGCCTACAAGTTTATCAACTAAAGTATGGCATATTTGTTACCCAGTCAAAATACATCAAGGAGATACTGAAAATATTTGAATTGGAAGAATCTAAACCACTAAGTACACCCATGATAATAGGATATAAGTTATCAAAGAATGATGAATCAACTAAAGTAAATCAAACACTATATAGGTCAATTATTGGTAAGTTACAACATCTTGTACATAGAAAACTTGATATTGCATTGTATATTGGAATAGTTGCAAGATTTTCTACAAACCCAAGAGAAAATCATCTTATGGTGGTAAAAAGAATAATGAGGTACTTAAAAGGAACAGATGACTTTGGCTTATACTATAACAAGAATGAAAAGTTTGAGTTAAGAGCCTACATTGATGCAAATTGGGGAGGAAATATAAATGATAGGAAAAGCACCAGTGGAGGAGCACTATTTTTAGGTAGAAGCCTAGTTACTTGGACTAGGAAAAAAGCAAAGTTGTACCTCACAATCCATAGCTAAAGTTGAATATGTTGATGTTGCCATCAACTGTACTAATATTGTATGGATTAAGAATCTACTAAAAGGTATGAAGGAGGAGATAACTAAACCTATGATACTTTATTGTGACAATACAAGTGCCATCAACATATCAAAGAATCATGTGATGCATGCCAAAATAAAGCACATTGCAATTAAGTATCACTATGTAGGAGAGCTAGTGGAAGACAAAGAGGTGAAGATGGAGTATGTCAACTCAAAGGAGGAAATTGCTAACATCTTCACAAAACCATTACCTAAAGATGCATTTGAATATATTATTTGTAAGTTGGGGGTGATACTCCTATCTAGGGCTATTTGAACAACATCAAGACTGCACTGCATCAAATAGGTTGATTGCTAAATGATATAAATTTATGTAGAGGTTCATACTTCAGGTTTTTTCCTAAAGTAATCAAAGTTTTGAAATTCCAAATCAGTGACAAGCAAGGTGATAGAGGGAGAAAGCGGAGTTACTACAAATGCTATATTTGCATGTTAAGATGCTGAAATGTTATGTCTTTGGTATTGTTTTCAAAGAGGGAGAAATAGAAAAAAATGATCAAATATGCAAGATCAAAAGAGATAGAGGGAGAAATAGAAGAAATAGCAGCAGTTAAGAGGGAAAAGCAACACAAGTCAACAAAAGTCAATTAGGATGACAAGATCAAAGAGGGAGCAGAAAAAAGAAGGAGAAAAGAAAGAGTGTATCAGAAAAAGAGATGATTACCCTAATACTTTGAAAGAGGGAGCTATAAGAGAAGAATTTCAGAGGGAGTCATAAGAATTTGGAAGATGTTGATTTGATAAAAGAAACAATTTTGAATACAAGATTTCTTTTTGGCATTTGCTATACTATTTTAACCTAGTCAGATTTGATTACACAAAATCATAAAATGCTTTAGGTGACTTGGTTGATTAGTTTGGTTTGCCATCAATTCCAAAGAGGGAGATTGTTGAAATCTAATTGAAAAGATTATTGTTGAGAAAGAGAGATTTTTGAAGAAGAATGTTTTCAATCACTATTTTGTCACTGATGTCAAACCTACTATTTGTTGGAGAGACAGTTGCTTATAAGATCCAAGTGCTATCACTTAGTTAATTAATGAAGAGGATTTAATCAATAAGATGTAACAAGAGCACCTAAGGGAAAGGTTGAGTAATTATTAAGTAATGAAGTACAAGGATCATTTTGACAATGGTGAAATAATGTATTGATAATATATTTGAAGATACAAAGGATGCCCACACTTAGAAACTTTAGAAGAATAGGTTAAACTAAGACTTTTTGCAAAGCTTGACCAAAGTTGATAATGGGTGCTGAGCAAAGTTAGTTCATGCTAAGTAGAATATCAGATAGTATCAAGTAAAAGTGAATTCTAGTATGTGATGAGCAACATAGTTGGTACTCAGTGAAAATGTAACAGGTGTCGAGCATCAGTAAAATGTAGTTGATGTTGAGTAAAAATGCAATAGGTGTCGAGTAACATTGTAAGTGTTGAGCATAAGAAGAATTATAGTGCCGAGTTGCTGCATTATTTGAAAAGTCAAAGATTTGCCAAATCTAAGATGACAAGTTTGTTATCTTGAATTTTGTGAACTAGGTGGAAGATAAGGATGATGAGCTGGTGGTAAACAATTTGAGGTTAACCATTTTTAGGTGATTACAAGTGGATTCTACATGAAGTTTCTAGAAGAAACAAGATAAGGGGTAGATACATTGTATCTTACCAAATCCATTCAAACCAGGCTAATTTAAATGAGGGAAAATAGAGCAAGAAAAGTATTCTAAATTCCTACTTAAGGAGTTATAGGTCATGAACCAAAGTGGTTGGTTGAAGTGTGTGGTACCAAAGAGAAGGCATTGTGAAGGAAGAATAGAGTACAAAGACTCTACTTTGCCAAGTGACCATATTGGCACAACAAGCAAGAGGCTTAAGGAGAAAGAAGCTTGAGGTGTGAAAAAGCTATCAGAGATACAAAGACTAAAATTCAAGCATAATTGTGAATTAAATTAAGATCTAAAATCTATAAGACATGTTGTAAGTTGCATTAGATCAAAAGCCCTTATTGATTACTCTCTAGCAATTGTATTAGTTAGGGAAAAATCTTTTGGATTAAGGTTGAATTAATAGTCATTAGAAAATCCTTTAACAAGGTGGCATTCCAAGTGAATGGCCTAAAGTCCTTTAACCAGACTCACTTCTAACAAGATGATTGAAATCCCTTAACCGGGTCACACTTAACAGTGTGTGTTGTAACCTTTAATAGGGTTGGCCTTTCACAGGACATTCCGTTAGAAGAGTGAGAAAGTAGTAACATGTTACTGGTGGTTTTTCCCAAATTGGGTTTCCATGTAAATCACTATGTTATGTGTGTTGATCCTTCATGTCTTAATGTTGCATGTTGATTTATCAGTAACTTGCAATTTGTAATCGCTATCTTGGATGCGTGAATAGTTTAATGGGTTCACTATGCTAAGTGAAAATGTTTTATTGGGACATCTAGACCTTGAATAAATTATTCACTCCCCCTCTTAGTTATTCTAAAGAATTTCTAATAGTTTCTTCATTTTGTCGTTCAGTTTTAGTGTCACGATGTATACTTTTGTCAAGTATCTTAGCATCTCTTTCATGTATACTAACCTTAGAATTAGAATCTATAGTTCCTTCATTCTGCAACTCATCATCTAAATGCAACTTGTTACCTAAATTAAATTCGGCATTCATAGGCTATGAATCAACAGTTATTGAAACTTGTTGTTGGTTTCCAACTTGATTTGTAGTTTCCTCTTCAACAGGCATTCCTTCATAGAAGTATACAAATAATTTGTATTCTTTTAGCTTTTGGATAGTTTCAACATCGTGAACTTCTATATATTCATCAAAATTTACATTTGCACTTTTCCCAATTTTGTCAGTGTTATTTAAACACTTGTATGATTTACTTCTTGTGGAGTAGTCAAGGAATATACCTTCTTCACTTTTAGCATCAAACTTTCCATTTCTAGTATCTTTAAGAATGTAACATTTTCTATCAAATACATTAAAGTATTTTACATTGGGTGAGTATCCATACAATAATTCAAAAGGTGTTGAATGAGTACCTTTCTTGATTTGTACTTGGTTCAGGGTGTAGAAAGCTTTGCTTATAGCTTCTCTTTAGTATTTTAGAACAACATTCTTCTCCATCATAAGTTTCCTGGCACAGTCCATTATTGACCTATTTCTACTTTCAGCAATTCTATTTTTTGAAGGGTTCCTCAGTGTAGATGTTTGTCTTTTGATTCCTTTATCATTACAAAAAATTTCAAACTCTTTTGATGTGAATTCTCATCCTCTATCTGATCTCAAACATTTTAGACTTTTACCTGTTTCTTTCTCCACTCTTGCCAAGAACCACTTAAACATTTGAAAGGCGTTAGACTTTTTCTTTAGAAATATGATAGTCATCATTCTAGAATAATCATCTACAAATAACATTATGTACTTGTCTCCCTTGTAGCTTTGCACTTCTATTGGTCCACACAAGTCAGTATGAACAATCTCTAGTATCTCTTTAGAGGTATAAATTTTTCTTTTGAAACTTGACTTAGTCATTTTTCCTAGCTGAAATTGTTTGCATATCACATTTTCAGGCTTTTTTAGCTTGGGAAAACCTCTAACTTTCTTCATGTTACTGATATTAATCAAGTTATCAAATTTAACATGACATAATATTTTGTGCCATAGCCTCACATCATCAAATTTCACAACAAGACAAGTAGCATCCTCTATATCTAGGTAAAATAGATTGCTTCTAGTTTAATCTCCATTTCCTATTAGTTTCTCATTTGTGTCATATATCTTGTAAATCTTGTTTCCAAATTCAACTTTGCATCCCAAATTGCTTAATTGTGACATACTCAACAAATTATAATTTAGCCCCTCAACATAGTAAGCATTGTCACATGAGATCTTATCTATAAGTTTGATGGCACCTTTTCCTTTTATCAGACATGGAGCATCATTACCAAACTTAACAATACTTCCATAATAATAGTTTAAGGTAATGAACTTACTTTTATTTCCTATCATGTGATGTGAGCATCCACCATCAATGATCCATCTATCATTTTTGTTCACATAGATCACAAGTGCAGTTGCCTTATCTTCATCAAATTCATCATTCATTGCTACATAAACTACTTCATCATCATGTTCATCAGAATCATCCTCCTCAGCAATGTAGCACTTTTTGCCTGTGTCTTTATAATCATTGATTTCTTCATTTCTTCTACCTTTTTATTTTTCACTTCCTCTATAGTTTTTCTTTTCTAGACATCTTGTAACAATATGACCAATTGCATTGTGATTTAAACAAATGATGGGGAACTTACCTTTGAACTTGCTTTTTCCTCTGTGGAATCTTCTTTGCAGTAATGCTTCCAATTGTTCAACATCTTCTTCATCACTATCACTATCACTAGACACATGTTTTATATTTCTTTTCTTTTTCTACTTCTTCTCATCAAAATATTTCAATAGAAACTTAGTCTTGAAAGTAGATTCAAGACTCTCTAGTTTGTAATTGTCAAAGTTAGATAACTAAAAAGTAGCGAGTCTACCTACTAGACCTTCAAATGTTAGATTGTTTCCTAGAATACATCTCAATTCTTGGATTGATGAAAATCTAATAGAATAAATAAGTATTAGTGTTCTTAAGACTTTTCTTAAAACAATATCATCTTCTATATGACTAGGAGATCCTCTTAGTCAACTAACTACTTCTTTAATTCTAGCAACATATTGAGAAATGTTCTCACCTTCTTCCATTTTTGTGTAGTCAAATTTACCTTTGAGGCTCTCAAATTTAACTCTTTGAACATTTTTGTCTCCTCCATAGATGGTTTTCAATGTATCCCACATCTTCTTTTTAGTGTCACATCCCTTGATGTCACCAAATTCTGCATAGCTTAGGGAAGAGGCAATCTCCAACATTGTCTAATTGTGTTATTTCTTCTTCTTCATATCTTTAGCAGTAGGAACTCTAGTAGGATCAACATGCTCAACTGAGATGGTAGATTGTGCATGATCTCCTATTCCTCCAAGATGCAACTTCATTAGACTTTTGTATGCATGGAAGTTGTCTATGTTAAGCTTGGGTACTTCTCTTTTGGACATCTTGATCTTTATGATTCTAGTACATTCAAACTAGTCCTCTTTAGCTGATGAATCTGATACCAATTGTTAGAATTATTTAGAATAAATGAGAGGGGGGGGGGGGGGGGGGTGAATCAGTTATTCAAGGTCCAGATGTACAAATAAAACTTTTCAATTAGCTTAGTGAACCCATTAAACATTCATATTTGTGTATGCATCCAAGCTTATCACCAAAGCTTACACGTTACTATTAAATCAACATGCAGCAATATAAACATGAAACATAAAGATTCACACTTGACACAATGATTTAACGTGGAGATCCAATTTGGGAAAAACCACCAGTATCATCCTACTCCTTTTTTACTCTTTTGAAGTGATACTCTATGAAAGGCCAACCCTGTTATAGGTTACAACACATACTGTTAAATGTGACCCAGTTAAGGGATTTCAATCACTGTATTAGAAGTGATCTTGGTTAGAGGACTTTAGGCCATTCACTTGGAATGCTACCCTTTTAAAGGATTTTCTAATGACTGTTAAGTCAACCTTAGTCCAAAAGATTTTACCCTAATTGATACAATTGTTAGAGAGTAACAATAGAGCTTTGATCACTTATCTTAAAGATTTGAGATCACAATTCAGTCCTCAATATTTCTTGGCTTTCATTCTTTTTAGCTTTGATAGCTTGTTCACCCTTCAAGCATATATCTCCTTAAGCCTTCTTTCTTAGTATGCCAATCCAGTCACCTATTGTGGTCACTTGATGAAGCAGAGTCCTTGACTCTCTGTCTCTATTCTTCCTTGGTCTTCTTTGGCCTTCTCAATATCTCCTCTTTATTACCACTTTGATTCATGACCAAACATTCCTTAAATAGGAAATTAGAATACTTTGTCACTTTGTTCTCCATCATCCATTTTAGGGTTTTGGATGGATTGGGTAGGATACAATGTATCTAACCCATATTTTTTCTCTTCTAGAAACTTCTAGAATCCATTTGAATTCACCTAGAAACAATTTACCTAGAATTTTGTGCCACTAGTTTGTCAATCTTATCTTCCATGTTGTTCACATACTTCAAGAAAACAAACTTGTCGGATTAGATTTGGTGAATCTTTGACTTTTCTAATAGTGCGCCAACTTAGCATTATTAATCTTCTCATGCTTAACACATACTGCATTGCTCGGCATCAATTGCTTTACTCGACACACACTAGATTTTTCTTTTACTTAGCTCCAACTGATTTTCTACTTGGCTTGAACTAACTTTGCTCAACACCTACTATCAACTTAGTCAAGCTCTGTAGATAGTCTTTGTGTAACTTGTTCTTATAAAGTTTCTAAGTGTGTCCAGCCTTTGTAACCTTAAGTAGATTATCAATACATTATTTCACCATTGTCTTAACTAATCCTTGTACTTCATTATATATCCATAACTCAACCTTTCCTCTAGGTGCTATTGTTACATCTTATTGATCAAATCCTCTTCGTCAATCAACTAAGCGATAGTACTTGAATATTATAAGAAATTGTCTTACTAGCAAAATAGCAGGTTTGAAATTAGTGAAAAAACAATGATTGAAACACATTTTTTACTTCAAAAACCTCCCTATTTCAATAATGTCTTTTAGCAATGATCTTTTGAATCATATCTCAACATGTGTATGTTCAAGTATGTTTGTCAAATGAATCTACAACTTAAACTATAACATTATAATTCATAGTATGCTAAATTTATAACATATAATCAAGAATTTAAACACAACTTACATCTATCAACTCCTCTTGTGGATATAATGGCTGCATCAACAAAGATACAAAACTCTAGTATCCAACCTCCTATACTCTAGTTATTTCCTATGAGATACAAAATACTAGTTAATATCACGACAATTAGTTTTGAATTTATTTATGAAAATGAGGAAAATAAAAAATAAATGATACTTATACATATATTGGGGCTCTTACTACAAATGGAAACACTAGAGGGTCTATGACATGGAATCTACCTAGACTCACCACCAGTAGCCATGCCCTATACAATAAAGAATTTAATTAAATTTCATTACCGTAAACATTTTACAAGAATGAATCGATATTTATTCACTTTAAAAGAACCTAATTACCTTTCCCTTATCAATGGGATGTGCCTCATCCCCTACACTCTTCCACCCACTTATAGGTGATACTTGCAAGAGAAAAGAAAGATTAGAAACCATATATGCTTCAATATCAAATAGAAAAAATAATAAGAACATAACATAATCTACTATAGATATCTCAAGGCCAAATGAAATAGCTGCAAGCATGACATTATCAACATATATGAGCTCCTCCTTAGTCATCAACTAAACATGAATGAAGATCACATACATGTATAAGTTAGTATAGGCTAAAAATTAAAATTACTCTATTATAACGATTAACTTTAAATAACACATGTCATAACAAATAAATGTATACATGTACCACAATAAAAGGATTTCAAGCCTCTGCATGCCCCTACTCTCTCACATTAGGGTGTGTAGCCTTTGTATGTACATTTGGTGTATCCTCATCAAATACAAACTGATACTTAGAAAGATCACCTATGGGACCGAGAAAAATATTATTGCATCTTATGCAAGTATGGGGTACACAAACATGTGATGATCTCATCAATGATGAACTCGCACTAGCATCATCAACATAATGAGGCAACATTGACCTAGCTTGAGATATCAATAGGCTACTCAATTTATAGATGGTTCTAATAGTCTAAGAGGTAGCCTCTGCAATGATATCATGATGTTGCACTAGAGGAGGGGGGAGACATCAATATTAGGGACAAAAGTGCCAGCTTTATTCCACTAGGCAAAGGGTCTATTTTGAGGATCTCCTCCTCCTACACCCATGTTGACCCCTCATGCTCCAATAGTTCCCCTTGAGGTGCAAATAAAATTAGGAAAAAATTTTGTAATGAAATAAAATGGCACCTCTAAATTGTTGTGTTGAGGGATGTCAAAACCCATCCACCAATGATCCCAAAATTTTGCACGCATAGCCTCATTTGTGCACCATTAATTTATAGTTGGGGATTTGTATGTTCTACTCGTTTACTAGTTTTTGGGTCCACAAAAAGGCTAACTATATTATCTTTAGTTATATTTAGGGTCATAACCTCATCATAGTCCAACACATCATCAAACATGGCATGCATTTGGTCATGCTAGTGAAGAGCAACATTTTGTTCATTGTTATGTGTTTCAATATTATCCACTATGGTGTTTAATATGGATAACATGGGAGCTAATGTGGGTATAGTGTTCTATGTGGTTCACAAAACCATCACTTTGGCGAGATTTTCAAATATCAAATCTTCAATTTGAGGAGGGTTTTGAGAGGGTACAGGATTGTTTGGTGAATGATTTTGAGGGGGTGCTAGATCATTTGGCAGAGGGTTATGAGAACATTGATTCTTGCCTCAATATCATCATTTGGGTCAGCCATACCTATTAATTTGTAAAACATAATTTCTACTACAAACAACCTAAACTTCAACATTTTATATTAAACAAACCTAATTTTTAACAAATTCAATTTAAAATAACTAATTTATAATAATATTCATTCAAAACATTTAAAAAACACTTACCCTTATATAATACCCATTAGGAAATCTAATACCCAAATGGAGGTCAACAATCAAACCAAAAAAATGCAATGTAAAAAAATCTCTCAGGTTTTTTTTGAAAAATCCATGTTACAGGTTTCAGGTATCCAATTTCATATCGAATACCTGATATAATATTAGGTATTTGATATGAAATTGAATACCCAATTATAGATTGGATACCTAAAAAGGCTTGGTCCTAACTTTTTTGCCTTGGTATCAGGATGGGTGGAAAAAAGTCAAAGCGGATTTTGAAATGCTTTAAGACATTTTCAAACTCCACTTTTTTCACATTGCCACTTTTTGGCACACCGTGTTCCTACACATACCCTGTAGAATTTTTTAATTACAATATACTATATCTAATTAAAACACTATAAACTCTATATCAGAATATTCTTGACATGTAGCTCTATAAAATAGTTTTTATATGTTATTAAAAAAATCATAAAAATTAGTAAGAGTTATTGAAATGTTAGTTTTCAAAAATAATTTCATTCTTTTAGTAATTGGATACAAACTTGTATAAAATATGCATTTAATAGAAATTTCCAATTGGAAAAGTGTGAGACCATACATAACTTAGTTAGAATGAATTTTCTTAGATCATATTTTTGAATAAAATTTATTTTTAGATAGAAATAATAAATTTCAGCCATTTTGATAAGCCAACCTAAAAGGTGACACAAATTTGTTCATTTACCCATATTCAAAATATTCCTCCATGAAGAGAAGTTAGTGGAGATCCATAGGTGTTCCTCTTCAAATTAGAGCCCTCCAAAGATAAGTTCAAGAATTGCAAGAGGATATCCATAGAGAGGTGAAATTTTTTGGTAAGCGATGAAAGTGGGGAGGAGAATGAAGAAGGAAAAGACCTAAACTGTAGACTGACATGTTTTTGAGAAATCTAAACCTGGATGAGTTAATTGACTAGATTAATGAGCAAGAGGAATATATGGAGTATGAGGATATTGAGGACCATAATATGGTTAAGTTAATGAATTCTAGACTGAAGGGCATGCCAAAATCTAGTGGTAAGAGATCCAAACAGAGAGGAATATAGGAGGGAAGGCAAAAATTATAAGATCGGATCACATGGTGGACAACTAAAGAAGCAGTTCATTCCTATTGACTATAAGCTTGATTGGTTCAAGAAGATGCAAGGGTTAAAGTAAGTTGGAAAATATGTTTAGGAACATACAAAGGAGTTCTATTGAGTCCTTATTAGGATAAGGAATGCACAAGAAAATAAGGAGATGGTCATCCACTACCTTACTGGGTTAAGAACTAGCATTTAGGAGGAGCTAAGTCCTGTTTGAATGATTAGCATTGAAGATGCATACTAGTTCACCTTGAAAGTTGAGAAGAAACTTTAAAAAATAAAATATATCAAAATCAAAGAGGGTGTGATCAAGGAGGAAGGGGCAATGGTAGGTTTCTTGGAGGCTGAAATGAGGACTAGAATAAAAATGAAGATGTGGGTATCAAGAAAAACTAGAGGAATGAGGGTTTTAACCGATCTTATGATCAAAACTTTGGAGACCAAAGAGGGACTGATAGATGACATGGACAAGATTCAACAAGGGGAGGTTTATGCAGTGCATGTTTTAACTACAATGAAGAAGGACATTGAACCTATGAATTCCCTTAGCACCAAGGAAGGACAAATAGGAGAGATAATGGACAAGAAAGGGTTGCTCATGTGGATGATGATGCTAATTCATTACATTTAAAGGATGCAAAAATAGGAGAGGTTTTGGTTAATAAAAGGGTCTTGTTGAGTGGTGAGACTAAACCTGGAAAAATGAGGAATTTGTTTCATACCGGGCGCAAGTGTGAGGGTAAATGCTATGATGTGATTATTGATGTTGGGAACATTGACAATTTAGTGTTACAGGAGATGGTCTCAAAGCTAAAGCTCAAGAGGGATAAACATTATCATCCATATAAGACTTCCTAATTGCAGGATGATCAAAATGTCCTGGTTCGTGAACAATATTTGGTGAATTTTATGATTGTGAGTTATCATAATGAGGTTTTTTGTGACATCATAACAATGGATGTATGTCATTTTTTTTTGGTAAGGTCATTGAAATATGATGGGTGTCCTATAAATGATGGTCATCCAAAACCTATTCTGTAATGAAGAATGTTGTCAGTCAAAATTTGAAGCTCTTGATAAAGAAAGATGAAGAGGTATGCAGTAGTGCCAAGGCATCATTTCTTGAAGGAAAAAAATATGAAGATGGCATAAAATATCAACATATGTGTTATTCTTTAATTCCTACAAAGGATAAGGAAGGTAGTAGTGAAGTTCTAGATCAAGTCTTAGGTCTATTAACTAAGAATGGAGATATCATATCAAATCATATCCTAGAAGGGTTTCTCTTAGTAAGGAAAATCAGTCATCAAATAGATTTAGTCCATAGAGCTAGTTTTGCTAACAAGGCTACTCATATGATGATTCCTACTAGGACCTAAATAAGGAGTTGAACATACAAGTTTAGGAGCTATTGAGGACAAGTCTAATTTGGGAGAGCTTGAGTCAATGTGTATTATCTACGATATTGGTGCCAAAGAAGGATGGAGGGTACAAGATGTGTACCAACTCTTGAACTATAAACAAGATAACCATCAAGTACATGTTTCCTTTTCAAAGGATAGATGATATTATGTACTGCTCAAGTGAACCTCAATACTTCACAAAGATATATTCTCAAAAGTGAATATCACTAGATATGGATAAGAGAAGGAGATGAGTGGAAGATTGCATTCAAGACAAAGGAGGGTCTATATGAGTGATTAGCCATGCCCTTTGGACTGACCAATGTGTCAATCACATTCATGCAGCTTATGAATGAAGTACTACAGAAATTTATGGAAAAATTTGTTATTGTCTATTTGAATGATAATTTAATTTTTAGTAAGCCTTTGGGTTAAAATTTATTGCACATTCATAGTGTCTTTGAGAGGTTGAGGGAAAATAAATTATTGATTAATTTGGAGAATTATAGCTTTGTCAAAAGGGAGCTATTCTATTTGGGGTTTGTTGTATTAGTTGAAGGTTTCAAAATGAACTTGGAGAAGGTGAAGGTCATCTTGGAGTAGCTTACTCCAAGGTCTTCAACTAAGGTTAGGTCATTCTATGGTTTGGCCAGCTTTTATAGGAAGTTCATCAAGAATTTTAGTAGAATTTGTGCACCCCTTACCAAAACAATGAGAGGGAATAGAAATGAGTTCAATTTGATTGTAGGAGCTAGAAGGAGTTTTGAGTTACTAAAGAAAAAGGTGATGGATTAACCTATGTTGGGACATCCTAATTTTAACAAAGTGTTCTAGGTGGATTGTGATACTAGCGGTTGTGTCATTGGAGTTGTATTGAGCCAAGAAGGGAAGCCTATTGCACATTTTAGTGAGAAATAAAATGGTACTAAGAAGAAGTATTATGTTTATGATTAGGAGTTTTATGCAATAGCTCAAGGTTTAAAGAAATGAGGCATTATTTTCTTCCAAAAGAATTTGTTTTATACACTAATCATTAGGCATTGTGGTACCTAAACAACCAAGGAAAATTATATTAGAGGCATTTGAAATGGGTAGAGTTCTTGTAGAGCTATAAATTTATATTAAAACATAGAAGTACAAGGTCTAATTGTGTTGCAGATCTATTAAGTAGGAGAAAATTGTTACTACTAGAAATGGAAATTGAAGTGGTTGTATTCAATGAACTTGGGACTTTTTACCCTGAGGATCCATGTTTTGTAGAGGCTTGGAAGGCATGTAAGGGACCTCTTATTGTAGACATGACTAATATGATAAAAAATGGTATGCTATTAAAAGGTTGTCAATTATCCATTCCAAGGAATGAGGGACAACTTGACCAAGGAGATATATAAAAAAAGGGGCAACATGATATTTTGGTTGAGACAAGACCACTTCCATTGTAAGAAAAAATTATTTATAGCCTCAATTATCATTGAATATGAAGAAGTTTGTGTAGAGTTGTGGAGTATGTTAGAATGCTAAGAAAGTCACTCAAAATACAAGATCATATCAACCATTCCATGTTCCATCAAAGCCCTAGACAAACATAAGCATTGATTTTGTTCTTGTGTTACCTAGGATAGAATGGGGTAGTGACTCAGTATTTGTGGTGGTTGAAAAGTTTTTGAATATGGCTCATTTCATTCTTATCATAAGACCCATGATGTAATACATATTACACATTTTTTTCTCAATTCTTCACATCATCCACAAATTGATGGACAAATAGAGGTGATGAATAGAAGTCTAGAAATTTGTTGAGTTTTTTAGTATGAGATAAGCTGAAGGGATGGGATTTGATTCTACCAAAAGAAAAAAATCTTACAATAATTCTGTGAAGAGAAGGTCTAGTAGATCACAATTCCAAGTGGTATATAGGAATAGTCCATGTACTACACTAGAGTTGAAAAAGATTGGGCAAGGAGAGATGAAAAGTGTTGAGGAAGAATACTTTGTTGAACATGCAAAGAACCTACACAAGGAGGTATGTGCACATATTACCAAGATGAAAATAAAGTATAAGGATATAGAAGATCAAAATAAGGGACATAAAGAGTTCCAAGTTTGGGATCTAGTTCTAGTGTACTTGAGGAAGGAATATTTTCCAATGGGCACCTGCAACAAGCTGAAGATGAAGAAATTTGGTTCTTGAAAGATTTTGAAGAAACATGATTGAGGGAATGAATATGAAGTATAGTTGCTAGATGGGATCCATATTCCTCCTATTTTCAATATTATAGACTTAACATAATATCATGAAGATGGTGTAGATGAGGAGTTGATATTGGAGCCATGTCTCATTCCTACTTATGAGAAGGAGAAGATTGATGAAATTCTAGATAGTAGTGTGGGTTAGAGTATGAGAAACATGTACAATATGACAAGTACTTGGTGAGGTCAAAGGGATGACTAGTTAAAGATTCAACCTAATTATCCAAGATAAAAGTTTCCCATTTGGGTTTTCCTCAACCATCTATAAAGTGATAGTGTCAATTTTTTAATTTACTGTGGGTGTCTCATCAAGGAGCATCCAGTGGTGCAAGGGAAATCTTGTATCACCAGAAAATATGATTAGTGTTAATTTCTTTTTAATGTGTATGTATTTCTTGATACCCATTTAAGCCAAATAGAGATTCTAACTCTCATAGTTCTACTATTAGTTTTCTTGGTTAGTTTTTTTAGGACCTCAAGATATGTACTAGTCTAGAAAATGAGTTATTTTGTAATCAAGCCATAATTATTATGATTAATATGGTGTAAGTTGGAGGGATTATTATACTAATAATTCCAAGAACTCTAGAAAAATAATTAGGTCAAAAGGCTTTACAGTTTGAAAGTTATGACAGTTTTATGTTGCTTGTAGACCACTTATGAACACTTTAATGTTAGATTTTAGGCACTAAAAGGACTTGTATAGATGCAAAAAATGGGGGACAAGATAATAGCATTCTTATTCATATAAGGTGCTTAGAGAGGTTTTTATAAATGTAAATGATTCATCAATTAGAGGCTCGGATAAAAAGTTATGCCTCTCGAAAGTTGGATTACCATTTCTAGATTCTTCTAAATTTGCACTTACTTCTAATGTGTCTTTTAGAACCTTCAGATTTTGTGTTGGATTCCAAATAGAATATACTAAAATGTATTCCTAACCTTAAACCTAATTTAGATTACTTAACGTTATTTCTTGCAGTGTAAAGGCAATTTTTGTGGAGTTTGGAAGAAAGTACTATGAGAAGGGTATTTCTCCAAATTTTGATTATGTTATAAGTCCGTAGGGCATATAGTTGAGTCTATTTTTGTTGTAATTAATGTAATAGCATATCATTTCTCATTTTAAATGTCAAATGTCCTGTTGTGTTCATTTTTTCATAGGTTCTAACCTCATCAAGGTTGCACTACGTGTTTGAAAACATTAATAGTAGTATAATTCTTTGGTTGTAAGGTATGATGAACAATATTACCTTTAGGAATAGCACAAGAAGAAAGAAGTTGAAAAATAGTATAAGTGTGTTGAGGTAAAGGATTAGTGTAGATTTTAGTATTTTGATAAGGATGAGAAAAATATTTGTCTCCAATATATTGACCCTCAATAGATAAAGAATTAGCATCAATAAAATCATGAATATTATGTTTCAAAGATTAACTTGAGTTACTATCATGTCTATGTTGGTGTTGAAATTGACAAAAAACTTGAGAATTTAAGAGTGGACTTAAGGTTGTAGAAGGAAATAATTACTTAATAGGTTATGTGCAAGATCATGGTGGGTCAAAAAGTGGTGATGTGAAAAAAAAATGTCTAAAAATGTCCAAAAGAACTTTAGAAACTTTGTTCATTTTCCCCCACTTCCCCTCCCCCTAGATCCTAATGCCAAATAACAAAATTCATTACCTAACAAAATTTGATACCCTATATTGGGTGCTTGATCCTTTGCTGCCCATACTAGAGAAAATTGGAGGGTTTGGATTCAAACTTAGCGGAGGTTGAGATTCTCTCCTCCTTGATCCATGTGATCAAAATTCTATTGGCAACTTGATGCCTTTTTGGTTGCAATAGAATGAGACAAATAAACAAAATTGTCTTTTAATTATCTTTTGAATTATAGATTGTTACATATACTATGTAGGATAACAGTATAATATATAGGATAGTATTATATTATATATTATATAGGATATATAATATTTTATATATTATTTTACATAGTATATATTTTAGCATACATAGTAATTATATACTATAAATTTAATATACTATCTATATTTAATATTCTATATACAATTATTATATAGTATGTGTATTTCATTATAACATATATCTAATTATAGTATATATTTAATTATTATTATATATATAATAATTAAATATATACTATAATTAAATATATATTATAATTAAATACACATACTATATAATAATTGTATATAGAATATTAAATATAGATAGTATATTAAATTTATTGTATATAATTACTATGCATGCTAAAATATATATTCTAGTATATATAGTATTATATTATATATTAAATTATAGAGTATAAATTATAGTAATTATAACTTAGTAATTATATATATATATATATATATATATATTATAATAATTATATAGGGACATATCTCATTTGTTAGAATGGGTCAAAAGGGGTCATGGGGTATTCTATAATCTCTTTCGATGCATTCCATGACACCATACATTCCTAGAGGTCCTAGAACTCAAGGCACATATATAATGTGGCTGAATGGGTGAAAAGGAGTCATAGGGATACCCATGACCCCTTTTGACCATTTGATCACAACATATGTCTCTAATGTTTGTAGGACCCCTAGAAACATATCTCACATGTTCAAAATGTTTGAAAGGGGTCATAGGGAAACCTAGACCCCTTTGACCTATTTGATGACAAAATATGTCCCTAGGGTCCTACGACCATTAGGGACATATCTTACATGTTCAAAAGGGTTGAAAGGGACTATAAAGAAAGCTATGACCTCTTTCAATCCATTTGATGATAACATATGTCCCTAGGGGCCCTATGACCCATAAGGACATTTTTCTTATGTTTTAAAGGATCAAATGAGGTCATACAGTAGCCTATGACCCTTTTGACCCATTCAATGACAACATATGTCCCTAGGTATCCTAGGAGCCCTAGGGACATATCTCATATACAGTGGGTAAAAGTACAAAGTTGTGTCACCATTTAGGCTGACTTATAAGAATGACTAACTTTGAGTATTTCTATCTAAACATCATTTTTTTTCTAACATATGTTCTAGAAAAATTCATTTGAGCTAAATTATATATGGTCTCACACTTTTCCTATTGTAAATTTCTATTAGATGCATGTTTTATATTATTTTGTATCTAATTACTAAACAAATAAATTCATTTTAGAAAATTAATGTTTCAATAATTCTTACTATTTTTTATGATTTTTTTTAGTAACATATAAACACCATTTTATAGAGCTCAAAGTCAAGAATATTCTCATATAGAGTTTATAGTGTTTTAATTAAATATAGTATATTGCAATTAAAAAATTCTACAAGCACATATTTTAACACTAAAAAAAAATTGAGTTTGAGAAAGAAAAAAATATTAAAATATATCAAAAATATATAAAAATTGTATGACGTTCTAGAGGAGGGAGTCCTCTTCCAGGAAGTATAATTTTTCTTTTGTTTTGAATAGATTTGTTTTGAAAAATGTGGTGGGAGATGAAAACTATCAATTTTAGGTGAGTTGAAATTTGAATCATTATAAAAGAGAAAATATATGTTTGAAGTTAAGTTTTATTTTTGATTGTTTTAGCTAGATATATGTTATCTATAACATAGTCTGAGTTCAAATGGAAATAAGTTTATTTCCATATAGTTTTGTGGTGGGAACTAAACCCATCATTTTCAGCATTTTTCAGCAACTAAAAAATTCTCTATAAAAAATAGGAAACTATATCAATTCTTATTCAAAGTAATTATTAAAAATTACAACCCTAAACTTCATCCATTTCTACACATTTCATTAGTTTACTTCATTTTCAAATTCTAAATAATAATACTAGTTTTATGTTATTGAAGGTGAACAATTATACCTTTGTTAGCCTTTTCCTTTACAAAAGGGTGACACAGGTTTGTGCTTTTACCCATTTTCAAATGGATTGAAGACACATTTTATGCCAACACATGTGCCCAGGGGTCATAGGACTCCTAAGAACATACTTCATTTGTTCATATGGGTTAAAAGGGGTCATAGGATAAACTATGATCCGTTTTGACACATTGCATGACAAAATATGTCCCTAAGGGTCCTAGGACCCCTACAGACATATTTAATTTGTTCATATGGGTCCAAAGAGGTCATATGATATTCTATGAACCCTTTTGACATATTTCATGACAACATATGTCCCTAAGGACCTAGGGACATATTTCATTTGATCATATAGGTCGAAAGGGATGATAGGATAACCTATCACCTCTTTTGACATATTTTGTGTCAACATATGTCTCTAGGGGTCCAAGGATCACTAAGGACATATTTAATTTGTTCATATGGGTTGAAAGGGATCATAGGCTAAACTATCACCCAAGGGACATGTTTCATTTTTTCATATGGGTTAAAAGGCATCATATCATAACCTATGACCCCTTTTGACATATTTTATGATAAAATATGTCTCTAGGGCTCCTAAGGTGCCAAGGGACATAATTTATTTGTTCATATGGGTCAAAAGGGTTCATAACCTATAACCCTTTTCAACACATTTCATGACAACATATGCCCCTAGGGGTCCTAAGACCCCTTGGAACATATTTCATTTTTTCATAGGGGTCAAAAGGGGTCATAAGATAACATATGACTCCTTTGAACATATTTCATAACAACATATGTCTATAGGGGTCCAAAGACCCCTAGGGACATATTTCTTTTGCTTATATGGGTCAAAAGGTTTCATAGGATAACCTATGACCTCTCATCCTATGACCCCTTCTAATACATTTCATAATAATATGTGTCTAGGTGTCCTATGATCCCTAGGGATGTATTATATTTGTTCATATGGTTTGAAAGGGGTTATATGATAGCCTATGACTGCTTTCAACACATTTGATGACAACATATGTCCCCAGGTGTCGTAGGACCCCTAAGAACATAATTTATTTATTCATATGGATCAAAAGGGGGTCATAGGATAACATATGACCCTTTTCACCATATTTCATGACAATATATGTCCCTAGGTATATATCTCATTTGTTCATATGGGTGAAAAGGGGATGGGATAACCTATAACTACTTTCGACACATTTCATGACAACATATGTGCTAGGAGTCCTAGGACCCCTAGGGAAATATTTCATTTGTTCATATGGGTTGAAAGGGGTTATAGAATAACCTATGAACCCTTTCAATGTATTTTGTGACAACATACATCCCTAGGGGTCACAAAATAATGTATTACCCCTTTCAATGTATTTCATGACAATATATTTTCCTAGGGGTCATAAGACTGCTAGAGACATATCATACATGCTGAAAAGGGTTGAAAGGGGTTACAAGGAAACATATTACCCTTTTCAACCCATTTGATGGCAATATATGTCCATAGGGGTCTGAGGACCCCTAGGGACATATCTAACATGTTCGAATGGGTCCAAAGGAATCATAAGGAAACCTATGATCCCTTTCAACCCATTTAATGACAATATATGTCCCTAGGTGTCCTAAGATATCTAGAGACATATCTTATAAGTTTGAATAGGCTAAAATGGGTTATAGAGAAACCTATGACCCATTTTGACTTATTCAATGAAAACATATGTCCCTAGGGATTATAGGACCCCTAAGGAAATATCTCATAACTTTGAATGGGTTGAAAGGGGTCATAGGGTAACCTATGACCCCTTTCAACCTGTTCAACAATAATGTATGCCCCTCAAGGTACTAGTACCCTTGGTAGCATATCTAATATGTTTGGATGGGTTAAAAGGGAACATATGATAAGCTATGACCCCTTCTAACTCATTAGATGTCAACATATGCCCTTGGGTGTCCTAGGACCCCTATGGATATATCTCATATTTTTTAATGGGTCAAAAGGCATCATAGGCTACCTTGTGACCCTTTTCGATCTTTTTGAGCCATTATATGTGTGGTTAAGGGTCTTAAGACCCTATAAGAAATGGATATTAAGGGTCCTCAAAAGAGGACATAATTAATATTATAAGAAATAATATTAATTTTTTTTATGAGGAGAAATGGGTATATGATATACCGCATACCTGATATAGGCTTAGTAGTGCTTTAGATTCCAAAACTACATGGTCAATGCCAAAAATGTCCCAAACTTGTGTTTTTACTCTATTTCTATGAGCTTTTAACTTTGAGCATGTAGATGATGACTTCTTTTCAACTATATTCGATTAAATGAAACAATTTTCTTAATAATGTTCTCAGGTTTCCATTGGTATAATGTTTGTCAAATTATGAGTTTAATAAGTAAATTTTACTTATTTTCTAGTGGAGTTAGCTATAAATTATCGATTGACATACTGATTGAAAAATAGCTATAACTTTCAAACCATAATTTCTTTTTTAGAATCAAAATGATACATCACATTCTATGCTCTATTGACTATAATTAAAAAATTAAAAAAAAATTGATAAATTTTTGAATTAGTTAAGGTGGTCAGACACGAGAACTTTTTTTCTATTATTTTATTGGAATAAAAATACCCAAAAATATATGTTTCATATGGGCATGATTCTATTAGAAATTTTTCCAATGCTCCCTTTGAGATTCGTAACAAGGGCTTGACTACCTCCTATGTACTTTAAGCTGAGTGGTTGTACCAAGAATTGATAGAATTGTCTTTTTCTATAATGGAAACCTAATCTAACAAGTGGTATTAGAGCTTGGTCACAAGTTTGAATCCTCAGACCCTCAGGTAATGCAGAGGGGGAGATTGCTAAAATTTTGTTCAGCACTCCCCTCAAGACTTGTGACAAGGACTTAATGACCTCTTGTGTTTATAAGTTGAGTGGTTATATCGAGAATTGATAGATCAGTCTTTGGTGTAATGACAACCCCACTCTGATAGAGTCTACTTCATATACCTCAAATCTTAAAAATAATTGTTATTCGATTGTGATTGAAGCAGTCAAACATAAACCAACTTCTTATTTTTGTCCTTATATTTTTTTACTATTGCACCAAAATATCTTTAGATAAGACATCGCATTTTAGAAACTACATTCTATTGTCCAAAGATTGCATTCTTACAACTTTTTAATATAAACTTCATAACTAGTTCAAAATTGCACACCAAGTTGACATAAACCTGATTTGGTGATTTTAAACTACCACTTAAGGGTATAGTTTGGCACACCATGATCTTGCACATACCCAATAAGAGGAAGTGAAATCATATTAGAACTAACATCCTAGTCATAAGAGAAAGTAAATACTTAGAGATAGGTATCAACTTGTGATCTATTTGACATACAATGGAAGAAGTAGTAGAACTCTAAGAATCACACCCAAACTTTGAGGAAATGCTTTTTTGGTGCGAGGAGAAAATTTGAAGTGGATGAATGCATGAAAAGGAGGGACCTAGAGGAAATAGATCATACCTTGAGTTTAACACAATGAAAATAGAAACTTTAAAGAGGATGTACTAAGTTTTACCCAAATTCTACCTAGGCAGAAGGATGGAAAGGGAAGAATAGATAAAAGAGAAGAGGATATCAATTAACTCAGATTAAATAGGTTCCAAACCTTCATTAAATTTGGGCACTTCCAATTTAAGATGGTACAAAGACACATTTCCTTGTCCATGTCCTATAATTATCCCCCAACAAGTATTTAATTGTAAACTAGCATGGTGGTCTTTCATGGACCACCAAGTGTAATCAACTACCCTTAGAATTCCAAAGTTCCCTTCCCATAAGCATTAAATAAATAGCCTTCACTATTTTGTAGTCACAATCCTTTTTAACAACCTTTGTCACTGTTGAAGACCACAGTGTAATCAATTATTTGTATTTAATCTACGTGAAACTTATTGCATGGTATTTTCCAACCACAAGTGATTTGTGTATACATTATTTCCCATCCTGTTGTCTAATATTGGGTCAATTTATATGTGAAAAAAGGGATAAACTGCATTTTTTGTCTATGTTTACTCTTAATAAAGGTTTTTACAATTTTTGTTCAATCATTGCTATCTTTGTTAAAACATAAAGAAAAATGAGAAACTACAAATATGATTGCCGAATTGGATCACTATTCTAAAATGACTTGCAAATGTAAAAAATGAACCATTCTATCTATGAATAACATCAAAAACTTACTATTGAACAATCAAAACATGAAAGATGCAAAAATACTCATGATCCCATTGATCACTATTTGATTGAATTTATGCATGCCTTTTTATTAGGATTTTACAACCTTTAAAAATCCTTTTTATTGTTCCAAGACTAATCAAACCATCCAACAACCCCTTTAATTCAATGTTAACTATTCCCAAAATGGGTATTATAACTATAACTACCGAGAGACTATTAGTTAAGCAATGCTATGTTGGTAAGTTGACAAACAAGTTATTAGCTTGACAACTATAAAAAATAAAATCCATCATACCATATTACACCCTCTAATTGGATATGTACAGGATCATGGTATACAAAACCAAGACCTTAAGTGGTAATGAAAAATAAAAAAAACAGGGTTAGTCAGTTTGACATGAAGTTTTAAACTAGTTAAGAACCTTATATCAAAAGTTTGTAATAATATAATTTTTAGACAATTGAACTTAGTTTCTAGACTACTAGCTCTTTTTCTGAAACAAAATACATTGACTGGTCAAAATTTTGGATTTTAATATACTAGTACAAAAATTTAAGGAAAAAAAAGAGATAGGTGTATGTCTAACTACCTTAATCATAATAAAATAGTAATATTTTTTTACAAGATTCTAGATATAATAGGTAGACTCATACTCATATGCAACACATGTTTTTTTTAAATTTTAAATTCCAAATAAATAATTAAATTGGAAGTTTCTATTACAACAATTTTAGAATAAAAATAATCTTATGTCTGACCATTTTACTCATTCAAAAGCTAGCCAGTTTTTTAAAAATAGTGTACCATTTGAAAGTTATAGAACTTTTTTCAACCACTATATCAAGAAGTAATATTTACTTAATAATCTCTTATTTTGACAATAACTATCGATGGAAAGCTGAGAACATCCTTAAAAGACACTTTTCTTTTGATTGAACTTGGGTGAAAGAAATTGTCATCTATACCCTCAAACATTGAAACTCACAAGAACAAGGGGAAACATGGTTTTAGTGACTTTTGGAAATTGACCATTATAGGCTTGTAAATACCAATCCTACTTGGGTACTTGATATCAAATTGGATACCTGGTATTTCAAAAACTTGATTTCAAATTAGATGCATGATTTGAAAAAAATTGAAAATTAAAAAGAATTTAAATTCTTTTTAAATTTTTTATTTTTATTTTTTTAATAATACTTATGACCCCTTTTGAGTAGCTTTAATTTTTCTTTAAATGTTTGAGTACCCTTAACAATACATATCATGGTTCCAAAGGATCAAAAGGGGTCATAGGATATCCTATAACCTAATTGATCCATTTGATCACTATATTTGTGCTTAGGGGTCCTATGATCCCTAATCACATAGATAGTATTATCTAATGGGTCAAAATGGATCCTAGAATATCTTATGACCCATTTTGAGTCATTTAATTCTATTAAATGTGCTTAGTAGTCATAGAACCCCTAACCACATAGATAATGTGATATCATTAGTTAAAAGGAGTCATAAAAGACCATATGTCCCCTTTCAACCCATTCAATGATAATTAGTTTACTTAAGGGTCCTAGGACCCCTAACATCATAGATAAAATGATCTAATGGGTCAAAAGGGGTCATAAGATAAACTATGACCCCTTTTGACCCATTCAATGGTAAGATAACTCCTTAGGGATCCTAGGACCCTGAGGAACATATCTGATGTGTTAAAGAAAGGTCAAAAGGGGTCACGAGGTACCCTATAATCCCTTTGAGCCTTTTGGTGACAACATATGTTTGTAGAGATCCTAGGACCCCTAGGATCATATTTTACATGTTCAAATGTGTTGAAAGGGGTCATATGATTCCCAAACCCCTATGACCCCTTTTGAACCATTAGATGACAACATATGTTCCTAGGGGTCTTAGGACTTCTAGGGACATATATCATGTAATGAAATGGGTCAAATGGGTTCATAGGATGCCTATGACCCCTTTTGAACCATTAGATGACAACATATTTTCCTAGGGGTCCTAGGATTCTTAGGAGAATATATCATATATTTGAATGGGTCAAAAGGGGTCATAGGGTATCGTCTGACCCCTTTTAACCCATTAGATGACAACATATGCTCTTAGCAGGCTTAGGACCCCTAGAAATATATATCATACGTTTGATTGGGTTGAAAGGCGTCATTGGGTACCCTATGACCTCTTTCAACCAACTTGGTGATAACATATGTTCTTAGAGATCTTATGAGGCCTAATAACATATATAATGTATTCAAATGGGTTGGAAGGGGTCATAGAACATCTTATGACCCCTTTTGACCAATTAAAGGACAACATATGTTCCTAGGGGTCCTAAGACACCCAAGGTTAAGACACCCAAGGTTATACGTGATATCATCAAATGGGTCAAATGGGATTATAGGGTAGCATTGGTTGACAACATATATTTCTAAGGGTCCTAAGAACTCTACAAAAATATCTCATATGTATGAATGGTTTGAAAGAGGCCATAGGGTACCTATTGGTGTAAATAAATATTTACTATTTAAACTTTACTTAAGTTTACTTAGGTTAATGCATATTTTATTATTTTTTAGTTAGTCACCTAGGAGTATGCATACTCTTATGAGTTGTCATATTGACAACACTAGAGTTCACACCTCATTTATGCACATTATGTCTACACCACAGGAGTTGGCATTCTAATTAAGCACAAGGTGTCTACAACATCTTTATGTGTGTGACACCTTATCATTCTTATTCTCTCATTGATGCACGCACATTAATGCACAATGGAGGACATGTGCTTAGTTGTCGTGCTTATCTCTTAGTTCCTTCTAGACACATTCTAGATGCATCTCAGAGGCCTTTATATATAGGCACTCCTAGCATGTATTATACATTAGAGAGCATTCTCATTTTATATTGATCATACTTTGGTTTATTTTTGCTTGTGTTTGAGCCTCTTGATCTTGGAAGAATATTTCCTAAAGGGAAATTATTACATGGTATCGGAGCTGAGGGAGATTTTTGTCAGATAGCCATTGGAGACCTTGTTGCTTCATCTCTCGAAGGGACCCAATTTAGATCCAAAGCATCTATAGCAATTGGGAGCATCTAGAGCTGAAGCAGACCTTGCCATTGTGTCTAGAGTGATGATTCAGTGAAAATCAGCTATAAATTTTCCTATTTTAGGCTATAGTCAATCATGAGGCAAATTTTTTTTGCAAACTGAAACCTGAAGGCCCAATTTGCAAATTTGGTATGGTAATTTTTCGATTTGGTTAATTCATTTTCAAATCTATTTAATTCTACTCTTTTGGAAAAAAAAAATTCAAATTCTTGCGCAATCAGGCTTACAGAGATTTTTTTTTTTGGTAGAACTAGGCAGTCACACCCTGGCCTTGCAAGGAGGAATATTTGCCTAGCATATTCATATTCTAGTATATACCTTATCCAATTGGCAGCACATTCATAATATTTTGGCTTCCAAAAATTTCTAAGCAATCACCAAATCTGGCGTCAACAATTTACGGCACCTGAAGACCCTTGCGACTTGTTTGATTTTTACTATCTGGTGTAGTCTTTAAAAAGTAGTATGTGGTCCCCTTTCCCACCAATGTGGGACTAATACAAATAGTTCAGTGACCACCAAAAAAATATGGCACCCGTAGTAGACACCATTGACAACAATTGCAACTTGGTACCATTTTCATTTTACCAACAGTTTACGATTTGCTGCAACAACACTAATTTCCATTGGCAAGTTCACCGACTAGGTGGCCCTTCAAATCCTACCAAGCACTTTCCACATGGTGAGCTAATTTATTTTATGATTGCAAGCTTTTAGTTTTATACTATGTAATTTGCAGATTCCTTTCGTATGTGGGACTAATTCTTTAGTCCCCACCAAAATTTTGACTACCGTAGGCACTATCTCTAGCAATTGTTATACTTTCCAGCTCATGAATTAAAACCTATCATCAATACAATTTTTGGCAGTCTATTGGCTTTACTGGCGATTGTAAAGCATTCTCAATGTGCACAGTCACCGAACGGAGCTGACACATGGACTGCTCTGCTAGAACCTATAGCACCACACAATGTGACAACTCACAACATCCACATCACCTTGTGCCTACACCAACCAATCTATGCCTACCACACATCAACTCCAGACCCTTGGCACGCATCTGTATAGTCAACACTAAATTAGCCATACATGTTAGCTTTTTTGTACATGACCATATGAATTCCTATGTAATGACATCATCAGCAGTACAGGTGATGTCATTACCATGTTAATAGGGGCCTACATTTTATCTGACGTTAGCAAACTATGGTCTTAAATTTGATAATCGTTTGACTGTCATTAAAGGGCAATTTTGAACTACTATAAAGGCCATTTGACTATCAAATTTAAAATTGTTTCTTCCTCTCTAGACCCCTCTTTAGAAGTAGTTTTTATTTGGGAGCCCAACTTCAAATGGCCATAACTTGGACATCCAGACTCTAAATTAGGTGCATTTTTAAAAAATTGTGTAGACTTTTTGAACTTTTCAATGCTATAGCTCTTTTTTGGTGACAATACCTATCTAATCCTACATTTTGCAACTTCAAACACACCGTACGAGCTCATCTGGACTCCTTTTCAGGTTCCATTTTTTTTGAAAGTGCATTTTTTTTGTCTACAATTAGATTTAGGCTTGCATGGACAAAAATACCACTTTCAAAAATAGGTCTTATTTTGCATTATATTGCTTCACAATTGTAGTATCTTTGAGCTACATTGTAAAGTTCCACATTTGTACTCTCAATAGAGGTTGTAATCAGTAGAATCAGAAACCCACTTTTTCCATTTTGACAAGTGGCCTATTATAATGGCACTAATTATAAAGTGCCAAAATCATTCATTTGGGAGGGGTGGAATTTTTGATTGAGTGAAAAGGCAGAGTATGTGTACTATGTACTATGTCTCCTTGATCCTGTTCTCTTGCATTATGGGTTCTTTTTCAAAGTTAAATCCACATAATTATGCTCCTTGGAAAAAAAAACATTAATGAATCATTGGTAGAAAAAGTTTACTACATTATGTAATTGGTGCAGCAAAGAAACCTCCTAATGATGTTGAGGAAGCTCAGAAAGAAGACTAGGAATCCAAACAAAAGATGGCCCTAGGAACCTTGTTGAAACATATCTCAAATCCCATCAAGTATCACATTAGGAAGCATACCACTCCAATAGAGGTTTGGGCTAAACTTGAAGCTTTGTATGGGGCAGTAGATGAAGACATGGCTTACACTATTGAGGATAAACTTCTCAAGTTGGATCCTAGGAATTTTAATACCATCAAAGACTATATTACCTAAGCAGACAACTATAGGGCACAACTTAAGGAATGTGGTGAACCCATCAAGGATGGAAAGATGATCAAACACATCATGACTCATCATCCACCTGAATATGCTCCTTTTTTTCCCAGTTTAATACTCACAAACTAATGATGTGTAGTGCCTACATTAACCCTTCATTCAAGAAATTTTCAAAAATGTTGGTCTTAGAACATGATAATCTAGTGAGTATGGGAATTATCTACTCCTCCAAGACCAAAGTCTTGGTAGCAAATGAAGGGAATTTGAGTGGTAAAAACTCCAACAAGAAACGAAAGCAATGAAAGGCTAAGCCACAAGATGACACGCAACAATCCTCCTCAAAACAAAAATCTTCCTCAAATCAATCTTGTTCCACTCAATAATCTTCTTCACAACAAGGGAAATCTTCTTACAAAAATAATAAAAAAGGGAACAATTCCAAGAAAAAGGAGGATAAAACTTGTTCCTATTGTAAGAAGAATGGTCATGATGAACAGGAGTGCAAGGATAAGTAGATTGATGAATTGGTCAACTTCATGAGGAAACAAAAAATTGATGTACCAAATGCATATAAGTATAAGGTATCTTCATCCACTTAAAAAGGTAAGGGACAAGCTTTAGTTTCAAGTACAAACAATGGTGAGGAAAGTGTTCTTGATTCAAAAGCAACACATCATATGGGTGCTTCAAAGGAGCAGTTTTTCTCTTTGAAACCATAAAATGTATCTTACATATATGTGGGAAATGATACTCAAGTGGAAGTACAAGGGAAAGGAAAAGTTGAGTTGTATAATGACGTCTTCAATGATGTTCTACATGTTCTTAACCTTAGCACCAACCTTCTCTCCATCTAGAAGATCACTCACTATGGATGTGGCAATAAAGTAGAGTTTCTCCCTAATACAGTTGTGGTGAAAAATCTCAAAGATGATTCTATGGTGGCAGTTGGAAAGTTAAATCATGAGACAAGAATTTATTCTTTCTCACATTTTGTGCCTAAGTCCACTTGCCTTGCCTTGTTGACTCATTCAAACACACAAAGTAAACTATGGCATGAGAGATTTGGACATCTTAATTATCACTATCTTCAACAACTCAAAAACAAGGATATGGTCATTGGTCTACCTCAAGTCAAGTATTCAGAGGGTGTATGTCCAGGTTGTGAAGTAGGCAAGCATCCCAAAGATAAATATAATAAGGGGAAGTCTTGGAAGGCAACTGTTGTTCTTGAATTGGTGCATAGTGATGTAGCTAGCCCTTTTCCAGTACCATCTTTTGGTAAGTCCCGCTATGTTCTAAACTTTATTGATGACTTTTCACGATACACTTATGTCTTTTTCCTAGCTCATAAGAGTGAAGTATTTGACAAGTTCATCATTTTCAAAGCTCAAGTTGAGAAAAAATCAGGGAAAGCCATCAAGATCCTATGAAAAAATAATGGCAAGGAATATGTTAGCTCCAAGCTCATAGAATTTTGCACTCATGAGGGTATTGATCTTCAACATTCATTTGCATACATGCCACAGCGAAATGGTTTCATTGAAAGGAAGAGTAGAACTCTTAAGGAAATGATCACTTGTATACTTCAACATAAGTCTCTAGATCAAGTGTTTTGGGTAGAAGCCATGTGTTGTTCCAACTACATCAAAAACAAAAGTTCGCATAAGGCCTTAGATGGAATAACACCTTTTGACATGTGGTGTGGCAAAAAATTGAGCGTCGAGCACTTCAAAGATTTTGGTTGTCTAGCATGGGCAAGGATACCTCCACAAAAGTGAAAGACATTAGAACCTTAAATAAAACCATGCATATTTTTTGGATATCCTGACCATCTTAAAGCACACAAACTCATGGATCCAAAGACTCATGAATTTTTTTACAAGAAGAGTATTTACTTTGAAGAAACTTGTCCAAGTTTGGCTTCTTCAACTCCTTCTTCCTCCTTCATGGACAATGATCACAGTGATGATAGTGACTTGGAAGATGAGATTCCTTCAACTTTGACTCATAGGCCACCACCTTCACAGGGTCCACAAACAGTTGAGGACATTCCTGCTTCTTCCACTAAACCTCATTGGGCACAAAAAACCCTTAATTCAGTAGGTGCATTGGTGGGTAATCCTTCAAAGATTTGGAGGACTAGGTCACAACACAAGTCATTTCCACATGCTTATATAGCCATTACTTCAGATCCACAATCATTTAAGAAAGCATTAGGTATTCTAGAATGGGAGAAGGCTATGGAGGAAGAATATAAGTCTTTGATGAAAAAAACACTTGGGACTTAGTTTCCCTTCCTAAGGGAAGAAAGGTGGTTCTATGTAAGTGGATCTATCAAACCAAATTTGCAGCAGATGGAAGCATTGATAGCATAAGGCAAGACTAGTGGCCAAAGGTTTCTCATAGGTACCAGGTATTGACTATATAGAGATTCTTGCACCAGTCACCAAGATGAACTCCATTCACCTAACACTTGCTATTGTTGTAGCTCATGGCTGGGTTGTACACCAGATGGATGTAAAGAGTACCTTTTTGAATGGTGATCTTCACAAGGAGATTTATATGGAGCAACCACATGGGTTTGTACATGATTTTACTATGGTTTCTAGATTGAATAATTTTATCTATGGTGTTAAGAAAGCTCCTCAGGGTTGGTATGCCAAGATGGATTCCTTCCTACTCTTAGTAGGATTCACCATGTGTCATTCTGATTCAAATGTCTATATTCTTTAGTGGGATGACTCACACTTGATACTCATGCTTTATGTAGATAACTTGATCATTATAGGGAACACTTCATCCACCATTACTAGTGTCAAGACCTCTCTATAGGATAGATTTTCTATGACAAACTTGGGTTTGCTACACTACTTCCTTGTTATTGAGATCACACAATCTTCAATAGGGATCACACTTTCTTAGCCCAAGGATGCTCTTGATTTTCTTTCTCAGCTTCACATTAGTGAGTACAAGCTTGCTCCTACTCCCTTTGTTTCAAGTGTCAAGCTAGAGGCCAAGTGCACCACTCCACTTGTTGATGCTACATTGTATACAAAATTAGTTGGGAGCCTTATCCACTTGACACATACTCGCCTTGGTATAGGTTTTGTAGCTGACATGGTTTCTTGCTTCATGCAAGAGCCATATGAGGTTCATTGGAAGGCTACCAAGTGCATCTTGCACTATATATAGGGTACACATACACATGGGATACATTATGTAGTAGGTACAAGACTTTAGTTGGTTGGATATATAGACTCAAACTATGCAGGGGACATTGATTATTGCAAGCCTACTTAAAGTTACATATTTCACCTTGGTTATGGCCCTATTTTTTGGTAGAGTAAGAAAAAAAATAATGTTTCCCTTTCTTCCATAGAGGCTGAGTATCAAGGCGCTGTCAATGCAACTACAAAGGCTCTTTGGTTACAGCATATCTTGGAGGAGTTTCAATTTGATCTACCTAAGCCTACAGTTATTCGTTGTGACAATCAAAGTGTTATTGAGATCTTTAAGCATCCAATTTAGCATCAGTGGACCAAGCACATCAAGGTTCATATGCACTACATCAAAGAGCTGATTCAAGATTAGATCATTGCATTACAGTATTGTCCTACAACAAAGTAGGTCACCGATATCTCCACCAAACCCATCACTAAGGTCAAGTATACTCATTTGCGAGATCTCTTGGGGGTGTAGGATGTTGTAGAAAGGGGATTCCCTTGACTTCTCTCTTCTTTCTTCTCAAAGGGATTTTTTCCTATTATGAGGTCTTCTTCTCTCTCATCTTCTTTATTGTACATATCTCTCTTTTTGGAGGAGGGTTTTACCCATGAGGTTTTCCCTCTTTCTCTGCTTTATGAGAGATTGCATTGCATCTTGTATATAGAGCATTTATTTTGTACATGGGTACCTAACATGGCCTTGTAGCCAGGACCCATCATGCATTCGTAAGCTTAAATGCATTCCCCCAAGTTGCACTTAAGGAGGGGTGTTGGTCTAAATAAGTATTTACTATTTACACTTTACTTAAGTTTACTTAGGTTAATACATATTTGATTATTTTTTAGTTAGTCACCTAGGAGTATGTGTACTCTTGTGAGTTGTCATGTTGACAACACTAGAGTTCACACCTCATTTAAGCACATGGTGTCTACACCATAGGAGTTAGCATTCTAATTAAGCACATGGTGTCTACATCTTTATGTCTATGACACCTTATCATTCTTATCCTCTCATTGATGCATGTACATTCATGCACAATGGAGGACATGTGCTTAGTTTTTGTGCTTATCTCTTAGCTCCTTTCTAGACACATTCTAGATGCATCTCAAAGGCCTTTAAATATAGGCACTCCTAGCGTGTATTGTACATTAGAGAGCATTCTCATTTTATATTGATCATACTTTGGTATGTTTCTGTGCTTGTGTTTGAGCCTCTTGATCTTGGGAGAATATTTCCCCAATGACTCCTTTCCACCCATTAGATGACAACACATGCTTCTAGGCATCTTAAGACCCCTATGAACATATCTCATATGTTCGAATGGGTTAAAAGGGGTCATAGGGTCCTTTTGACCCAATAGATGACAACATATATTTATAGGGTTCTTAATACCCCTAGGGACATATATCATGTCATCAAATGGGCCAAATGGATTTATAAAATACCCTATGACCCCTTTCCACTTTAGATGAATACATTTTTTCCTAGGGGTCCTAGAAACCCTAACAACATATCTCATATGTTCAAATGGATCAAAATGGGTCATAGAGTTCCTCATGTACTCTTTCAATCAATTTGATCATTACATATGTTTCTAAGGGTCTTGGGACCCCTAAGAATATATCTCTTATGTTTGAATGGGTCGAAAGGGGTCATAAAGTACCCCATGATCCGTTTCGACCCATTAGATTACAAAATTTGTTTAAATATATCAAAATGGGTCATAAGGTACCATATGATGCCTTTCAAACCATCAAATGACACCATCTATGGATCTTGGACCCGTAGGTACATACATCATGTTATCAAATGGGTCAAATGTAGTCATATGGTATTGTATGACCCGTTTCAACCCACTAGATGAAAACATATATTCCTAGGGGTCCTAGGACCCCTTGGAACATATCTCATATGTTTGAATAGGTTGTATGGGGTCAAAGAGTACCCTATGACCCCTTTGAACCATTAGATGACAGCACATGTTTGTCTATACATCATGTCATCAAATGGGTCAAATGGGGTCATAGGGTGCCCTATAACCTCTTTTACCCAATTAAACGAGGACGTGTGTTTTAGGGGTCATAGGATTGCTAGGAGCACATCTCTTATGTTTTAATGGTCCAAAGGGGGTCATAAAACATCTTATGATCCATTAGATTACAACATATGTTCATAGGGGTGTTCAAACTCATAGGAACATTCATCATCTCATCAAATGGATGAAATGAGGTGACAAGGTACCTTATGACCCCTTTCAACCCTTTAATGATAAAATATGTTCTTAGGGGTCTTAGGACCCCTAAAAACATATTTCTTATCTTTGAATGGGTCAAAAAGGGTGATAGGGTATAAAGGTTCCCTATCATCCCTTTTAATCATTTAGATGACAACATATGTTTGAACACCTAGGAAGATATCTCTTATGTTCTAATGGGTCAATAAGGGTCATATGGTACCATATGACCCCTTTTGGCTCATTAGATGACAAAATATGTTCCTTGAGGTCATAGAAATCATAAGAACAAATTTCATCTATTCAAATGAGTTGAAAGGGGTCATAGGGTACCCTTTGACCCCTTCCAACCCATTAGATGACAACATATGTTCCTAGCGATTGTAGGGCCTTAAGAACATATCTAATATATTTGAGTGGGTTGAAAGGGGTCATAGGGAACCTTCTAACCCCTTTCAATCCATTTGATGGAAATGTATGTTCTTATGGGTTCTAGGACACCTTAAGACACATATGATCTAGTAAAATGGGTCAAAGGGGGTCATGGTGTACCCAATGAACTACTTTGACACATTTTATCAAGTATTATGTCTTAAGGGGTCCTTGGACACCTTAAGAGAAAAAAACATCATTTTAATGGATCAAATGGGGTCATGTGGTACCCCATGAACTCCTTTTACCCATTCATACAAACTATATCTCTTAAGGGGTATGAAGACCACTTAAGACACATCATATCATAACATTTGAATGGGTCAAATGGGGTTCTAGGGAATCATATGTTGTGATGTGGAGCCTAATCAGATTGGGAGTTTTATTCGGCATGGTTTCCCCCCAACTTATTTCTATGGGGGTCTTGGGGTCAATGAGTAGCACCCTTGTAGGATCCTAGGGCATTGATTTTGATGAGATATTCTTTCTTTTTGTTAAAATGACTTCTATTCATATTGTTTTAACTATTGTGGCTACTGAATATTTGCATTTGGAAAAGCTTGATCTTAATACAACCTTTGTTCATGGTGATTTGGCTAAAGAGATATATGTGGCATAACCACAGGGATTTGAGGTGCAAGGTAAGGATAATCTAGTGTGCACATTGAAGAAGAGTTTATATGGCTTGAAGCAAACACCTCAGAAATGGTATCCTAGGACCCCTTAAGACACATAATATAATTTTAGTGGGTCAAAGGGGGTCATGGGATAGTCTATGACCCCCTTTGATCCATTCAACTAGATCACGTGTGTTTTAAGAGGTCCTGGGACCCCTAAAGACACATAATATTATTCTAATGGGTCAAAGAGGGTCATGGGGCACCTAATGACTTGCTTTGACCCATTCAATCCTATTATATATGCCATAGAGGGTCCTTGGGACCTTTAAGACACATACTATCATTCAAATGAGTCAAAGGGGTTCACATGGCACCTTGTGAAACCCTTTGACCCATTAGAAAGATAGTATGTGCCTTAAGGGGTTCTTTCTCTCTTAAGACACATATGATTTGATCAAGTGGGTCAAAGAGTTTCAATGGGTACTACTTTACCTTTGTTTACCCACTAGATTAATATTATGTGTCTTAAGGGGTCCTAGGAACCCTCAAAACCCATATTATTTCTTTAATGAATGAAAGGGGTTCATGGGGTACCTTATGACTCCCTTTGACTCATTTATATCATCATAAGTGTCTTCGTGGGTGCTGGGACCCCTTAAGACACATATTATTATTCTAGTGGGTCAAAGAAGATCATAGGGTACTCCATGATCCCTTTTGACTCATTTTATTAGATCATATATGTCTTAACACATCCTGGGGCTCGTAAGACACACAATATGATTTGAACGGGCAAAGGGGGTCATGGGGTACACATGATCCCATTTAACCAATTTTATCATATCATATGCATTTTAATGGGTGATAGGGCCTCTTTAGAAACATCAAATCATTCAAATAGGTCAAAATGGATTATAAGGAACCCTATGATCCCATTTGATCCTTTTGATGGAATCATATGTGTCTTAAGGGGTCCTAAACCCCTTAAGTCACAAAAAATTGTTCTGATGGGTCAAATGAGGTAATGTGGAATCTTATGACACCCTTTGACCCATTTGATGATAGCATGTGCCTTAAGGGGTCAAAGGGGTCATGGGTTTACCCCATATGTTTTTATCAAAATGGTCAAAGTACCCCTTGATCTACTTTGACAATTAGTACAATATTATGTGTCTTATGGGGTGTTAGGACACCTTAAAATATACTATTTGATTGAATGGATCAAAGGGGGTCATAGGGTTCCCTATGACCCTCTTTGACCAATTCAAATAATATGATGTATCTTAAGGAGTTAAAGTTGGTCATCGCCATGACCCCCTTTAAACCATTTGAAGCATCATATGTTATATTATAATATAATATATAACATGTACTATATTAAAGAGAACAAATTTCCACAATCCATTATATTGTACTAGTATGTTTCTGGATTCGATTGTGTTAAGATTTTTACCATCAACGTTTTGAATCACACTACGTGATCCATCGTCAGGATGAAGAGCAAGAGAAGCACAAAAAATATAGTATATTGCAGATAATGGATGACTCAAGAAAGATATAAAGGGAATAGGCCAAGAAAGATAGCACACACTCCGAGGTTGAAGAAAGACAATAAATAAAATATAAATATAAATAAAAGAAACATTAAAAAGGGGGGGGGGGAATGGACAGAAGGACAAGGGGGCCAATAAAGGAACACTCCCGAGGACAGATTAGAAGATAAATAAAGGCGACAAAAGAATAAAGGGAAGAATGATGAGAAAAGACACGGGGAGAAATAAGAATATAGATGAACCACAAAATATGAAATGACTAAGAGCGTGCCTCAAAATTTTTGCTAGGACTCAATATGATGAGAATAAAAAGAAGAGAACAATCAGAAATACATAAGCAAGAGACAAGCAATGGTTGAGGAAGAAATTATGCTCTAGCTAATAACTATGTGACAAAATGTATACAAGAGAGGCCAAAGCAATAGGAGTGTGTAAATTTTTTTTATGTGCCAATGTGTGTGTTTAAATATTGAAAGGGTCGAATATATATATATATATATATATATATGTATGTATGTATGTATAGTATGTAATTATATTAATATTCAAATACATCCATATACATATATATATTAGAATACATGCATATTTATACATTAATATATTTAAATGCACACATATTCATATATATATTTATATATATAAACAATGCATTATTATATAACTATGAGTGTGTGCAAAAGAGTATGTGAATATATATATATATATATATATATATATATATATACGAGAATCAATATAAAGTAAAAATAAATAAACCAACTAAAAAATAAAAATAAATGAGGAATAAATATGTGCGGGAGTGGATATATATATATATATATATATATATATATATATATATATATATATATATATATATATATATATATATATATATATATATATATATATATATATATATATATATATATATATATATCTATGGTATCTATGAAAGTAAAAGAATAAACTAAATAAAATAGCTAAGAAATAGGAAATAAATGTGCATGAGTGGATATATATATAAATATATATAAGACTGCATATATGCATGTGAACGCCACTATATACAAGAAAACCCAAGCTGAAAAAAAGGACCACCACAAAGGGACAAAGACGAGGAAAAGAGACAAGGAGGACATGAAAAGAAAGAAACAAGCAAGAAGGGAACACAAACAAAAGAGACCAAGACCCCAGGAGAACACCCATGCCCCAAGCCCACCAAAAGGTGGTGTGCAAGAAGTGTACCCCTAGGAGCTAAGGCTGCTGCTCAGCGCCCATTAGGACCTCGACACCTAAAAAGACTACTCCACATGGTCAAAGAGATCCAAGCTAAAAGCAAGAACCAACGAGAAAAGAAGAGACCCAAAGGGAACAACTACCAACAACAAGGCAGACGAAGAGGAGAAACCCAATTGGAGCACAAGGCGAGAAGAACAAAGAGGGAGTGGGAGACCACCTGGGGAGAAGGGGGGCAAGCAAGCAGGAGGGAAGGGGGGGTTGAAAAAGAGGAAGGTCAACCCACGTGAAGTTGGTCTCTGTCCCTTGTAGCCAGCATTGGCTGCCAAGAGGGGTTAAGGTTCCAACCATCATCACGATTAAGGTTAATGGGGTGTTTGTGGATCTCGACTGCTTCTTTGAGTTTTCTTTTAAAGAAGTTATCTTCCTTGGCAAGCACCTGAGTGTCTTCCAAGCAAATGTGATGCTTGGTCGTGAAGGAGTGCTCAGCTAAGGCTGATTTGCACACTCTATCGTGTCTAATGTCGGCGACATGCTCTTTGATCCAAGTGTGGAATGAGCAGCCCGTTTCACCAATATAAGGTGTTCCACAGGAGCAGACCACTTTGTAGACCCCAGAGTTGTAAAAAGTGTCTCTAGAGTCCTTGATGGGGAGAACAAGGTCTCTAAGCTTGGCGAGGGGTTTGAAGGCTACACGCAAGCCTTTCTTGGTTAGGATTTTGGAGATTTTGTGGGAAAGGCCTTCAATGAAGGGGAGAGAGGCATTGAGCACTAGGGGGGGACAGGAGGGGTTGGGAGCAGGGAGGGAATGGTGGACGAACTTTGCTTGGTTGAGAGCCCTGGAAATTTGTTTAGGGGAATATCCATTGAGCTTAAAGACTTTGCGGAGGTGGTCAAGCTCAAGGCTTAAGTGATCATTATCACAAATTCTAAAAGCTCTCAAAGCAAGGGTCTTGAGAATGCCCAATTTTTGGCTGGGATGGTGGTGGGAGGAGGCGTGAATGTACAAGTCTGTGTGAGTTGCCTTTCTAAATACACGATGACCCAGAGAGCCATCAGGTTTTTTGATGAGGAGAACATCAAGGAAAGGCAATTGACTATCAGACTCTAGCTCCTTGGTGAAGGATATGCTAGGCGCTAAGTTATTGATGTGTTGTTGGAACTCTTCTAGTCTATCAAGCCCATGAGGCCAACATACATTAGTGTCATTAACAAAGTGCTTCCACCACTTAGGTTGAAGAGGGAATGATCGGAGGGCCAACTCTTCAAAATGTTCCATATAAAGGTTGGCAATGACTGGAGAGAGAGGGGAACCCATGGCCACGCAATCAACTTGCTCATATATGACCCCTTGGAAGGAGAAGAAAGTGGATCAAAGGCACACCTCAACCAAACTTGCAATCTCTGCGTTGGTCTTACACTTCACGATTTCGATGGAATCGAGAATTGGGACCTTAGTGAAGAGAGAGACGACATCGAAACTCACCAAGACATCATTACTATCAAGACAAGCATCCTTGATGAATTCGATAAAGTGTGTTGAGTCTCTGACAAAGGAATCAAATTTGCCGACCAAGGGAGAGATTAATCTGGCAAGATGGGCCGCAAGAGGGTATGTGGGGGATCCTATGGTGTCAACAATCGGTCTCAGGGGGATACCCTCCTTGTGGATTTTTGGGACACCATAGATGCGAGGGGTGACTTCCCTAGAGGGGATTAACCTCTTTTTGATGTTAGCATCAAAGGATGAGGCCAAGAAACTAGCTTTGAATTTTTTAAAAATTTTGGCACAAGGATTACAAGCCAAGGTTTTGTAGTTCCGAGAGTCCTCCAAAAGGTTAAGCATCTTAGAAACATAATCTTGTCTATTCATGATGACAGTAGCATTACCTTTGTCAGCTTTGGTAATGACTAAGTCATTGTGACGCAACAAACTTTTGAAAGAAATGAATTCCACTTTGGTGATGTTGCGCCTAGGAGGCTTGGCACGCCTTAAGGCAACTGCGCAATCCTGTCTAATCTCTTCGACGGCATCATTAGGGAGAGCACAGATAGCATTCTCAATCTCAACAAGAAAGTCAACATGCGGAATGGTACAAGGTGCCACCTCGAAACTAAGACCCTTTTTCAAGAGGTTAAAAGAATGGGGGTCGAGGGTGACACTCGATAAGTTGACGATGAGTTTGCTGTCCCAATTGTGCACCAAGTTAGAAGCGCAGGATAAAGGGTTGGGTGGGACACCAACTAGAGAGACCGAGGTTAGGGATGGGGACGAAGGAGGAGAAGTCAGCTCCTTCCCACCAATTTCATCCAATGGGTGGATGCGAGAGGGGCCTGAGGTGGGTGAAGGAAAGGGGCAAGAGAGGGTAGGTAGACACTTACTACGGAGGCTAGAATCACCTACAGCAGTAGACAGGTCAAGGGTGGCGGGTGTAACCTGCATAAGGGTCACACCATTGGGAGGCGCAAAGCTAGGAGGGGCTTGAGGTTCATAATTAGACTGGGAGACAGTAGCGTTGTCATTAATGCAAGACATGCCAAACATTCCATCAGAAGGAGGCAAAGAAGGCAAACAAGCAGAAGGAGACGTACCTGAACTGGCCAGAGAAGAGCCATTGAAGGGAATGGACCGTTGCGTTACTCCCGACAACAGAGAGGGGTCTCGATGGTCATTCCATGGAGAAGAGCTGAACCACGGAATAGTCTTGGGCCTAGAAGGAAGAGAGGAGGAAGGCCAGTTCGCGAGTACTTGAGGAGCTGGACGGGCATGCTGCCAGCTAGGAGAATCTAGCACCTTAGTTACGCCATCTGCAATGAGTGCCTGAGTCTGAATGTCCTGCGACATGGAGGCCTCGCTAAGACTAATGGTCTCCTGGTTCGGTGCGGGCTCAGTGCGCGCGAGGGGCTGTGTCCACGAGCGGCAGGAGGGTGAAGGAAACTGCCTCGAGTTGGAAATCCCTTGGAAGCGATGCGCCTTGCGCTCCAACATTTCAAACTTACTTTTTTTCCTATTGATACATCCCTTTTGTCGCCCCAATGCTTTGGCGTGTGATGAAGTGTCAAGGCGATTCCAAAGATCTGGTCGCAAGGAGCAAGCGAGCTCAAGATGCAGGGGGAGCAATATGGTGTTGAGATGATTGATAGATCTTCTTGTTGACTGAATGACACATCTGAGAAGGGAGAGACCTGCATGTAGGAAAATCTTCTTGGTGTACGCACCCCAAAGGTGGTGTTTAATCCTGACAAAGGAGGGGATCAACTGGAAGTCCTGACATCTTTTGAGAAAAGCCAAATCTGCAATCTTTTTCATAAGCTTAATCCATAGCAACTCAAGCTTCTTGGATTTGAAACAGATTTCCCTCCGATGAAGGGTATCAATTAAAGAGAACAAATTTCCACAATCCATTATATTGTACTGGTATGTTTCTGGATTTGATTGTGTTAAGATTTTTACCATCAATGTTTCAAATCATACTACATGATCCATCATCAGGATGAAGAGCAAGAGAAGCACAAAAAATATAGTATATTGCAGATAATGGATGACTCAAGAAAGATATAAAGGGAATAGGCCAAGAAAGATAGCACACACTTCGAGGTTGAAGAAAGACAATAAATAAAATATAAATATAAATAAAAGAAACATTAAAAAGGGGGGGGGGGGGGGGGGGATGGACAGAAGGACAAGGGGGCCAACAAGGGAACACTCCCGAGGACAGATTAGAAGATAAATAAAGGCGACAAAAGAATAAAGGGAAGAATGATGAGAAAAGACACGAGGAGAAATAAGAATATAGATGAACCAAAAAATATTTACACATTGGCACATAAAAAAATTTTACACACTCCTATTGGTTTGGCCTCTCTTGTATACATTTTTTCGCATAGTTATTAGCTAGAGCGTAATTTCTTCCTCGACCATTGTTTGTCTCTTGCTTATGTATTTCTGATTGTTCTCTTCTTTTTATTCTCGTCATATTGAGTCCTAGTAAAAATTTTGAGGCACGCTCTTAGTCATTTCATATTTTGTGGTTCATCTATATTCTTATTTCTCCCCGTGTCTTTTCTCATCATTCTTCCCTTTATTCTTTTGTCGCCTTTATTTATCTTCTAATCTGTCCTCGGGAGTGTTCCCTTATTGGCCCCCTTGTCCTTCTGTCCATTCCCCCCCCCCCATTTTTAATGTTTCTTTTATTTATATTTATATTTTATTTATTGTCTTTCTTCAACCTCGGAGTGTGTGCTATCTTTCTTGGCCTATTCCCTTTATATCTTTCTTGAGTCATCCATTATCTGCAATATACTATATTATTTGTGCTTCTCTTGCTCTTCATCCTGATGATGGATCACATAGTGTGATTCAAAATGTTGATGGTAAAAATCTTAACACAATCGAATCCAGAAACATACCAGTACAATGTACTATATTATATTAAATTTATAATCTAAGACAATCTACTATGTACAAGGGTGTCATTTTACTATGATAACATTCTTGTAACATATTAACAAGTTTTACTTTTTTTAGAGATTAATAGCCTATTGGTTGTTGCACATAGACTTTACCATATGTCAAAGCATTGAGAAATGCACATTTCAAATCCATTCAACATATAACCCTACTATAATAAGTAATTTATTTAAGGATACTCTTGATAACATCAACTTTTACAATTAGAATAAAGGTTCATGAGTAACATTGTTTATGGATTTGTGCAAATATTGTGGTAGCTATTTGTGACTTTTGTACTTTTGAACATTAATTTGCTTGATGTTTTACTTGATAACTCCTATTGGAACCAATTTAATATTTAATTTTATAAGCTATTTGAACTCTAATGGATTATTTTTAAATATTGCATCTATCCCTATATTCATTGTATCCATCCATAATTTACCTTTTATTAATTCTTTGCACAAAAACATCAAATTGTAGTTGACTAAGAAACACAAAAGAATATGTTTTCCATATTAGTAATGTATTGGTGAATTTCACTTCAATTCTTGGGTAAGTGCATTGAAATAGAGACAAGGAGTCAAAAGTGACTAATTCATTTTAAAAAATATTAAGTCTAATTGAGTAATTTAATATTTTAGTACTTAATTAGAAGATATACACTAAGATTGAAGATACATTGTTCTTTAAATCTAATATTTGAAATAATTATAATCAATTTTCCCTTATTGAATCACTTTTAAACCTTGTATAAACAATGTGTAATTCTTAAATTAAAAAACATAACTATCTAAATATTCAAACTCAAACTGTCTCAAGGTTTGACATAAGTATGGGTGTATTATAATCATGTAAATGAACAAAATCTAATCTAGATGCTCCTACACTACCAATAATAAGATAAATGTATGACCTCATATGGACCAAACTAGTATAATAATGTAATAATAATAGTTTTATATTGAAATGCGCATCAAGTTATGAATTATTTTAAAGAATTATATGTCTGTATTAAAGATGTAACGGTATATTAAGTTGATCTAGACTTGAAAGAAATAACGTCTTTATGATAATAGCATACGTATTTCCCCAGCGTGGTGTACGGTCTCCTTGCAAAGACCAAATCATGGGTTTTAAGGAACTCTTTGGCCACGGAAGGCGATGAAACAACAATGGTGGGAACAGAGCCCAAACGGAGAAACGTAATGGGTCCATATTTCTTTGCAAGCATGGTAAGAGATTGGTGAGGGAGGTTTCCCAAGAGAGGCCATGGACGTGGTCCAGGAGGCAATTTAAGTTTATTGTCTTCCCTCCTAAGCCTATACACGAAATGGCAGAGAAAGAAGATAGCGAATCCTATGGCGATGGGCTGGTTCAGTAAGCAAGTAAGCAGCTCCATTGTCAGGAGATATTTTAACTCTAACCACAAGCGCAAACAACATCAAGTTAAACCCACAAATAAAAGCCCTAGTTATAGAAATAATTGTATCTATGGGGCACAGTGGAATTCAAGTACTGAATTTATCGACCCATCTGCGTCAGGAAGACTTTGTAACGCCGTGTGTCGGCCCATCTGGAAGGACAGGCGGTCTGTATTTTATAGTTTTATGACAAGTATGTTAGTGATTACGGATCGTTACCCAGTCAAGAAAGAATATTAAATTGTCTCGTATCTTCAACGTATCTTATCTTGTCGAATTCTCTTATTTATGTTCTTATCTCGTCGTCCTATTTTCAAGTTTATATAAAATAATGATTAACCTAATTAAAATCTCACCGGTGTCCGGCTGTAGACGTTTTCAACATTTAATTAAAATCTTACTCACAGAAACTCCATCACCAATTATTACACCCGAGGCATTCTATCATGACCCGAACCTTTGAAATGGATAGTTCACTGGTTTATATATAGGGGAGAGGACCCAATACTTTAAGTACTTCAACACGTTTCAATAGTTGTGAATGGAGTTGTTCACTTGATAACTACACCTATCGACTTAATGTCCATTTTTTTAACAACATTGTAGTGACTTTTAAAGTTGTTAGTACAATGCTAACTACCTAAAATTGAATAAAATGTACATTTAGTTATAAAAATTAACCAATGAGGTGATGTCGCATGAGCTGATCAATTATGGGTACCCTTTATGCACAATCATTGGTCTCACTTTTTTTTGGACTGTTTTGGACAACTTGACACAAAGCATGCTGATGTGGCATCATAACGAGTGTCATGACTTGAAACCTTAGTTATAAGTGGGTGACTCGCCAATTAAGCTGCTATAAAAAATTGGGAGCGATTTGAAATTTTTATGTAGGGTTTTGATAAGTGCAAAGTTAGGGTGTTCAAGTATTGAGTCCTCTCCCTTAATATATATAATGAGTCGAGAGATATCCTTTTGAGGCGCCTATTGCACTGAGGCAATTTATGAAAAAAGGCACTTCGAGAAGAATATCTATCAGATTATATATATATATATATATATCTAGTGACGAAAGAATGAATGACATTATTGTCATTAATGTAAAAGAATAAATAATAATTATTAAATATATTATATTTTATGATATATTATAGATTTTATATGTTCATTTCAAAAATATACTTAATACAATAGATTCTCTTTGAAAAAAAAGAAAAAAAGGACACCACCAACATAATAATTAATATGATCAAAATGTATATATTTTATTCAAGTAATTAGAATTAACCTTTGGATTGAAATTAGAGTTTCATTTACATTAGTGTTAGCATAAGTTTTATCCTTAAAGCTAGATTATTGTTTGCAATAGAGCAAAGGTCATAGTGGGATTTCTTTAAAGAAATCAAGAGTTAAAGAGTTATTAAAGCTTCAACTTTTATAATACATGGTTTGTTTAGTAATCATTAAATTAAAGTTTCAATTTCAACAACTCTCTCATGTTTCTTTATCTCTCATCCTTCACACTATGGTCTAGCTCGCGTCTCTCTCTCTCTCTCCCCCCCCCCCCATCACCAAATCCATCCATTTGATTCATTACTCCATCTCTTCCCCCTCTTTTTCTTTTCTCTTTTTTTCCCACATGCTCATACCGCTTCGTCCCCTAATTACTATTAATCTCTACATCATGTCTTTCACTCGCTCCCTCTTCTCTTCCCTTTCTCTTTCTTCCTAACTGCACTCTTTTAACTCTCTCCCCTCACTCCTCTCACAATATCATCCCCCTAGCCTATTCATCCTCTATATCTACCACATGTTTCTCACCCCCTCTCACTCACATGGCTCTTTACCCTCTCACAATGGCTTCCCCATAATTACCCTCTTACACTCTCTCCTTTAGGTAAATTCACCATGTCCTTCCCCTTATTTATCCACTTTCTCTACCTCATATGTCTCCCCATCTCCATGATATCTCTCATGCCGCCCCTAATTACTCTCTCCTCACTCCCCTCTCTCTCTCTTCCCTCCCCTCCTAAGTACATTGGTCATGTCTTCCCCTTATTTTATCCTCTTTCTCTACCTCATATGTCTCCCCATCTCCATGATCTCTCTCTCTCTCTCTCTCTCTCTCTCTCTCTCACACACACACACACACACACACACACCTCCCCTCCTTCATGCCTCGTTATCTCTAAATTTATATCTCTATGTCTAACTAATGTTTCTCACCCTCTCCCTCTTCTCTCCCTCCCTCACACACTCTCTCTCTCATCCCATCCTATTATTACCACCTACTCTTGTTGTCTCATGTACCCTTACCTCTCACCATATCTCCTAATGTTTACTTCATGTCTCACCCTAATCTTCTTGTCTTATTTTCTTTGACATATCTTCTCATATAATAACATCTCTCTCTCTCTCTCTCTCTCTCTCTCTCTCTCACACACACACACACACACACACACACACACACACACACACACACACACACACACATCTATTTAGATGGTAATCTATATTCACTCTTCCTCTTCCTCATCACCAGCTCTCTATCCATTCTTATTCTCATCCTCATTGTCTCCCTCCCATTTTTTATAATCTCTTATAATCCCTCTTTATGTTAACCTCATGTTGCTCTCCATATATCCTCTTGTCTCAGGTCTCTCCAACATGTTCCATGTCCCCTCCCTCAAGCCTCTACATCTCTAACATTATCT